>CM031235.1:826776004-827344413 GCA_018340775.1 Taxus wallichiana var. yunnanensis | reverse complement strand
CTTAATAAACCATTATAGTTTAGGTAAAAGAACATCAATACATGCAGATTAGCAAGTTGCATTCAAGTAAGGGAAATTGCACTACTTCCCATTTATCAAATTCATTAAATGGCAACAAAAATAAGGATTCAATCAAATATGAATGATAACAACAAGATATGATTACAAATTTCCTTCATATAATGCACAAGAGAATTTACACAAGAAGTTAAAGTAACTTCCGACTTTTTCCATTCATTATGATAAATAAACATTTTACAAGACTATGCATTTTGACATATTGCATGTCAAACAACATCAAGATAATTAAAGATTACAACTTTCCTTCCTTCAATAAATCTCGATAACGAATCATAATTCTCTATAAAAGATACATACTTTAAATCAACCAATACATCATATAATTTATTGCCTTCCTTTATCACTTCACTTAATTCCATCTCGCAAAAATTGCTAAGACGTGGCCACTCATTCAATCGAGCATGATAAGCACTAAGCATTAAAATGAAGTGCCTTCAACTAACTATTTCATAAAACCAACTCTTCTTTTATGAAATAGAAAGGCTGATCGATAATAAATCATAAGTTATAACAACCATAAAATAAGAACAATTAATCAACCTAAATTAACATTTAAGAAAAGATCATGATATAATCATTAATCTACAACATAATATCAAATAAGTAATGTTCCAACCAATTACTTATCTATATCAAATAAAAGTAACTAATAATTATTTCCTTCATAATTCAATCTGAATTTGAAATATAGAACTAACTTTACTATTATCATAATAAAGTGTTACTTTGGAACAAGGGCCTTCTTACTCATCTTTACAAGTTTCATAAAGAGACATGTACAGTCAAGCTCATTCTAGCATCGTAAGGATTTTAGGATGAATCATTTAACAACTGAAATAAATAAGATTTTCACAATTCAGATGTGACATCCTAATTCCAAAACCAAGACATATCCTAAGTTCTCAAGTTAGGCCTCACATTAACATTAGAAAAGTATTCATTCAATAAACAACATCTCACACCAATCACTATAACCGATATTAAACACGCTTAATATAAGTTAAGTGAATAATAAAGTAGTAACAACAACTACATAATTGAATTCATAAAAGTAATGTAACTTACTACAAGCTTACACAAAAGAAGGATGAACGATTGAAAATAAACAATTTAAAACTTTGTTTCCCATTTGAGGTGTAACACAGAATTCCCATTCACAACTCATAAAAGGGAATTCAACACTTAAGTCTTACTGTGTCACAAGTAAAGAAATTCGAAAGAGGACTAGTACCGACCCAGTCATAACATCCCTTAAATCTTAAAAATGTAGACATCATGCTCAGAGTTGTTACACTACTCATGCAACTATAAATTCAAGTCGGGAAGGCTCACCCATCACCAAAAAAATTAGTTCAAAGATCGGTTTCCACATTACAAAATGCAACAAAAAGTAGCAAAACATCATACAGGAAAAATAATAGCCTTCAACAATCATCCAAAAACATCAAAGTTTCAATCAAGAGATCATAACCTATCCATTCCTACAAGACGATAGACAATGATAGATAAGGAGAACTTACAGTCGCATCCTCATGAGGTGATTGAACACATATTTTGGATGGAAAGAGAAGGATTCATCAAGAATCAATTCGAAGATGCAAACGAAAGGAGTACATGACTTAGCTAAAGGTTCCTGCAATCAGTTTAAAAGATGATTAAGTTTTCCTTTCATTTTTACCACAAGCAAGCTTAATCGAACACTCTAGAAATCCACGAGACATTCAATTTCTTCCAACTTACATAGGAATCAAATAAATCTAACAACTGCACTGATTTGGTTAGCTTCAAGAAACATAACTAAGCAATTCAAAAGTTGAATATTCATTCAACGTATCTTCAAGAAGTTACAATAGTCAGACTTTCACAAGTCACTCTAGCAAGTTTAACAAGTGGTCTACCTAGATCAGGAATGGGTACATTCAAATCAACTACATCTAAGTTCAAAATCAAAATAGACAACAAGATTTGACCTCAAGTAAGCTCAACTGAGCTACAAAATTAAAATCGAAATATCGAATTGGATAAAGCCAGTTCCAAAAATATCTTCAAATGAAAATAACTTCAACTATTTACCTATAGCTCAATCTCTAAAAATTTTAAAGGGGGACTCAAACATAATTATTTAAAAGAGAATACTTCATTCAATACTTTATTCGACAAATAATTCTGAAACCAAATAAACCCAGAAGCCATTTCACAGAGTTTCAAAAGAGAGAGCACCAAATCCAAATAAAAAGGTTTTTGAGTCAATACCTCCTTGTTTCCACACGGACTAGGACCATAAAATAAAAATCCAAACACCGTTACATACTCGCTTTCATTGAATACAAGGTTTGAAGCAATTAAGGTTTACATAGAACTAGGTTAAAAACAAATAACTCATTCATTTATTATCCACACATGTTCAAAATCACACAATTATGAATCAAGGTATATTGATACAGTCTCATAAGGTGTATTAAAACTTCAACAAAACAAGATGCGACAGAGAAGGGTAACCTTTTACCTTCTATAAACAATCAGAGACAACCAGTTCAAAGCTCAAAGCAACAACAAATTTCCTTAAACCCTTTTCGAGTAGGTAAGCAAGAATACAAACTTTATCAACATTATTCAAGTCACGACAGTTCTAAAGTGTGAATCACCATTAACTCACTCAGGAAACAACCCACTGACAATATTATCATGCAGAAGTTCCTTAATCAAGAACATAAAGATTATTTCAAGAAAGAAATCAAGTAACCATAGCAAAATAAAAACCAACTTGTTTTACAAGAGAAGAGTTGTTTCAATGAAGACATTTAGAGAAAATAAGAACAACTTAATGGATAGAGCCTATCATGCTTGATAGTGCTTCTATTGATTTAAAGAAGATTTCTAATGAGCCTCCAAAACTCTTTCTTCTCCAAATGAATTCAACAACCAAAAACTTCCTTCTCAAATGCCTCTTATACTTCCATTGGATCGAAAATAGTCCAAGAGAGTTAAAAATAACAACAAACTGAAAGTAGAACTACTAGTTCAAATAACCAGATAGATCCATGCAGAGAAAAAATTGAAATTCTTGAAAGACTAAACAACCCCAAAAATTCCACTCGCATGGTTTCCAAGGTGGTTTGTTCGCCAAAACCGATGACCATAAATGTCATTAATTTCCAATCTCCCGCCTATTTCTCCACGCCACCACCAATTAAAGTTGGTGAGTCAAATTTCAACTTCTACATGCATCACTTATCTCTAGTGATGATTCCACATAGGATTCTACCAAATTTTCCTGCCTCTACCTAAATTGGCAGTACTCTGTCCATTGAATTCAAAAATAAAATCAAATAAATGACTTAGGAACCGTCACCATGCCTTCAACTTGCCATACGAACCCTCTTAGGTCCCCTTCTATCCTCGTATTAGTTTAGGATAAATAACATTAGCTTAGGGTATGACCTTAGGTTAGTTTAGAAAATATTTACCTTAGTTTATCTTAATATTGCCTTAGGTAAATTTTCCACCCTAGGATAGGCCATTCTTCATACCAATATAGTATTAGGTAATAGGTTAGAAATATACCTATCATCACCTTAGGTTAGAATCTCATTAGGATAGATCTTATAGATCTAGGACTTAGGATTTACCCTCAATAGTCCTGAAGTAGACCTCTTTCCAACTTACAACATTCAACATTCTGGAGAAGTTGACAAGAAGATATAAGTACACAACTTAAAGTAGAATGCACAACATGAACTTCCAAGAAGATCAATGAAATTGTAAACCTACAAAGATTCAGTATTTTATTTCCTTCGACTATGAATGTCGATTTTCCATACATGATCGTAAGAAGAATTAAAACATACCTTGGATCAATGGAATTAAGCTAAGGTTTTCATTATTATATAGAGATAAATTTGTAAACAACATTACCAGTTAACAACCTTACTTATCTAAAACAAAAATGGTTTCCTTGCAAGCAACAAAATTTCCGCAATTGAATCAAAGAAAGAAATAATTTATCCATGGCAAGCATGATTTCAACAATCAAAAGAATACACCTTCTTAGGACAAATCACATGTCAATGATTGCATTACAAAGAGGAGAATTTAAAATTTTATCAAAGGTGTTACATACTTCCCTCCTAAAAAGAATCATTATCCCGATGATTAACTTATTTAAACAAATTTTCATCAAGGACAATCCATTTATTAACTTTCTTTTCACATGTTCATAACATTTCTGGATTTAAAATTTCCAAAATCAGCATTTACGTAGCTGTTTATTTTAAACAATGAAATATCTGTCCAAAACTGGCAGATTTATTATCATAAAAGAATAAAATCACAAATTTTATTAGTCAACAGAATCAATTCTATTCAAATAAATATGGAAAAGTAGTTTTCATATCTTCCAGATTTCCCAAGTTGCACTTTCTCGTAACACCCTCAACAATGGTTAGATTCCTCCTTTGCATTTCAAGTGTTTACATGTGATTTTCTTGATAAAGATGTGTTCTTTTGACTTTCAAGATCATGCTTGAAATGGATAAATCATTTAAGCTATTTGATTAAAGGGCTAGTATGTTGTTGCTTACGATAATCTATTTCACTTCTTATGAGTTAAGTCAGTAATCTGGTTTGAAAGGTTACAAACTTATCCTTTGCAATTAGACTCATCCATTGATCCAAGTTATGTTTTAAATCTTCTTATCAAAACTAAATGAAAAAATGACATTCATCGATTAAGAATAGACCGAACTTGTGGTTCTTATAAATTATTTATCATCTTGGAAAAGTTCTTACATTCTCGCTTTTGTGTTGAACTCGGATCTTCGATCGACCCTTCGCAGGAACTTAATGGTGTTAAGGGAAATAGAAACCCTACTTCTAGATTCTTGGGAATTTTTTTATTATGTACCTTTTACCTTTACGTGTACTACCCTAATAGATACGGGACTCAGGTAATTTACCTAACTATTACTACACCACTTTAAGTGGGATGACATTCTAACCTAAGTTGTTAGCTTGAAAGGAAATAACCTAGGGGATGCTAAGTTATTTCTAAACCTATTGTTTTAGTTAAATCTACATCCTATCCTAAGGTGGCAAATTATTGTTGGGGGTTATATCCTAAGGTTATATATTTAAACTAACCTAAGATCTAACCTAAGAAAATTATATCTATCCTAAGCTAATGGGATATGAAAGGGGACCTATGGGCCATTAGAAAGTGGGAACTAAGTGGTGGTTCCTAAGCCTTTTATTGAGATTTGATTTGATTTGGTTTTGAATGCATGAAAGTACTGCCAGTGTGGCAGGGGTTAGTGAAAGTTTAGAGGAACCTACATGGAGGCATCTTTAAGTTTGGAAATGCATTATGAAGTGTAATTAGGTCTCACAAAACTATGAATGTGGTGCCAATGAGAGATAAGTGGGAAAATTGGATTTAATTAAATTAATGTGCCTCGGGTTGGCGAAAGCAAGCCGTCTTGGAAGGCATGCCGGTGGATTTGTTGGGGGTTGTTTTTCTTTACATGCTTCATGATTTTTTCTCTACATAGAGCTATCTTGTTCTTTGAGCCAGCAGTTTGATCTCCACTTTGTAGCTTTTTTTAAATCTCTGAGCTATTCTCGATTCGAGGAATGTATAAGTGGGATTGTGGAAAAATATTATGGTTGTTTGATCTTGTTTGGAGAAGAAGAGGTCTTGGAAACTCAACTGGAAGTCTTCTTCGAATCAGCAGAGGCACTATTAGGCATGATAGGATCTACCCATTAAGATTTCTTGCTTTCTTCTAAATGATTCATTAAAACAATTATACTCATTGGAAATTTTATATTTGCATGATGTATGTGGTTATTCACTTGCATGTATTCTTGGAAATTATGTGGGTTTTGGAATGTGAATCCTTTGCTATTATTGATAGTTTTTGGAAAATTTCTTTTTTGGTTGTTAGAGGTTTACATGTGATTGTTTTGGAACTCTGCAACCTATACTTGAAGCTCTTTTGAACTTTGTAACTTGAACTAGTAGTTTTGTTATTATATTTGAAGCTTGTAGCTTGTATTCAAAGCTTTGTTTTCTTGCATTTGAAAATAAGGTGGAAAGAGCTGGCTTATTGCTTGTTGGGTTGTTGTGTTTCGACCTGTACTTAAGCTCGTTGAGTTTGAAGTAGAAGCTCCTTGGCCATTTGAACTGACATGTTGTTGGGATGGCTTTGTATCTCTGTTTATGATTGTGTTTGGGTAGTTGTAATAGAACTCCATGAATATTCTAAACTTGTATTGAAGCCGTGATTGGTTTTAGCTTTATTGGGACCATGTGGTTTTTTGACTGTGTTTGAACTTATTGAAGTTTTGGACCTTTGTTGAATCTTCGTATTCAACAACTGAACTTGTATGTAGTTCTTATGAATACTGAATTCATTTTTGATTTGTTGGGTTGTGTCTTGTAATTAAGCTCTTAATCGAGGTTTTAGTTCTTCCTTAGGGAAACAGAAGGCTTGAACCCATATCAGGGTGTTGGTATTATTCTGAGCTTTGAGTAGGGCCATGGGATCCCATTTTAAACTCGTATATGAGCTTGTGTTGTTTGAATTTGTGATTGATACACATATTTAACGCAAAGGCAGTAATTCATTGTTGGTTGTTTTGTTTCTGTATCTGGAAATCGACGTGTTGTATATTTTTAGGTATTATGAATTGAATCTTCAGTCTCTTTTAGTATTGTCTGATGGAAGGGTCTTGTGAGTTTGTTTGGTCAAAGTTGACCGTGTAACTTCTTTGAGACCTCCTTGTTTTGAATATGAGAAGTAATGTTTATTTTAGAATGCACTATGTTTTCAAACTTGACAAGGCATGTGAATTAAGGAGTGTATTCTATTCATATCTACTCTGAGCGTACCCGTGTCTTGTGGGAAATCTTGACTGCTTTGTTCTTAGAAATAATTGGAACTAGAAATACATTCTATTTTCGAATAGTCGTATCAGTTGTAGAGGTTCATGGAATGAGTTACTTCTTCCTTTCTATCTTTTATGTTGAACAAACCCTACCTGTCATATGATTTAAAAGGAACTAGAGAGGTTTGTGGTTATTTTGTTCAGATGAGTTGGAAGAAGGTAGGACAAAACTTGTCTTATCGAATCACTTAACTATTTACTTCCATCTGAGTAGTGGGTTTTGTAGAATGCTAAATTCAAACCTGTTATTTTGTTTGTGGTCCGAAAAGTTACAAGTATCACTTATATGGATGTTGGCAATGTGGCTCTTGCTTGGAATTTCAAACTGCCTTCTCATTTGCATTTTTTGTTAATGTTTATAATGGGGATTTAGTCTTCGAGTTGAGAGTTGTTGTGACTTCCCAATCTTTTTTTGATTGGAGGACTTTACTCCATTGTTACATTCTTGTTGAACCACCATGTAGTAAAGAGGAAGAATTATACTCTCTTGGGAGGGGGACAATCTATAGTTTGAGACTGTACTCTGTTTTTCTTCTAAGATTTGATATTGGATTTGAGCTAGGTGATGAGGATAGGTCTTCCTGGGAAGGTTGTATGGAAATTAGAAGTATGAGGACTTTGATTGTGCATTCGGTCTTGAGTACTCTTTTGGAAACTAGCTTAAGAATTTCTAATTTTATAATAGATGATGGATTTCATTTCATAGTATAAATGAAATGAAATATGGTTTGGGGTCCTTGTTGGTTTGAGATCCTTTTCTGTTGACTGATAAGTTTATTGATTGAACTTCTCATTATTCGATTCTCTTCCTTTTCTATATAGAGGGATGAAACTTACTAATATCAGTTATGTTGTAACTAACCCTCGAGATTGGGAAAAGTTAAATGTGTTCTTCTATCTTTATGAATTTATGAAATAAATTAATGTTAAGACTTGTTGACTGATTCAAAAGTAATTGATAGGATCAATTAAGTCTTGTGGTATAATTTTGAAGTTGCAGATTATAAAATGTTCCTTTCTTAAAAGTAAATCCAGATTTCTTAATTGTACTTCTTTCTTGATGTTATTACTTATGATTACTTGCATGATGTTTTACAATTGTTTCATGAAAGAAAATTTGTTTAATGAAGTAATTAGTGGAATGCACTTTACTTTAATTCTTAGTGCTTATCATGCTCAGTTCATTGAACTGACCCATGCTAGCAATTTTTCATATGGACATCATAAGTGATTAAAGAAGACATGAACTTTCATGTTGTGCTGGGTTATTTAATTTTGAACCTTATGTAAAGAGTTTTGATTCAATATTGAATTGTATTGAAAAAGAAAAGTTGAATTCTTTTTGGTATGAAGGTTGTTTGTTATACAACATGCATGAAATACATAGTCTTGTAAATGAATAAGTTATAATGAGGAATTGAATGTTGGAGTTTTAATGGTATTGGTGTGTAAACCTATCTTATATTATGAAGAAGATGGAATTTTTATCTTTATGATATTATTCATATTTGTTATATACTTAATTCGGATAAACTTGATAAGTTAGATAAAAGGAATTAGTTTAATCTCCTTAAAAAAGATGCAACTAGTTAAGTTTGCATAAGTTAACAATCTTATCTAAACAATTCTAATATAGTATTGAAATGTGTATGAATATGCGATATAACTTTAGAGTTGTGAAAGAAAAGAAGGGTTTGACAAACCATAACACTTAATTAATAGAGGGAGGTTATTCCTCGCTAAATGAAATGTAATCCAAAGAAAGGTGATATGATCGTTAATCATTAGAATTCATTTCTTATAAAGTCTACCTCTAAGTTGAACCTATATGGTTGCTACACCATCTCTCGAATGATTAAATTATATTTAATGGAACTTATGATTTTACTGTCCTATTTTGGTTAATCATTGTTAAACTAAATAAATGAAAATTAAAAGCAATCATGAGCTAAAGGAAGTTCTTAATGCTTAATTGATTCAAGTATAGAACAAAGACTTAGGGAGTGTTGGATTAAGGTTTAGTATGGATGTTGTAATATGTTTTATAATCCAAATTAATTTAACATTAATAATCTCCTTGGGGTATGTACATCGTGATGAGGTAGTTTTTGTAGGATCTTTGGCACACACCAACTACGGGCCTGTACGTCGAGAAGACTAGGGTTTTCTCGAGGATACAATATTGCGGTTGACATGTGGCAACACCCTTCTACATTGATCATGTAGATCTACACACAATAAGGACTTGAACTTAGTTTCTCTCTAGGTCAAGTTAGTGCCATGTTTAGGATAGGTAGTAGCTCCCAATGGCTCAGGGTACCTTGGCACACCTGGTTGAATTAAGTCAACTGAGTATGCCCATATACCCTAAGTCATTATGAGCATCTTACTATAATGATTTATGTTTCTAACCATGGCTAGGGTTAAACTTTGGGCAAGTGGACTGACGGTAGTCAGTAAAGACCATTCATGATAATAGAGGAGTGAAGTGAAGTATGTATTCCAAAATGATGAGTATGTCATCTAGGAATAGTGACATACACAATATGTTGTAAATCTTTGGCCAAAGTATCGCAAGCTGCTGGTTATGTTGTCCTATGTCACCAAGTTTAAAGCAACGTGATATCAGATGAATATTGGTAACAAATATTCAGATATGTTTTTTTAACAGATCACTTAGTACCTGGTTTAGGGTAGGAAAACCAAGTATATGAAGTATACGATAAGTATTCAATACTTAAATTTAACATAAATAGATTAGTAGATTACCGAGTTATGAAATGAATAGATCGGGGGATCACCGAGTCATTTATAGCTGCATATGGTTATCTGTTTGAGATTGAATGACATGGAATGTTTGTTCTAAATAATTATTTATTTAGAGCAGTGAACATTGTGTAAAAAAAAAAATTCCCTTATTTCTAAAGTCTTAAAATGGGAATGTTACACTTTGCTCATTAAAATGGTACCACTAGACCTTACATTGACTTATTTCATGATTTCTTAATTGTAACTGGTGAGTTTCTAACACTCGAGATGGGTTTAACCACAATTATTCCTGGGTCTTGGACCTACAAGGAATTCCAATTTAACACATGTGATAAATCAAACATATTTATTAAGCAAAGAAATATGGAAAACATCATGCATTCGTGACAAAGCAGGGGGTAATGCTAAATGGTAAGCTATAGGGTTAATTACTTCAACAATTTCAAAAGGTCCCACATAATGTGGTGATAAATTGGAAGCATTGCTAAAAGTTATAGAACTCTTTTTGGTTTTACCCAAAGAAAGACCTCATTAAGTTAAAATTTTCTATCAACCCACTTCAAATTAGCATAACTCTTTCACCTATCTCGCTAATTCTTTCAAGTGTTCATGAATCATCTTAACTTGTTTTATTTCCGTAAGGATTTCAGGTCCAATTACCTTTTTATCCTCAATGTTGTCCCACTAACATGAGTTCTACATTTCCTTCCTTATAATGCTTGAAAGGTGCCATATTTAGAGAGGTATGATATGTGTTATTCTATAGAAACTCAAGTAATGGAAGGTACTCTTCCCACGTTTACTACTAATCCATGCAATACATTCATAACATCTCCTCTAAAACTTGATTAACTCTTTTAGTCTATCCATCCATTTCGGATGATACGCAGAACTGAAATTCAACTTAGTTCCTACAACTGATGCGTTAAGTGTTTTCCAAAACCTTGAATTCATTCTTGGATCTCTATCGATGTGATTCATTCGGGTAATCCATGTAATATGAAAATCTCATGTACAAACCTTTTCACTCAAACTGGTGAATCATCCTTAAGATTACCAGTAATAAATGTGCTACTTTTGTTAGTTTATCAACCACAAACAAAATAACATCATGTTTATTTCTTGACATAGGCATCCATTGTACAAAATCCATGCTTATCACTTGCCATTTATACTGTGGTATGTTGTGAGGATACAATAAACCAATTGGATGCATATGTTTAGCTTTAACACATTAACATTCTAAGAAAGGTATCACAAATTCAATAACATCTTTTTCATCCCTTTCCAGAAATATTGTTGTTTTATATCAACAAACATATTTGTGATACTAGGGTGTCGTAAAAGGTGAATTGTGAAATTCAACTAATAATATCTTTCTTAAATCATTTAGCAAAGGTATGTATACCATGTTTTCAAATCGTAAGATTTCTTCATTATCAAAGTGAAAACCTTTATATCTCACATCATTTGGATCCGCAGCAAGTGTTGTTTTTACTTGCTAAAAATAAGAATTAGATTCCATAACACCTTTTACCTCATCCTTAAACTGAGTTCTCAACATTATAAGAGCATAAATGTGCTTCCTATGACTTAGAGAATCCACAACCCTATTTTCCTTATCTTTAATGTAACTTATGTCAAAATCATATTGAGATAAAAAATCTAACCATCTTCATTGTCTTGCATTCAGATTCAGCTGAGTGAAAATATACTTCAGCCTAAGATGATGAATTTTTAGTTCAAAAGGTTTACCAAGCAGATAATGCCTCCAACATTTAAGTGCATGAACAATGATAACAATCTCTAGATCATGTGGAGCATAATTCAGCTCATGTAACTTAAGGTTTCTACTTTCGTAAGGTGTGACATGATCATTTTGTAATAGAATACCTCTAAGACCTTCCTCATATGCATTTGTCACAACAGAAAGTCTCCATTAGGGTCGGTATAGCCAAAATAGGTGTTGAGGTTAACTGGTCCTTCAAAGTTTTAAATGCCAATTCACATTTCTCATTCCACACAAATTTCTTATCATTTTTCTACAATGAAGTTATTGGTGTAACAACTTTGGAAAAATCTTTAACAAATTTCCTATAGTAACTAGCAAGACCCATGAAGCTTCTAACTTCATGTACATTATTTGGTGCAAGCCACTCAATTATAGCTACAATTTTAGAAGGATCTACAACTATTCCATTCTTGCTTATAACATGACCCAAATAGTGCACTTTTATGTCATAGAATGAACATTTAGATAACTTACCAAATAATTGTCTTTTTCTTAAGATTTCTAAAACTATCTTCAAATGTTCATGGTGTTCCTCAATACTTTTAGAGTATATGAGAATATCATCCAAGAATATAAGCACAAATTTTTCCAAGTATTCTTGAAAAAAATTATTCATTAAATTCATAAAATCTTTATGTGCATTTGTTAATCCAAAAGGTAAAATTGTGAACTCATAATGTCCATACCTTGTTCTAAAAGCTATTTTATGAATGTCCTCATCCTTAATTAATAATTCATGATATCTCGATCGAAGATATTTCTTAGAGTATATTGATGCTCCACGCATCTGATCAAATAGATCATCAATTCTAGGAATCGGATATCTATTCTTAATTGTTTCCTTGTTTAACATTCTCGTAATCAATATAAAATATAAGTGTTCCATCTTTCTTTTTCACAAAAATTACCGTGCTCCCTAGGGTGAAACACTCAGTCTAATCAAACCTTTAGAAAAATTTCTTGTAACTTTTCCTTAAGCTCTAACAATTCAATTGTAGTCATCTGATAAGGTGCCTTAGAAATAGGCTCAGTTCTAGGTTTAATTTCAATTATGAATTCAAACTCCCTTTGGGTGGAACCGACAATTCTTTTGGAAACACATCACCGTAATTTCGTAAAAGTGGGTAACCTTTAAGAAATCACTATTTTCTTCAAGAGATTCTGAAATTTTTATCGCATATAAGGTATAGCCCTTATTTTTGGCCTTTTAAGTTACATAATTGAAAATTTCCTAATTGAAATTTCACGTTTAACACCTTGAATCTCTATTATTTTTATAGGTCATCTAAACAACTAATATGTTTTTCAAAATAGTCCACTTTTGCTTTATGCTCAGCTAGCCAATTAACACCTATGATTACATCATAAGACCCCAAAGGAGCAACATAAAGATCAACTTTTGTGGAAAAACTAGGTAAGTCAAGGACTGCTCCAAAAAGACACATACTAACTGTATGAACAACATTATTCCCATAATGTACAATCCATGATTTATCCATTTTTCTAGATTTTATTTTTAATTTCGATGCTAATTTACTAGAAATAAAACATTCAATAGCTCCCATATCAAAAAGAATAGTTACAAGTATACCAAATAACTTACCCAGGAACTTCTATGGGTGTGGCTTGCTTTTCAACTTGTTTGTCAGCTACTACAACGTGTATCTTGTGATGTTGATCACAGTCATCCTTTTTCAAAGGACATTGGTTTGCATAATGATCTTTGCCATAATTTTAACAGCCTCCTATAGGTCCTTTTTAGGCTCAAATTTATTTCCAACCTTAAAGTTATCATTCTGACCTCCATAGGACTTTTGTCCATTATTATTATTCTTGACAAAGTTATTGTGTACATTAGCAATAGGCTTATTTGTTGCTGTTTTCTTATTATTATCAGCTAAAAACTTACTTTTCATACAAAAATTCTTCCATGGTCCTTTATTAGGTGCCGTAGAGATGATGAAGAGGAGTTGGGAACTTTCTTTCTTATTTCCTCCTTATAAGTAGAAATTGCCTTTAATTTCATTCTTGCCTTATGGATTTTTCAACAATCCCTTCCATAATGGTTGGGCTGTGAACATCCACCTCTCCTCCTATAATGGGATTCAATCCCATGATAAAATTTTGTATCGTTAACTTCTCAAATCGAGTTTACTAAGGTACATGCTTAAGGAGTTTAGTAAACCGCTCCTAGTACTGCTCATCATTCTTGTTAATTTTCCTTGAGTTAAGTTCGGGATTTAGTTATTTTTTTATCATAATAAAGTTGTGGCAGCCAACGTTGCCTAAAATAACTTTTAAATTGATCCCATTAATATTGGTTTGATCAATGTTCAACTCGGCCTTATGGCTATCCCACCATGAAGATGCTTCATGGGAAAGCTGATATGCTCCCCATCCCCATATTACCTTTGTTTCCTCTTAGAAGTTCCTTAGTGAAAATTACTTCTCCATTTCACTGAGCCAATTCTCAGCTCCATCTCCTAATGTGATGCCATCAAACTTAGGTGGAATTATCCTTTTTATATCATTAGTGAGTTCAGCTGCCAGTCTTGCCTTTTTATTTTCTGGCTGATCCAACATGTTTACATTGTTATTATCAACACCCAAATTTCCCAAATGGCATTGTCTCGTAGGAGGTGGATGATTTTATTACCAGCATCTTCTTCCTCCTCATTTCCCATTAATAGGAGCTAATAGGGTAGAAGGATCTCATCGAGTTTTGGGAAGTTGTCGCTTCTCCACCAGGTGGTGGGGTTGTTTGCAACATTTCCTCTTGTCCTAACCATTTTCTGTTAGCAAGAGAATTTAAGTTTTATTAGATTATGGACACAATAGGTCAAGAGCTATAACCTTCAGCTACTGATACCATGATGTAACATTCCCATTTTAAGACTTTAGAAATAAGGGAATTTTTTTACATAATGTGCTCTGTTCTAAATAAACATAATTTAGAACACACATTCTCGAAGGAGTGAAGGACAAATACCGGAAGGAATTCATGTGCATCGAATAGTTGCACTTAACCAAAGTGTAGGAGTTGCAAGATTAAAGAAAGAAAGATTTGTAAAGCAATGTGCATGCATATGAGAGCTCAAGATTAAAAAATGGAGTAGAATGGAATTGCTTGGCTTGGATTGGACTTCTCATAGATCAAAGGAGGTGAGTACAAATAGGGGAGTGAATGTGTAACTCCCATGTAAGAGAATATTCCTCCATAATGGAGAAGAGGAGTTACTTTCCCAAATGAGAATGTAACTCCTATGACACACTTACACATATGATAGATTCTATGAGAGAATCTGTCATAACTAAGATGACACCTAGATCCATGTCCATGTAAGTGAGATGACTCACCCGGTGAGGTGGAATAACACTAAATAAGTGAAGAAAAATACCACCTACACCAACACCCCCTTCATCGTAACTTAGGATGAGGTGGCAAGTCAGAAAAGAGAAATGGGTCTCGACACAAAGCTTGATGAGGTACCCACGCATACAAGAAACTCTCGAAAAGTGGAGTAAAAGGAGAAAACCCCATGGGAAAAACTCCCCCAAAAAAGAGAAAAGTCCACTCTCTAATCTAAGAAAGATGCTAAGGATGGTACCCAACCATAGATGAGCTCGTAAAGGTACCCATGTACAAAGAGGCAATCTCTCGAAAGAAGAAGACGAGAGAAGAAGAGGGAGATGATAGGAATACGAGAAGATGCCATGGAAGAATATGAACTCTGCACTTTAGGAGGTCTCCTAGAAGAATTCCAATGACGAGATACTCTACCCTCGGACTGAAGAAGAGCCACCTACATTGAACTATTTGCATGCCCTTAGGAAGGACATAAATGATGTGCTAGAAGTCTGCCACTCCGCGAAGGAAACTAAAGGAAGCAACACAAAGAACTCTGAGTCTGGTCCACGAAAGTGTGACATAGGTCTAGCAAGTGAGGGCAAAGGAACCGAAGGTAATGTCACAAGTGTAGAACTGTCAGAGTGTGAAGATTGAACACTCACAGAAAGGATGTCTGAGTGATGTGAAGGTAACCAAGGCCTAACAATAGACAAGGGATCCACAAGCAAGGGTGGATCAATGAAGGTCTCCAAAAAAGTGGAAGTGGTAAGAGTCCCAAAAGGGGCACTCCTAACAATAGAGATAATGAAGTCCTCCGAAATATTTGTAGATTAATGATGAACTGTAGTGCATCACAAGTGTACTCTACAAAAATATGACTAAGGTCGGGAAAATACTCATCTCAATGAGGGGGCTCAATAAATAGAAGAGTGATGTTAGATAGGTATGAGTCATCTAATGAAGTTAGAGGGGTGAAAGGGGACTCACACACTTTGAAGGTGGAAAAGAGGAGGGTGTGATGATTGTATGAGACCTGTATAGGAGATCGCTTAATATCTCGATGAGATGTGGGATGTGATAACACTCCTTGGAATAGTGAGAGAAGGAGGAGATAAGTCTTCTATAGTACTCTCTACATCAGAACTGGGAGCACAATCCTCATCATCAGAAGAAGAATCAAGCAAGTATGTGTCAGTGGAACTACCATCACAATAAGAAAAAGTGGAGATAACTAGATCAGCAGCAACAAAAAATGGTGGCAAGATACGTGAAGGGTCTCCATAGAGGGATTGAAGAATGCTCTAGACACGGTGGGGTGGATCTGAGTCTGCCACGTGAAACCAGAGAGATCTAGATACATGCATCATCAAGTGACCAAAAACATGGTCGCAAGTGTTAAGAAATTCCTCCAGATAACAATGATCAGTGGGTGCAAGAACTGGCCCAAGTAAGAAGGGTGAAAGAACCTCATGAGCGAAATAACGCCCATGGAAGCACACCAAGCTAAATAGTTCCCTCTCCCAGTAAGAAGTGACAGAGAGGTCAGTAAAGTGATCCTAGGATGCTCAAGTCTAGAAAGATCACTCTCCATGATGTGGAATTAAAGGTGGAAGGTTCACAACGATCAAGACGTTGGACTCGGCCGATAATGCATCTACATGTAAAAACCCAAGAGTACTAGTGAACCCCCCAGGATGCGGTACTTTATAAAGTAGTGCTTTTACAAAAACTGACAATTTCATCATGTACTATGTGAAAAATCATGTAACTTTGACTAAAGAAGTGCTCAAAACCAAGCAGCGAGTCAAAAGTTATAACAAGAAAACAATTCCCGCAACTAATGGAAAATGCCAATAAGCTTTGCAAACTAATTTAAAAAGTGCCCGAAATGGGTGCAAAGGGTGTTGTGTGGATACTCATTGGAAATGACATCAAAATTTAGGTAGGGTTTGTTTTTCTTGTGAGGGGGATTAGCCTCCTGCCAACCCCGGACCTCGCCCTCCGTCTTCGACATGCATAGGAAGGGCATTAATAAAAGAAAAATTAGAGCTTTAAAATGATTACAATGCCAAAAGTGAATTTTTTTGCCTCAAAACATTAAAAAATGAGGGATTGTTTTTCCCGCAAAACAATGTCTAAAAGGGAGGGCCTAACTAAGGTGTCAAGCCATGGATGTGTTCACGATCCAATGCTAAGGTCTGCAGCAAGTCAGGATGTCCACCCGAGTTGAGCCACGTGTGGTGGAGATGTATATCCCCAACTAAGCCACATGTTGACTATAACCACCGAGATCCTTGTAGTGTAACCAACACCAAGTAGAGAAATTTTAGGTTGTGAGCGTAGGTGAAATCACATTCACCTTTGTAGGATTGTCAGAAGACTCACAGTAGAGTTGAAATGGTAGATTGGTGTTGACTGTGATGGGGTCGTGATCCACCGGGGGAGCTGTGAGAGCCTAGGAGCATGGAGCCGAGTTGCACAGTCATCCACATTGGGGTGAAAGTAAAAATGTCTGAGCCCGAGCACGAGTTTGAAATGGCCGCTACGTGTAAAAAATGTCCAAGGTTTTCAATGCCACATTGAGGAGATCTTGGGCTACGTGCCAAAATGTTCAATGCGATCTGTTGCAAAAAATGAGTTGTCAAGCAATGCACGAGCCCACAACCGGTGTAGGTCATGAATACAAAGAGAAATGCGGGAGATGTAGATCTGGTCACAATGAAAGGCACAAGTCACCAATAATTGCAAGTGGTGAGTTGTCCAATGCAACGAATGACCATGTTGGTGAGTTCTCAACCAAGGCAGTGTGTGGCGAGCTGTGGGACAACTTGGTCCTTTGAAAAATAACCCTCAAACCTTTCAATCACCATAACCTCTACACCTTCAAACCTACAAGTTTTCCCTATTCTGAACACAAAAAAACCAGCAAGGAGCACAAAAAAACCCAAAAAAACCACTAGAATCTAGAAATATGCAAGTAGAGCACATGCAAAAGTGAGAGTTTGGTGCCTCGATGTCTCCATTTTTTATTTTTAGGCACTCAAATCTTTCTAAAAATGGCACCATTGGATAGAGCTCTCTCTCGGCTTTCCGAGAAAGGTAAAGTTTTCCTCCTAACTCCTCGTTCTTTTTTTCAAGTTATGGCAAGTTATGGCTCGGCGGAGTTTTTGTGGGAAATTTTCCCCTAGAAGGCCCGCAGCCAATCAGGACGTGCCACGTGTCCAGGAAGTGGCGGGGGTCGGAGGAGAATTTGGTTTTTTGCCAAGTGTTTTGGCGTAGGTTTCAAAAGGAAAATTTTCCCGTGGGACCCGCTGATGAATCAGGAGCTGCCACGTGTCCAGGGGTGAAAATTGGAAAATTTGGCTAAGTGTTTGCGCAGGGAAATTTTGGAGAGATGGCCCCGCGGCCAATTAAAACAAGACACGTGTCCTAAGGGACCGGAAAAGTGGGGCGCGGAGGGGAGTTAGAAATTTTGGCAAAATGTTGCCAAAAAATCCAAAAGTAAATTGTGATCCCCACCCGCCGCCTAACAGAACATGACGACACGTGTCAGGAGGTCCACGGAGTTTCGAGAGGCGGAGGAAAAGTTGAAATTTTGGCAAAGTGTTTTGCTGAAAATCCAAAAGGTGAAGTTTTGGCCCACTTTGCCCCTTATGAATGAATAAGAACGTGCCACATGTCCCAGGCGGAGTGTGGGAGAACTTGGGAAATTTTCCCAATGGGAAAATAATGGAAAATTCAAGAAAAAAGGCCCGCCCCCTTATTGCGAGCCAATAGAATCTCGCCACGTGTCTAGTTGGGGCAAAAAATTCAGAGCAAGCCCGCATGGGAATTTTGGAGGGTCAAACCCACACCTAATGGGGTTTTGACACGTGTCCAAGCCAAAAATATCGAAGTGACCCGTGGAAAATTCAGGAGAGACAGGCCCAAGCCAATCACATCACGCCACGTGTCTTCACCTCATCGGCCGGCGGGGAAATTTTGAAAAAAATTTTCCAAAGGCAAAAATGAAGTAAAATGGAGTAGGAAGGGCCCGTGACCAATTAAAACATGCCACGTGGCACCTGAACCAGTGGGGCGTGGGGAATTTTTTGAAAATTTTCCAAATGACCAAAAAGGTAAAAAATTCAAATTTTTTGCCCGCCGACCCGATTTGGCCCTGTTTTGCCCTAAATTTTCAAATCACCATATCTTTCGATCCAGAGCTCGGATTTTCACGTTCTTTATATCAATGGAAAGATGGTGAAATTATCTACAAGATTCCATGGTCAATTTTTGCATTTTGGTTCAGTTTGGAGAGAGAAAATCAAGAAACATCTCTGGCACGTGGTAATGGCCAGAAATGACGTTTCAACAACCAGTTTTAATGCAAAATGGGTCGCATTCTTCTTCAGCATGGCCAAAAATGTCAGGGCATGGGTCTGTAAGGATGCCCATGCTATTTTAATGCATCTTCATTCAATGGGGAATGGCTCCCATGTTTTTACATGTTTTCTCTCTCCTAGGCTCGACCCATGCATTGTAAAAGCAGATTTGGCTCATTTTTTGAGGTTGAACATTTTTTGGATAGCAAGCTTCTTCTTTCACCTTAACAAGTGATTTTGCAAGTATCAGACCTTCTTCATGATTGTAATAGGTTTCTGCCTCTTTGATGTTGCAAATGCAAGGATTTTGACAGTGAAAATGACAGTGCAGACTCTGTGATCAATTTTTAGTCCTTTGTTTGTATTGTCTTGCTTCATTTCAGACCTCTAATTGCATCTTATCAGCTTGTGTATGATGTTTCATGTTGCATTTCATGAAATTGTGTCAATTTTCATGAACAAGAAGTGTTCACCACTCCTTTGGTGTATCACCTATTAGTTTAGTTTCAATTTTTGCACTTTCTATCTCTGTCTCCTTGGAATTTAGAGTAGGATTAGGATTCAAACCTCTGCAATTGTGCAAATAATAGATCTGATCAGAGGAGTTTGAGGAACCAGCCTCTAATCTGGAGATTCCTCTCTCATTTTACAAGTCCCACACTTGGAGAGAGGTTTCAATGTTGTGCAATCACCTTTGGATGCTGAAACATCAACTTAGAAACCTGATTTGCATCGGGGTCTTGCTGCTTGATTTGCAACAACAATAGTTTTGGCATGCCGGTGGGACCTTAGAGGTCTCATTTTCATTGCAGCAAAGTTGATGTGCATCTGCTGCAATTTTCTTGCTTAAAAGAGCTATAAATTGCACATCTGGTGACTCCAAGGGGAAGAATCAGCTGGTTTTAGCAGTGCAGACTGAAAGCTCATGAGAAGAATCACTACAAGGTCAAGAGCTGGAGAAGAAGAGGTGTTGTTTGAATATCTGCAGTTATCTCCAAGAAGAAGGAAAAGAGGAAGAAGGATTCAAAGGTCTCCATCTCCACCAAACAGAACTCTCTCAACTCCTCCACCTGGTAGGCCTTTCATTCAGTCAACAAGGGTTCTAAGACCAATTAGAATGGCACAAAACAACCCCTATGTCAATTTCACTGGCAGCAGCCCACTTGCTCTCAATGCACAAAATCCAATTCCAATTGCAGCCTTGAAGAACATTCCATACTTCATTGGAGAGAATCAGACTACTCTGGTGATCATGTTAAAGACATTGCCAACCTTTGTGTAATTCATGAAATCAATGAGATGCAAGTTTTTGTCAAATTGCTGGCATCTTCATTCAAGGGGAAGGCTTTGCAATGGTTTAGAAGCCTTGCCTCGGGTTCTATTCAAAATTGGAACCAGCTATGTGTAGCACTTCATGAGCAATTTGGAGAGAAGGAGACAACTTGTCTCTTTTGGAGCGGTGACAACCATCGAGAGAGCTCCCAATGAGCGGTGGTGATTTCAACTTCAGATTTCAAAGGACTTGGGAGAGAATTCTAGTGGCGATCGGGGCCAGCATGAAGGTGCTTTTCTTTACTATCTCAAAGCTCTAAATTCTGATATTTCTATGTTGATTCAGTCCATGGGAGGCATAACTATCCCTATGGCTTATAGCATTGCCATTAGGGCTGAAAATTGTTTGATCCAAGCTGGCAAACTAGCCCCTAGACCTCCCATGCCATTGTTTCCAAGTTTAGAGAGCCCAAACACTAATCAAGCACCTAATTTGGCTCCTTCTCCCACTCCTAGAAATCAGAGTTCAAATGAAGCTTCTACTTCATCTCCAAGTGCCCCAAATGAGCTTCAAGAAGTCATGAAGCAATTGCAAAATTTAGGTAATGAGCTGGTTACTCTCAAGAGGCAACAAGCCCAAAGTTTTAGACCTTCCTTCAGCCTCAAGCTCAGCCTAACAGGCAGCCATATCAACCTCATAGACCACCCAATCCAGCTGCAAATCTAAATCAAGCAAGGCCTCCTACCAACAGACCATTTCAGCCCTATAATCCAAATGCTATATCTGCCTCTAAGGCATTGGTGCCAACACAAAACAACGTTGCTCAGGAGTATGATTGGTGTTTTCCATGCAATGAACCTCACAACCAATCTATGTGCTTCAAGCGGTGCCTTGAATCAAGCATTAATGGTGACAACTACTGGTGTGGAGGGTGAGGGGTCGAGTCGAAACAACCAACAACAAGAAACATTCCAGCAGCAATCAGCTCCAAATGACACCACACTTGTGAACTGGCAGGCAGAGGATTTTTGTGGCATAAATCAAATAGTCTCTCAAGGTGTTGCAGCCAACACAAGGTCAAAAAGAAGGAATTTGGGTGAAGAACAACCATTAGCTCAACCAATCCACAACCTTTTATGGCTCCACAAATGGTTGGCAAACAAAATCCAGTTGTAAATGCACAAGGGCAGCCAAGAACAGCTCCTAGACCAACTCAAATACCAGTTGTTGCTGCCCACATGCAAGGGATGAATATGCAAACCAAGGGACAACAAAGAGATCCTTCATCACCATTTAGTATCATTGATCAGATGAAGAAGACAAATGTAAATATATCAATGTGGGAATCCCTATCTATCCCAGGCCAGAGAGATTTGCTACAAGCTGCCATGAAGGACTGGCCAACTTCGAATCAGCAAGTCCAAATGCAAGAGAAGGTGCTCACAAATGCTGGCCAGCCTGAAGGGAATCATGGAGGACAACAAGGTAAAATGTTGAAGCCCCCTCCTTTTTATGTCTCATTAATCATTGGAAACCAATTGGTGCACAATTGCATGATTGATTCTAGGGCAAGTAGCTCAGTGATGCCCAAGCAAATAGCTGATCAGCTAGGACTTCAATATGAAACCATATCCAAAGGGGTAGTGCAGTTGGATGGGACAGCAGTAACAATAGTTGGGGTGATTAGAAACTTGAGTCTTACCTTGCATGCATGTCAAATGTTGTTGTTTTACAAGATGTATCAGTTATAGACCTTCCACCACTCTTTGCCCTATGTTTGTCAAGAGATTTCAGCCAAGATTGGAGGATATTTGTCTCTTGATTGGTCACACATCTTTTTTGAGAATGAGGTATGGAACCAAAGCTACAATCAGTCTGAACCTATTGCAAACTTCCACATTGAGCCCTACACTCCAAGTCGAGATCAATGCCAATTGTTCGGCATTTGATCAAGAAGATCACCCAAGCAACTGATGAAGTGACACCAAGGTTGGAAGCATCCGGATCTAACTCTTGATGAATGGGAAAACAAAGTGCATGCTTTTGATCCTTATCAAGAAGTAGAAGAATCGAGCTAGGGGTCTATTGCATACATCAAGAAGATCAGCCCATTCCTAGCATCACCAAGCCAAACCACAAGGATGACAATGAGGTATGGCAGTTGTTTTTGATGGATCAAGGAGTAGACAAGGTGCGGGAGGTGGAGCTATGCTTATTTCACCTCAAGGAGTAAAGTACTATTCAGCTTTTAGATTTCAGTTTGCATGCTCCAATAACACTGCTGAATATGAAGCCTTGGTGCAAGGGATGCATTGGGCAATAAAGAGAGGAATAAAGAACTTGCAAGTCTTTGGTGATAGTGAATTGATTGTAAACCAAGTTAAGGGCAGCATGCTGTCAAGAATAATCTACTCAAGTGCTACAAGAACAGGGTGTGGGACCTCATTGAAGATTTTGAGGGCTTTAGCATAAAATCCATTCCTAGAAAAGAAAACCAAGCTGCAGTAGTTGGGGCAGCCTTTGATATTGTGGAAAGCATTCAAAAGGACAAGGTACAGCCAAACATCCATGTGATTGTGAGGCCTTCAGTGCGGATAACAATGTAAGTTGGCAAGTGTTTGAGAATGACCAGCAAATCATCCATTTCTTACAAGAAGAAGCTGAGTTCTCAGCTAAAAATCAGGAAAAATTGGAACAGCAGTATGGTGACCAAGTGGTACAGTTGAGAACTAACAAGCTGCCCAAGGGACTTATCACTTTGGAGTCCATTTTCAATCCCAATGATCAGTTTAGGAAAGAGAAAGCAAACATTCAGGTCAAGAGAGAAGATTCAGTATCCATCTTGGTGGAAGAGAACAAACCATTGCAAATTGGAAAGATGACAACTGAACAAGAAAGGTATGAGTTCATACAGCTGTGTCAAGAGTTCCCTGATGTGTTTGCTTGGAGCTACGAAGATTTGAAAGGTTTTAATCCCAAGTTAGCTCAGCACACCATTGAGTTGGATCAAATACTAAGCCCATCGGGTAGAAACAAAGGCAGTCAATCCACACATGGAACCTCTCATGAGGAAGGAATTGAACAAGTTGATTGAGTCGAGAATCATATTCCCAATCAAGCATTCTAGTTGGGTTGCCAACTTAGTTCGATCGAGAAAGAAGAGTGGAGAGATCAGATTGTGTGTTGACTTGAGAGACTTGAATAGAGCATCTCTCGAGGACCATTACCCACTCCCTTCTATGGAGAAAATTTTGCAAGTTGTGGCTGGCTCGAGAGGTTTCACTACTTGATGGCTACTCGGGCTCAATCAGATTATGGTGAAGGAAGAAGATCAGTTCAAGACAGCCTTCATGACCAAATGGGAACTTATGCATACGGGAAAATGCCATTTGGGCTGTCAACGCTGCTGGAGCTACCTTCCAAAGAGCAATGGACATGGCGTTCAAAGGTTTGATTAACAACGTGGTGCTGATATACCTTGATGATATCACTATTTTTTCAAAGAATGCAGCAGACCACCTCTCTCATTTGAGACAAGTCTTCCAAAGGTGCAGGAGATTTGGAGTGTCTTTGAATCCTAAGAAGTGTATCTTCTAGCACATGAAGGAAAGCTCCTTGGCCATATTGTCTCCAAAGAAGGATTAGCAATTGATCCAGAGAGGGTTGAAGCCATAAGAGCACTACCATTGCCAAGCCACAAGAAGGCCCTTCAGAGTTTCTTGGGGAGAATAAACTTTGTTCGGAGGTTTGTCCCAGATTTTGCAGCCCTTGTCAAACCTATCACCAAAATGTTAAAGAAAAGCATGGCTTTCAAGTGGACAGCAGAAGGAAAGGAGAGTTTTGAAGCAATCAAAGAAGCCATCTCCCAAGCACCAACTCTCATCAACCTGGATTTCTCCAAGGATTTCATCCTCTATGCATTTGGAGGTAATGATACTATTTCTGCCATTTTGGTACAACAGAACAAGGACAATGATGAGCAGCCAATTGCTTTCTTCAGCCAAAGCCTAGATGACTATGAGGTGAGATATTCTTTTATTGAGAAGCATGTACTTGCAGTAATCAGAAGCTTGAAGAAATTCAAGCATCTAGTCTCAAACAACAAGGTTCAGTTGTTGGTCTCTCATGCGGGAGTAAAGGACTTCCTCCTCAACAAGGATTTGAATGAGAAAAGGGCAGGTTGGATCACTCGTGTCATGGAGTATGACATTGAGATCAAGGTCACCAAGCTGGTAAGAGGAAAAGGATTGTGTGAGCAGCTGATTCTAGGCAAGCAAAAAGGAGTATGCAATAAAGAAGAGGTTGTTTTTGAGTTCAAGACAGCCATGTGCAAGGTAGCACTCAAGAAGAGGATAATGTTGTCCCCACTCCTTGCTGGACCCAAGGTATAATGCACTTCCTAAGCATAGGCCTATGCCCTCTAGAGATGAACAAGACCCAAAGAAGACACTTCAGATTGCAGGCTGTCCCATATGCCATAGTAGACGGTGTTTTGTTCAAGAAAGATGTGAATGGAGTGTTGCTGAGATGCATTAGCACAAATCAGATTCATAGGGTGTTGGAAGAGTTCCATGGTGGACCAGCTGGTGGTCATTTTGCACCAAGAGTGACAGCTCTAAAAATCATGAAGGCTGGTTATTATTGGCCCAAGATTTTCAGTGATTGCTTTGCGTGGATCAAAAGGTGCAAGAATTGTGCATTCTTCATAGGTAAAGAGAGGCTTGCTGCCCTTCCATTGCATCCAATTTCAGTTGACCAGCCATTCATGCAATGGGGTTTGGACTTCATTGGAGTCATTAATCCCAATTCAAGCCAAGGGCATAAGTGGATTTTGTGACCACACTGAGACTACTTCACCAAGTGGTAAGCAGTAGCACTCAAGGAAGCAAATGAGTCTAGCATCTTAGACTTCTATGAGGGGATAGTAACCAGATTTGGCATACCTACTACAATAATCTCAGATAATGCATTAGCATTCATTGGATCAAGGTGACTGAGTGGGCTGTCAAGAACGGGATCTACCTAAGTACTTCATCAAACTACTACCCTCAGGGTAATGGCCAGGCTGAATCTACAAACAAGAACTTGTTGAGGATCATTAGGAGGACTCTTGATGAGAATCAGAGGTCTTGGCATACCAAACTGAAATCAGCCTTATGGGCTGATAGGATAACTCCCAAGAGATCCACAGGTAACTCTCCATTCAGGCTTGTTTATGGAAGAGAGGCAATCTTGCCCATGTCACTTGAGTTGCCAACATTGGAACTCATGAAGCAGATTAGAGTTGCTTTAGAGTTTGGGCCCATGGAGGTGAGATATGCGAGTTGATGGAGCTCGAGAGATCGGAGATCGGGCATCCCAATGGATGGAAGGATCAAGCTTTGATCAAGAAGACCTTTGATAGGAAGGCCAAGAGTAGATCTTTCCAAGTTGGAGATCTAGTGTTAAAATGGGATGCAGATAGAGCAAAACCGGGAAGGCATTCAAAATTTGATGCCATTTGGAGTGGCCCATACATGGTCACAAAGTGTAAGGACAACAATGCCTTCGATTGTCTTCATTGGATGGTGAAGAACTGCAGATTCAGTCAATGGAATCTATCTAAAGCATTCTACTAAAGGAAATTCTCCACCTTGTAAATATTAGCTTAGGTTTTCATTCCTCCAGTGCTTGTGCACATTGTTTTTTGTAGGTTAGTTTTGCTTTCCCTAAGTGCTTTGGCACAGCTTGTTGTCCTGGAGATGTTTTGCAGTCCTTGCTTCCATCAGGTGATATTCCATCTTCCTCCTTGCAACATTCTAAGTCAGTTGGGGTTCCAACAGAAAATTTGATGACTCCATGCCCAATGGACTGCTTCAGGCAACTGGTATCTTCATCTAGCAGGCAGATGACCCCTCTGAGTCGCCAAAATTGTTATCCAAAATGTGCCCCTGCTCATTTTTGTGGCTAACTCCTTGTGTTCTTACCTCTCTTGTGCCTCAGTCTCCATTTTTTATTTTTAGGCACTCAAAATCTCTAAAAATGGCACCATTGGATAGAGCTCTCTCTCAGCTTTCCAGAAAGGTAAAGTTTTCCTCCTAACTCCTCATATTTTTCAAGTTATGGCTCGGCGGAGTTTTTGTGGGAAATTTTCCCTAGAAGGCCCATAGCCAATCAGGACGTGCCACGTGTCCAGGAAGTGGCGGGGGTCGGAGGAGAATTTGGTTTTTTGCCAAGTGTTTTGGTGTAGGTTTCAAAAGGAAAATTTTCCCTTCCCGGGACCCACGGCGACGAATCGGGGAGCTGCCCACGTGTCGGGGAAAAAAATTGGAAAATTTGGCTAAGTGTTTGCGTAAGGAAATTTTGGAGAGATGGCCCCACGGCCAATTAAAACAAGACACGTGTCCTAAGGGACCGGAAAAGTGGGGCGCGGGGGGAGTTAGAAATTTTGGCAAAATGTTTTGCCAAAAAATCCAAAAGTAAATTGTGATCCGCCTACCCGCCGATGAACCAGAACACGACACGTGTCACCAGGAGCTAGAGTTTCAGAGGGCGGAGGAAAAGTTGAAATTTTGGCAAAGTGTTTTGCCGAAAATCCAAAAGGTGAAGTTTTGGCCCGCTGCCCCCACCAACGAATAAGAATGTGCCACGTGTCCCAGCTGGGTGGAGCGGGAGAACTTGGGAAATTTTCCCAATGGGAAAATAATGGAAAATTCAAGAAAAAGGCCCGCCCCCCTTATTGCGAGCCAATAGAATCTCGCCACGTGTCTAGTTGGGGCAAAAAATTCAGAGCAAGCCCAGGGAATTTTGGAGGGTCAAACCCACACCTAATGGGGTTTTGACACGTGTCCAAGCAAAAAATATCGAAGTGACCCATGGAAAATTCAGGAGAGACAGGCCCGAGCCAATCACATCACGCCACGTGTCTTCACCTCCTCATCGGCCGTGGGAAATTTTGAAAAATTTTCCAAAGGCAAAAATGAAGTAAAATGGGCGAGGAAGGGCCGTGACCAATTAAAATGTGCCCGTGGCACCTGAAGTGGTGAGGGGGAATTTTGAAAATTTTCCAAACAACCCAAAAGGTAAAAATTCAAATTTTTGCCGATCCGATTTTGGCCTGTTTTGCCCTAAATTTTCAAATCACCATATCTTTCGATCCAGAGCTCGGATTTTCACGTTCTTTATATCAATGGAAAGCTGGTGAAATTATCTACAAGATTCCATGGTCATTTTTGCATTTTGGTTTAGTTTGGAGAGAGAAAATCAAGAAACATCTCTGGCACGTGGTAATGGCCAGAAATGACGTTTCAACAACCAGTTTTAATGCAAAATGGGTCGCATTCTTCTTCAGCATGGCCAAAAATGTCAGGGCATGGGTCTGTAAGGATGCCCATGCTATTTTAATGCATCTTCATTCAATGGGGAATGGCTCCCATGTTTTTACATGTTTTCTCTCTCCTAGGCTCGACCCATGCATTGTAAAAGCCAGATTTGGCTCATTTTTTGAGGTTGAACATTTTTTTGGATAGCAAGCTTCTTCTTTCACCTTCAACAAGTGATTTTTGCAAGTATCAGACCTTCTTCATGATTGTAACAGGTTTTTACTCTTTGATGTTGCAAATGCAAGGATTTTGTGAGTGAAAATGGCAGTCGAGACTCTGTGATCAATTTGAGTCCTTTGTTTGTATTGTCTTGCTTCATTTCAGACCTCTAATTGCATCTTATCGGCTTTGTGTATGATGTTTCATGTTGCATTTCATGAAATTGTGTCAATTTTCATGAACAAGAAGTGTTCACCACTCCTTTGGTGTATCACCTATTAGTTTAGTTTCAATTTTTGCACTTTCTATCTCTGTCTCCTTGGTGATGAGTCACTTCTATGTTAAATCATAACTCTCATCCGACCTAGAGAGAAACTAGGTTAAAGTCTAAATTTGGGTAGGTCCAGATGAACCAATGCTAAAGGGTGTTGCAACATGTCAATCAGTAACCATGTATCCTCCCGAATTCCCAAGTCTTCACAAAGGTACGATTTTATAGTTGGCATGTGCCAACATCGATCACCAAGAACTACTTCATCATGACGTACACACCTCATGAGGTCATTTCCACTTAATTAGTTTAGGATTAAGATTTAGATTACATCAACCTTACATAACCCTAATTCCAACAACCTTTAAGGTTTCCATCCTTATTTGATTTGGTTAAATAATATGTAACTTCATAGACTAATGATTGCTTTATGTTCAATTAAATTTTTACTTAACATTTGTTTTTTGAAATAGAACCAACATCCATCATAATATTTTCTTAAGTAACTCAACCATTCATAGGAGGTGTAAGAACCTAAACAAGTTCGGTAAGAGTGGACTTCATAGAGATGAAGTCTAAATTATTTATGAACACAAACACCATTCATTTGTTTTACATCCTTTTGAGAGGAGAAGAACCTTCCTCTTTATGGTTAAGTGTTAGGGTTTATTATACCCTTTTACCTTTCACACTTCCTTATAGTTTAATTGTATGTTCATTTAACATCCCTTAATAAACCATACTAGTTTAGGTAAAATAACATCAATACATGCAGCTTAGCAAGTTGCATTCAAGTAAGGGAAATTGTACTATTTCCCATTCATCCAATTCATTAAATGAAAACATAAATAAGGATCCAATTAGATATGAATGATAACAACAAGATAGGATTACAAATTTCCTTCATATACTGCACAAGAGAATTTAAACAAGTTAAAGTAACTTCTTGACTTTTTCCATTCATTATGTTAAATAAGCATTTTAGAAGACTATGCATTTCAGACATATTGCATGTCAAACAACATCAAGATCATTAAAGATTACAACTTTCCTTCCTTCAATACATCTAAAGAATGAATCAGAATTCTCTATAAAAGATCCAGACTTTAAATCAACCAATACATCATATAATTTATTGCCTTCCTTTATCACTTACGAAGTCCATCTACAAAAATTTCTAGCACGGTCAGCTCATTGAACTGAGCATGATAAGCACTAAGCATTAAAACAAAGTGCCTTCAACTAACTATTTCATAAAACCAACTCTACTTTTATGAAACAAGAAAGGCTGAGCAGATAATAAATCATAAGTTATAACAACCATAAAAGAAGAACAATTAATCAACCTGAATTAACATTTAAGAAAAGATCATGATATAATCATTAATCTACAACATAATATCAGATAAGTAATGTTCCAACCAATTACTTATCTATATCAAATAAAATTAACTAATAATTATTTCCTTCATAATTCAATCTGAATTTGAAATATAGAACTAACTTTACTATTTATCCAAATAGATTTACTTTCAGAAGCAAGGGCCTTCTTACTTAGCTTTACAAGTTTCATAAAGAGACATGTACAATCAAGCTCATTCTAGCATCGTAAGGATTTTAGGATGAATCATCTAACAACTGAAATAAATAAGAGTTTCACATTTTAGATGTGACATCCTAATTCCAAAACCAAGACATAGCCTAAGTTCTCAAGTTAGGCCTCACATTAACATTAGAAAAGTATTCATTCAATAAAAAACATCTCACACCAATCACTATAACTGATATTAAATACCCTTAATACAAGTTAAGTGAATAAGAAAGTAGTAATAACAACTACATAATTGCATTCATAAAAGTAATGCAACTTAGCCAAATAAATCCACTACAAGCTTACACAAAAGAAGGATGAATGACTAAAAATAAATAGTTTAAAACTTCCTTTCCCATTCGGTTTAACCTAAATTCCCATTCAAAAATAATAAAAGGGAATCCAAAATTTAATTCTTAAAGTTTCACAAGTAAAGAAATTTGAAAGAGGACTAGTAACGACCCAGTCATAACATCCCTTAAATCTTAAAAATGTAGACATCATGCTCAGAGCTGTTACACTACTCATGCAACTACAAATTCAAGCCGGGATTGAAAATTAAGACTCACCCATCACCAAACAAAAATATTTTAGTATCATTTTCCACATTATGAAATGCAACAACAAAGTAGCGAAACAACATACGGAAAAATAACATCCTTCGTAAATAATCCAAAAACGTCAAAGTTTCAATCAGGAGATCATAACTTTGTCCATTTCTACAAGATGATAAAGACAACAATAGATAAGGAGAACTTACAATCGCATCCTCATAGAGGTTATTGAAAACATATTTTGATGGAAAGAGAAGGATTCATCAAGAATCAATTCGTAAGATGCAAACTAAAGGAGTACATGACTTTACTAAAGGTGCCCACAAACTTAAAAGATGATTAAGTTTTCCTTTCATTTTTACTACAAGCAGGCTCAACTACACACTCCTACAAAATCGACGAGACATTAAATTTCTTACAACTTACACAGGAATCAAATAATCTAACAATTGCACCGATTTGGTTAGCTTCAAAGAAACATAACCGCCAATTCAAAAGTCAAATATCCATTCAACGTATCTTCAAGAAGTTACAACAGTTAGACTTTCACAAGTCACTCTAGCAAGTTTAACAAGTGGTCTACCTATATCAGAATGGGTAGGTTCAAATCAACAACATCTAAGTCCAAAAGAAAAATAGACAGGAATATTTGACCTCAAGTAAGCTCAACTGAGCTACGGAATTATAATCAAAATATCAAATCAGATAAAGCCAGTTCCCAAAATATCTTCAAACAAAAAGAACTTCAACTATTTACCTATAGCTCAATCTCCCCAAATCTTAAAGGAAGACTCAAACATAATTATTTAGAAGAGAAGACTTCATCCACTGCTTTATTCAACAAATAATTCCAAAACCAAATAAACCCAGAAGCCATTTCACAGAGTTTCAGAAGAGAGAGCACCAAATCCAAACAACAAGGTTTTTGAGTCAATACCTCCTTCTTGTTTCCACATAGACTAGAACCATAAAAATAAAATCCAAACACCATTACATACTCATCTTCCATCGAATACAAGGTTCAAAGAAATGAAGGTTTACATAGAACAAGTTAAAAACAAATAACCCATTCACCGTTTTCCACACATGTTTGAAATCACACAATTATGAATCAAAGTATATTGATACAATCTCATAAGGTGTATTAAAACTTCAACAAAACAAGATGCGATAGAGAAGGGTAACCTTTTACCTTCTATAAACAATCAGAGATAACCATTTTGAAGCTCAAAGCAACAACAAATTTCCTTAAACCCTTTTCGAGAAGGTAAGCAAGAATACAAACTTTATCAACATTATTCAAGTCACGACCAGTTCTAAAGTGTGAATCACCATTAACTCACTCAGAGGAAACAACCCACTAACAATATTATCATGCAGAAGTTCCTTAATCAAGAACACAAAGATTCTTTCAAACAAGAAATCAAGTAACCATAGAAAAATAAAAACCAACTTGTTTTACAAGAGCAAAGTTTTTTCAATGAAGACATTTAGAGAAAAGTAGAACAACTTAATGGATAGATCCTATCATGCCTGATAGTGCTTCTGTTGATTCGAAGAAGATTTCTAGCCAAGCCTCCAAAACTCTTTCTTCTCCAAATGAAGTCAACAACCAAAAACTTCCTTCTCAAATGCCTCTTATACTTCCATTGGATTGAAAATAGTCCAAGAGAGTTAAAAATAGCAACAAACTAAAAGTAGAACTGCTGGTTGAAGAACCAGATAGCTCCATGCAGAAAAAATTGAAATGCTTGAAAGACCAAACAACCCCCAAAAAATCCACTCGCATGGTTTCCAAGGTGATTTTTTGCCAAAACCGATGACCATAAATGTCATTAATTTCCAATCTCCCACCTATTTCTCCACGCCACCGCTAGTTAAAGTTGGTGAGTCCAATTTCAACTTCTACATGCATCACTTATCTCTAGTGATGATTCCACATAGGATTCTCGCCAAATTTTCCTACCTCTACCTAAACTGGCAGTACTCTGCCCATTGAATTCAAAAATCAAATCAAATAAATGACTTAGGAACCATCACCATGCCTTCAACTTTCCATACGACCCCTTAGGTCCCCTTCTATCCTCGCATTAGTTTAGGATAGATATCATTAGCTTAGGGTATGACCTTAGGTTAGTTTAGAAAATATTTACCTTAGGTTATCTTAATATTTCCTTGGGTAAATTTTCCACCTTATGATAGGACATTCTTCATACCAATATAGGTTAGAAATATACCTATCATCACCTTAGGTTAGAATCTCATTAGGATAGATCTTATAGATCTAGGACTTAGGCTTTACCCTAAATAGTCCTAAAGTAGACCTCTTTCCAACTTACGCCATTCAGCATTCTGGAGAAGTTGACAAGAAGATATGAGCACACAACTTAAAGTAGAATGCACAACATGAACTTCCAAGAAGATCAATGAAATTGTAAACCTACAAAGGTTCATTATTTTATTTCCTTCAACCTCTGAATGTTAGTTTTCCATACAAATCAGGTAAGAATAATTAAAACATACCTTGGATCAATGGAATTGATCCAAGGTTTTCATTATTATATAGAGATAAATTTGCAAACAACATTACCAGTTTACAACCTTACTTATCTCAAAAATGGAATCCTTACAAGCAGCAACATTTTTGCAATTGAATCAAAAAAGAAATAATTTATCCATGGAAAGAATGATTTCAATAGTCAAAATAATACACCTTCTTAGGAAAAATCACATGTCAACGCTTGCATTGCAAAGAGGAGAAGTTAATAGTTTATCAAAGGTGTTACATGTGATGTCCGATCTAAAGATATTCATGATGTTAACTATTCCTTAAATGTTTACTTGATTCATACCATTGCTATCCATGAAGTGAAAAGAGAATTCACGTTGGAAAATGGAAAAAAATAATTCTCATTTCAATCATCTTCTTGAATTCAAAAAAGTCAACCTCAACTTTTCATTATGGGTAGAGAAAGAGTTTGTGTGAATGACCATGATATGAAGTTGAGATATGAATGAAATCATCTGATACAAGTCCTATACTATGTGTTGATGCTCCAATTTGTTTTGGTTAACCAATGTGAAATTATAGTTTATATCTCTTCTTAACTTTGTGTCTAGGATTATAAAAAATGACTAAATTCGACTTGTCTTATCAATTTCTTAGTGTAACCCTACATTCAAGATGGTGAAGGGAGTTTATATGCTTTGTTTGAAATTTATTCTTCCACAAGATTATCATATGTAGTAATGTATGATAATAAGGGGTTTGTAATCCAAGTCTGACCTCTATCATCTTAAGAGTTAGATAACTTAGTCACAAAATGCCTATATACAATGACAAATTTTCTTAAGTTGGTGAATGTCCCAGTATGGTAAGTGGAAATATTAAAGAAATCTCAAAATTGTATCTCAGATGCTTGAACAAAATGTTAAATCAAGTATCACAATTACTTTCTAAGAGTGAGTCTAATCATTCTTTGATAGTCATGAAGGTATGAGACTGTATCATCAATTTTTTTATCAATATCCTCTCATTTCATCCAAGTAAGTGCTTGGAGTTGGTATTTAACTCTATCATTAAAGTAATCACGTGGTCAAGGTGTTTCAAAAGTAGATATAATATGGAATAAAAAAAAATTACAATGACATAGGGTTTTAAGTTTAAAACCCTCATCATGTACAATGTTGAAAGATCAAGAAAGATTGATCTTACTTGTAAGATATTAGGTCTTCTATAGATATGGGAGCTATGAATATGATTTCCTTTGTCATGTAAGATATCTCGAAGTTGGGAGAAATTGACTTTTTACGTGAAAGAGAACAAAACTCCTTTGTGTTGTGAGGTTGGAAAAAACAATTAATGTTGTCTTTATAGATGCTTCATGAAGGAGTGTATTGAAGTCCTCTTCTTTTAAGCATTGTATATTTTTAAATGCTTCTAAAATATCATCTCCAAACTATGAAGAAGGTGAAGGATCATTCCATGGTAGTGTGTCAAACAACATCATGACTATGTTTCAAGAACTTAGGAATCATAAAGATGATTAGTAATATGAAAACTTTTGAGTATCTGTATATGTTGAAGATCTTAAATGCATAAATCTCTTCAAGTTGTGAAGAGTCTAAAATACCCCATATCCTTTTTATGACAAGTTCAAAGGAATAGTGTGCTTCATTTTGTCTATGTTTGTATGTTGATGATAGTAAATACAACTACTCTAGATGTTATTACTATGTTCTTGAAGACCTTCAAGCTCCAAATGGTAATACTAAACATTTGCAAAACTTGTATTCATGAAGTAAAAGATTGTTTCAAACTAGTGTGATATGTATCTTTGTTCCTTACGAAATCGGTGTGCTTATGTGAGCTCAATGTTGAAAGTGAGGCTTGAATGTAAAATGAGAGAAGTTAAGAGGCCCCAAAGGAAGTGTGAAGAATTTTAGTAATGTTTAAGAAAGTCAAAAACACTTGGCACCGAGCATAGTACTCAAAGGAAGAGGTTTCACGTTAAGGAAAAATACAAAATCGTGGGAACCATTACATGTCCGATAGACTAAGAGGATCTATGTTAGTTGTAACAAGTTGTGAGGGAACTTAGGAGACCTATATTTTCTCAGATAATATTTGAAATACATTTCATTTTGTAAGCCTATAACTGATCTATGTCAGATGTGATAATGATAACTTGAGGGAATTTTGTATGAGGACATTTTTTTACCTTCCTTGTGTGAGTAAGATGTTGAGTTAGATTGAAGATGAAGTTGAAAAGGTAAGTGTATAAAGGTACAAAGTTGGAAATTCGTGAATATATAATTTTTCTCCACATAATAGTGTTAAGTGTTTGTTGAAAATGTATGGAATATTGTAAGAGCTACTAAATATAAAAGAAGGGAAAAACTTGTTGCTGAAAATTAAAAACATTTATGAATATGCTATAGAAGGCATTTTTCTATGTAAAAAGAGGGTGAAATGAAGTTGATTCTAATGAATAAATGAATGTATTTCAATACAATCTTGAGAGTATATCAATGTAATAAAAGAGAAGTGAAGATGAGAAGATGGTTGAAGCTTTGATAAGCCTTTGTTAATGATAGAGAAGAACATCAAGAGTTTGTTTCAGATATACTAACATAATGAGATAATGTGAGAGTGTGATAAAAGGTTGAATATGAGAAGTGATAATGTGTTGAATGTATTCAAAACAATTAGTTAATACTTTAAGAGATTTTAATTGAATAAATGGCATGATCGGTGGTGATGACCAAGTCTTGAATGTGCTTATATTCATGAAACAAAGAGGGATTAAGGTGAATATCAAACTATAGTAGGTTGAATAAAAATGAGGTAATTGGTTGGTTTTTTTCTCCAAGGAGTAAGAAAATGAGGTGAAATTGTGGGTGAAATGAGCTTTTTATAATAGAGTATTGATGTTATGATCTAAAGAGAGAGGGAAATTAGGACTTGAATTTGAGAATAGGAAGAAGTGAGGTGATATAGTGGTCACCATCAATTGTGTGAGACAAAAAGTAAGTGTGATCAAAATATTGAAAAATTATAAGTTCTAGCCAAGCAAGGAGTAGTGGCTTCCTTGTGAGTTGTAGCTTTAAGAAAGAACAAGTAGAGGCCTGATTAAGACTTGGTAGTGAAAGCTTCTAGAAAAGTTGAAGATATTCAAATACTGAGTAGTAGCTTGGTTAAAATTTTGGATTTGTAGTTACATGTTTAATATATGCTCAATTGTAAATCAATGTAACACATACATGACATGCTTGTCCTAAGCTAATTCTTGATTTTAGTGGTTTTTTTTCAGTTTGTGTTTCCCACATTAAATCTATCTTTGTGTGCTATCTCTCATATTTACTACTTGTGAATGTTGATTTGGATATAACATAACAAATTAAGTATATTGAATTGATTGTCAAAGTTTGAGTTGATACTTATACATGCCCCCTCTTAGTGTCCTGATTTCCAACAAGTATATCTAAGTTATTTAACAAAAATTAAATCTCAATAAGAGGATATAAGTGAATTACATGATATCTTAATATATTTGGGAATTAGGATGGAATGATGATGGAATAAGTTGTATATGGGTTGAATTTTCTTTGTTTAGAGAAAAAATATATGTAAGTCTACTATAAAGTAGTTCCCGAGAAGGGGATAGGACCACCAGTGGTGCTAGTGTTTTGGCAAAGTGATTCCAAATCTGATATTTTCAAGGTCGATCATGTCACCTTCAATTTTTTTATTTTTCTCTAACTTTGTTGTAGGGTTTTCTTGTCATAAGTTTACCTATAAAACAAACCTTAACTACTTGTACAAGGCTTAAAAACACATTATATGGAATAAAATATACATATGCTTGAATTATAATGACCTTGATGGTCACCCTAATGTGATTTTCATCAAGTGATGTATTACATTACATACACAATGTATTTATGGTAAGTGTGTGTGTGTGTGTGTGATAAATTTGTGTCCCTTAAAGATAGTTTTCCCTGTGTACAGTCACACCAAGATAACGAGATAAAAATAATTTTCCCCTAAGATTGTGTGTGCGATGTAATTTAGAATTTTCCCTTCCTGTGTGGTGAATAATGCAGCCTAAATGCATTCCTTAAGTGTTAATTTTTCCCCAAGTAGTAGATAGAAAGTAATATCCCAATTGCCTCTTAAAGTAATTATAGGGTTGTGTATATGTATAACTCCTTTGTTTGAATTTAGACACTTAGTGATACCAAAGACTAACAAAAATCATGAAATAATAATTATAAAAGATAAAAATTTAGGTGACAAGTGGTAATTTGAAAATAAGAGAGAATGGACAAAAAACCCCGGAGGGACACTTAGTGACAAATTACTCATGTCATTCTTGGGTGGTATTGTCCCCAGGGAAAAGAAATAGAAATTGGAAAATGGATGGGAACATGGATCCCTATGGCTCAACTAAAAATCATACACAGGAAGTATAAGACAATGTAAAAATAAAAATTAATCAAAGGAAATAGATGGGTGGGGAAGGTGTTACTAGCATCTAATCTTTACACTTAGGATTCATGTACATAAAAACATACTAGAGGTTAAATTTAATAGTAAAAAGTGTATAATTTTGTGTCTACATCACCCCTTTATGTTATTTAGATTAAATTTAATAGTATAATGATACAAGAAGAATAAACCTTTAAAGGGTTGAAGAAGCTATAGTTCAGTGGATGCCATAAGTAATAATCATAGTGTAGAAAACAATGGATCAACATTTTGATCCATGTAAGGTGAGTATGTTGTCACAAAGGTAAATTTGGATAGAAACATGCTATGTAGATATAATGGATTTTGACAATTAGAAATGGTAGGTGGGATCGGGAGTGATCAATTCCCAAACCGATGTAAATACTCTACATTTGAGCATCCCGACACTAGAGGTAGAGTGTTAGGAGAGTGATCAAATATTTTCTCCACCATGGCACCTCCTTAAAAGAGGTTCCACTACTGCTGCAAACATAAATAAACCAATTGTTACTTTCTTACTAGTCATAAAAACCCTAGTAAAGTGGTTGAAGATATGTAATGATGTATCACCGCACCTACTTTATAATATAAGTGTGAATACTTGTTTAAGTAGAAAAATTCTTAATAAGATAGTATTGATTGGTTCCCAAGTTAGGTCATCTAGGAAGAAAGTTGATATTATTGAAATCAAAGTAAAAACAACATATATTGGTTTAACAATAGTAATTGATTAAATCTAATTGATTTAAAATTTCTTTAAAACATTAAATTGCCCTATTGCATTAGGTCATCTGATGGTGAAATGTTGAGAATTCAAGATAGTATTCTTACCGAAATAGATTGAAACTCATGATTTTGAGTGATAAATTTATAGGATTTGAATTTTTCTCTATTATCTATTATAAATAGAGTTGTAATATGTATTGTGATTGTGCATGTTGCATTGGAAATTTTCTTGGTTTGATCCAAGAGGGATAACACGATAACCCCTGAATGATTTCCCCTTTGGTGAGAGGGTGAGAAGTGATATTTCAAACCATCAGTCAAAATAAAATAGGTAGGTTTCTTAGAGATGAATCCAAGATAGATATAATAAAATAGAAAAATTATGAGATAATTGTAATAAAAATGTGTGAAAAAATAGATAAAGATGTAGAAGTGAATCGTCAACATGTTAGACGTGGAAAATATGGTTCTAGTGCCACTAATAGTGCTAAAAAGGATGAACGAGGCTCAATATATGGACCAAACAATATCATCATATTAATTTCGTAGGATGAACTATATTAAATTATAATTTTTTTGGCAATTGAATTTAATATAAATATGAAGTAGGAAAAGTGAATAGTATATTCATTTATAAAGTAAGTGATTATGAGTTGAGATATGGGTCGCAATCATGCCATGTGTGTGAGAGTTGATTCTAATGATATTCAAGAGGGTTGTGGAGGTTATATTGATGCATACTATAGATCAGTTCATAAGTACTACTTTTTGAAGGTAGATTAAGTAGTATTATTAGTTTTTGGTGTTTTGAGTGATTTTTGATTTTTGAGAATATGGACGTTTTATCCAAGATAGATTTTGTGGGGCCATTTTTGTTCTTTGGATGGTACATTCTAGTTTTAGGTGCTATTGTCCAAGTACCATATGCTAATGTCTAGGATTTTGGGTGGTTATGTCCTTAATCTTTAAAAAAATTATTTGCTTTTGATGAATGTTTTCTTTGTTGAGAAACTAATATGTGGTTTTGTTGATTGTTTGTGTTATGCAAAAAGGAATGCATTCTCATGAACTTTTTTTGGTAGAAACTTGATGACATTATTGGCCTTGGTTTTAGATGAGGATGAGTGGGATGTGTTGGACAATACCGAGATATGACATGTGACTAAATTATGGGAGGTGCCCATAATATGAATTTGATCACATCACTTTGTAAGAGATGGTGTGTTGACACATGTACTTTTTATCTTCCTGTTACAAAGATGATAATGAAACTAAAGGATTTGTATTGTATTATACAATTTTCAGTGGTAGGGGTGATTTTAGGTGCTTCCCTAGGTGATACATGGTGGCAAATGAGAGAAATGATGAGTTATTTTATAGGGTCCTATGTACATGTAAAGTAGTGAGTGAATCTAGATGATATAATGAGATCAAGGATTATGAATTTGAGGAATTTTATTATAGTGTTATTGGATTCTTGTGTAACCATGGATGGAGGTAGGGTATCCACATCCTATATAATGCATGATATTTTTGAGAGAATTGAGCGATATGGGAATTTTTATGCATGGATTCACTTTGTATGTTGGAACATTTGTACATGGATATATACAAAGTTCACACACGAGGATCATGGATGTGGTATTTTTGTTATCACATTATTACATATATGGGAATAAGATAATAATACATTTTTAAGGCCCCCAAGTGGTCCACGAGGGACTGGGCATGATTGCAGATCTTTATAGTGAGGTGGGTTGGCCCCAAGAGTCATTGGTTTTATATTACAACTTATAGATTGATCTTAGATCAAATGACACCAGATGTTATTATATGGAGGCCATAAAAATATTATGATGAATGATTAGAGGATCACATTAATATTTTTTATACGTGATCCCATATAGTTGGAGGATAGATACCCAAATGTGTACGATGTCTTTCAATATACACGGAGTTTTAAGACAAGTTTGAGATTGTGCATGATGTTCCTTCCGAGCCATATTTATGGAAACAATCAATTCATAGAATGAGGAGGGTATGCGTAGGGACCTATATTACAATAGCCTAGTTACTACCACTAGTCTGTGGATGATGTGGATCTAGACATAACACCTATCTAGGTTGATAATGCAAGATGTACACCATATTGCACTAATGGGTGTTACTATTTCCAGTAGTGGTGGATACAATAGGAGATAAAACAAGTGGACCCACAAGAGGAGGAGAGTAGGAAGGGGGTAAACACCTACCACCAAGGGTGACATGCTAATAGTGGAAGTTACACAATGTAAGTATGACATAGTATGCTTTGTACTTTGTAATTTGTATAATAGTGTGATGTTGATGTGATAATCTGATTCATGTCTTAAAGGTGATGAGTATTGTAGTTTTATCATAGATACATCTATACGTATGTTGACCCAAAATGTTTCCCTAGATGCCCTTGTTGGAGGAGGGATATTGGAGAGGGTTGATCACATTTCTAGTGAGCATGCCCATATTTTTTATCTAGTAATGGTGTCGGAAGCCACATGTTTGGTATTATGACCGAAGTTTGATGAAGAGATGGTTGATATAGTGTATGAAAGGGATTCCATATGATGGTATCCCTATCACAAGTTATGTTTGTGTGATACATACGGTTCTTGGGTCAGTATGTAAAGGTGTTGGATGAGAAAATATTGTTATAGACTAAGCTAAAGTAGTGCTCCTAAGCATAGAGATGAAGGTCGAGTGATGAAGCATCGAGTTTGAGAGCACCCATAGTGGCCATTGGTAGTAGTGATGAGGATGCATGTTATATTTTATAGTGTTCATTGTTCCCTGGAGTTGTAATGTTAAAACATTCAAGAGATATGTATATGATGAGATCATTTGTGTGGAAAATGTGATGATGTGTACTATGTATTTGTGTAAGTTGTTGATGGCTTTATGTGATGGTTTCTTGAATATATGATTATATATTTATGTTTTGTGATGGTATTGTAGAGTAGATTATATACATGTTGATATCATAGTGATGATAATATACATGAATGTGGTATGATTATCAAATTGTGCTTGTAGTATAGATGATAACAAAGGGGAAGATAACTTAAGAAAGAGTTAATCATGTGTTGTAAGTGTAGCATCATAAAATAAATACTAGAATATATGTGTAGTATAGTTATTGAATCATTTAGCATTGAAGAACATATATCATCTAGCTAGAAATAAGGTTATAACTAAACACAAGTGAATTAAATGTAGTATCGTGTGTATAAGTTCCAAATGATAAGCCTGGGGTGATCGTAGAAACACTAGGAAAATTTGAATAATGTAGTGGAGATTAATTCTCCTTTAGGACCCATTAGGTTTGGGGAAAATCATAAGTGGGGTATTCATCTATGTGTAGTCGAGGCCAATGGAGGAATAGAAAAAATAACCTTAGGAGGAAAAGATGTATTCAAAGTAAAAAATGTTAGTGTTCAATGTCGTGACATAGGATTTTATGGTTGATCAAAATGAAGTGCACAAAGATCAAAGAAACCCTTATCCTCAAGCAAATAAATCCTATCAAGTATCTCATAACAATAATTTTCTCTATCACCATTGATCTTATGGAAATTATAAAATGGTTGGTTATGATTCCATTGAAACCGATGAGGATAATGATGTTCATTAGAAGCTAGTCAGATCAAATTCTCATCAATTAAGGTGTGTAATATATCATTAGGCCTATAAAAATGTGAAATGCAATAATGGATCATGCTTAAAAGGGGGAGTGTAGAGTGGTTGAGGTCCATGAAAATGGGATGAATGATCAAGAGCATGTTTAGTAGGAGATGGGGAGTGTGAAGGTGGTGCAATAGGAGGGATAGAAGATTTATTAGGGGGAGGAGTAGCAGAACATCTAGAAACATGTGCAATAGAATGTTCATTAAGCATATATTTATTTAAATGAATAACTTTAAGAAAAATAAGAGTAAAATATTCACATGTATCATATAATAATTTTTCTTTTAAGGGAAGAATCAAGCCACAACAAAAGATATATTATATTTCTAGATCAATAGGTTGATAAAGTAAATGATACATGCAATATTTAAAATGTAATATATAATCAAGTAACAAGTTCATTCTTTCCTTGATGCAAATAAGGTAAATGCTCAAATGTAACTTTAGGACCATTATTAGAAATAAAGCGTCTAATAAATGCTTCTTCCATATCAAGATAAGTACTAATAGATCCACTAGGAAAATGATGAAACCAATGAGAAGAAATATCATTAAGATTAAATTATTTGAGAAGTAACCTATCATTAGAATTTGAAGCCATGACAAACCTAAAATCCTTTAGATATATGTAAGGATTACTCGTTCCATCAAAAAGTATAAAAGTAGGTAAAGTAAAATCCTTAGGAAAAGGTGATTTGTAGATATTCTTAGGAATAGGATTTCCATTAAGGAAATTATTATCAATACTATCATAATACGCCCTAATTTCAAGGGTAAGTGTATGAATCTTGTTTTTTAAATCACCTACAATATTCATAAGATAAATAATTTCCTAGGGAGGAATGGCATAAACATTAAAAGGTTCATTAAGGGGTTGTGTCTTTCCATTTTGAGTAGCCATAGGTACATTATTTAGTTGGAAGATAACATTAGGATAAGGAAATGGATAACTAGGGGTAGAAACAATGGAATAAGAATAAAGAGAAATAGAAGTTTGCACACTTTTATCAAAAATCTTAGTAAAATAAGGAATACAATCAACATGCACACTATCTTTATGATCATCATTATGTACATTATCTTTTGGAGTATCTAAAGTAGAAACACTTTCATCATTAACCTTTTTATATTTTAACACATCATGAGAGTAAACATGAGTACTAACACTACTATGTTGTACATATATAGAAGAGGAAGAAAGATATGTCTTCGTGGGAATAATACTCAATAGGAAAGAACTTGGTTGAGAAGAAAGAGAGGGAAAATTAACATGATTATAAAAAATAGGAGGGTCATCCCTAATTATTTGTGCATATGTAAATGGAGAATGTGTAGAATAAGAATCAAGGTGTGTACCATTTAGAATAACATCTACAACATAATTAGAAGCATGGGTTAGAAAAATCATTATCAAAATATTATTCATATGAAAAATTGACCAGATCTTCAAGACATGTATAATTCATAGCAACATAAGAAATATCACTATCACTATCACAAGAAATTATGGCCTCAATAGGGGTAGGATTGAAACATCAATATGATGTTTTATAAATCTTTTGATTGGGAGAGAAATATCACTAGTAGGATTAGGGGTATATACATTATGATAAAATTCAGCTTCTTATTGGGCATTTGCAAAATAGGGTTGAAGACCAATCATAGGTAGATGATCATGCTTGGGTAAATGATGCAGAGCATCATAGGACCTATAACATATTCAATTTAAACAATTAGTTCAACTTCTAAATGCATTCATAGTTAACTAGAAATTTTCTTATTCTTTTCAACTCAAGATGTCTCCAGGACTTGAAATTTTGGCTTCAAAGGATCAAATGGGTTAATGAAACCTTCTAAATATATTCAAGAGTCTTTGCCCATGATAACACATCCACTGAATTGGTTCACCGTACTAGATTTTATCCATGTAGATCTCTTCTTGCAAATGTCACTAATTAATTTCTTAAGAACTAGGTTGATGGAATAACATGAATTTGGATAAACCACTAAGATCTTGAGGGAGGAATTGGTAGTTTTAATACCCTTTTGAGAGTTTGAGGTTTGTGCCAAAAATATTAGCTTGATCTCTCACATAAGTGTCCTTTCCTTCCTAGTCTTCTTTTTAAGCATGGTTCATACTAATAGCCTTAACTCGGGGCAAAAAGAGGTATAGCTTTTGTTTCTAATCTTCAATTTTAAAATCTCCACAATTTTTACCACCCATTAAGATCTTTACTCAAACTACAAAGTTTTAGGTTTTCATGTTTAATAAAATATCACTCAACCTTCACCGCCCCACACTTCTTATAAGGTCTCCATAACATACTACATGTTCTTCTAATGAGTGTCATTGAAATATCTTCACCGGTTTGTCACAAGGTGTTGTAAAATTCCTTTGGAATATCAATTTAATGGTCATGAAGATGAATGATTGAAGTTGTGGGCATATTAGAATAATCCTAATTCACTCAAATAGTAAAATAGTCTTAAACCCTAAGGGTCTCTCGACACAACCCCAAGAGTTTCATTTTCCTTATAGATTTGTGTTTTCTCAATCTTCATATGCAATGATACTTGATTTAATATTATGTCTAAGGTTAGAAACTATCTATCTTACCGGTTAGGTGTAATTCCTCTTTATTGCACATGTTATCCCTCATTTCCTTGTCATTTATCTTCTTAGAATAGGATAACATGACTATGGAAATTTTCCAACAAAATATTATACTATCCTTTCCCCTTCGGGTTCAATAAGGTCTGAGTCATACACTCTTACCTTCAAAACAATTATGGCTCTTTCCTTTATTTGAACAAGATGCTCTTTCCTCAAAAATAATATTACATCCACCTGTGAAAATCATAAGTGATTGCAGGGAACCTAAATCACAATAATGCCAATGCATGCAAGAAACAATCACAAAAACAAATTCTTAGTTTCATGGATAATTAACTCATATCAATCTAGTAACTCTTCTCCTTTCTCAAACAAATTAAATTCATTAGCTATTTAAGATCTATACACAAATTACAGTCTCTTTTCTAATTATTTTCAAACAAATATTCTCAAACTAGGTTCATTGGAGCTCCAACTCGAATTCTTGATTAATCAATGAGTTGTAAAGTAGTTACAATATGGATATATACATTCCTTAGCTCGAGTGCCTCTATAACTAACTTAAAGAACCGAGGAGTTAAAAACAAGACAAGAGAGTTACATTCAAGAAGTGCACAATAGTTACTTGGAGTTACAAAAACCCCATAGAGCATCATGAGGGCTCCAAGACCAAAAATATGGACTAAAGAAATTAAACCAAACTTGAAAGAAGCATCTCCACACCTCTACTCCTACTAGAAATCCAAAATTGGCTCTAGAAATTCAAATTTTAAAATTAGAAAAATGGAGAGAAACCTCCTAATTCAAATTTTAAACTTCTAAAGCCTAAAAGGAAAACATGGATAACTCTCATACCTTTCTAAAGACTTATACAAACCAAAAATTGACCTTACATGACCTTGTAGTGATTCCCATGCATCATACTACCAAGGAGAAAAAAAATCTTCATGTGGTGTGTTTGCTTGCAAGCTAGTGCTTTGTTCTCCTTCTTTCTTTGTTTCTAATTATGCATGATACTATGAGAATGCTTTTTGATTGTGTGTATATTGCCTTAGATGTGACTTGTAGTTATATCATGTTCTTAGCAAGTTGCTTCATTCTTGAATGAGTCACCATCTCTAGCTTCTTACTTGCCATAGGATCTATACCTCGTCCTTTCCAAAAGTTGGCTGGGTTTAAATATCTTATTCATTCCTTTATGGATAGTCTCTTATTTATCCTTAACTATGACACAAGATCTGACTTGTCCCTTTATCCCTTGTTGATTCAATTCACTCTCAAGATTGAGAAAGTTTGTTGTTTGCATGACATATCCATCTCCATGTGACTACTCCATCCTTGCTTTCTCCATCACACCTACACTAACAAAAATTAAATAGGGGTTTGATTTCAAATTATGATTTTCTTAATAATTCTTAACTACCATCTCTTCCTCCTTATGCTTATCTTATCCTTGCTCTTGCAACCTCTTGTTTCCTTGGACTATTTTTTCACTTTTCCTATGATTTATTTTCTCCATTACAAGGTCTAGTGTCACCTCATATGTTGAGTTATACCATTTCTTTTCTACCTTTATTAGTTCACCATTTCCTTTTATTCTCACCATGAACTATATATACACTCTCATCTTTCATACTCACTTTATTTTGCAAGTGTTCTTGGTATTCATGCTCTCTATTTATCCACTGCCACATTGACTTGACTATGTTACCTTTGTTCTCATTCACCTCACCTTCTTGTCTCTGCTTTGAAAGAATGCCTTCAAACCCATGAACATCACTCTTGAATATTTTTCAGGCCATGCACATCTATCCTTCAATGGATTCAAAGTATGCTTAACTCCATCCTTTACAAATGTATAGGTATTTGTCTACCCATCATGGATGGATCTTCTATAAAATTTCCATGATATTCCCAATAGAATATGGCATGTATCCATGGGCAATATGTTACACAAAATTTCATCATGATAACTACCTACTTGAAAATCAACTAAACATTGTTGATTCACTAACACCTGATGCTCTCTTTGTACCTAGAAGACTTTGTAAGGATTAGGATGTCTTAATTTTTTCAAATTTAATTTTTCTACCATTTCAAAGTGCAGACCAAATTATCAGTACTACCATTATCAATAATGAGTTTGTAGCACTTACCTTTTTCCTTGCACATGGTTCTAAAAAATGTTCTCCTTTTTACTGGTTTTCATGCTTTCTTGCATTCACCAAATCTCTTCTCATCATCAGTGTTTCTCTAGTTTCAGGTTCTTCCACTAAGGATGGTGATGCTACACTCTCCTCTTCATCTGCATGTGTTATTTGGTTTCTTACCTCATTAGCCTTGTTACTTACTTTCTTGTGGATATTCAAGACATTCAAATGATCTATGTCTAGAAAATTTGTTACACTTGAAGCATTTACTAGTGAATTCACTTCTACCTCTTCCATATCCACCTCTGCCTCTATATGAGTATCCACCTCTAAATGAACTTTTTTTTGTGAACTAGTCACTTCTTATTCATTTGTTGTTGTTTTCCTCTTCCTGATTTCTAATTTATTACTCTTAATCCTCTACCTCTACCTCTCAAATATTGATTTTGTTTTCTTGATAGTTTCTCCTCTTCCCTTAAGACTGCTTGATATGCATCATCTATCGATCTCATATTATATATTTAACCTCAAACCATTCACATACCTTGCCACTTCTTCAGCATCATCCTATATATGACCAGACCTCATAGCTAGTTTGTAAAATTCATCAAGTATAATCAGCTACACTTAGTTCTCTCTGTCTCAAATTTTGTAATTTCTTGAATAAACTAGTTTGATAGTCTACAGGAATGAACTTACCTTTCAACTTGGCTACCATATTGTCCCACTTCTTGATATTTTCTTTGTTTCTGCTGACTCTTTCTTGTTGTACAAAGTCCCACCATATTGCAACATGTCTTGTAAGCTTGGTGACTGTAAATTTCACTTTCTTGTTCTCTACAATGCTCTCAAAATCAAAGTATTTGTCCATCTTGGCTATCCAGTCTATGAGTTCTTCTATATGTATACTACCTCTATATTATGGTACTTTAATATTTGTATTACTACTTGATCCCACAAATTATTTCAGTATTTTAATCTCCGGTCCTTCTTTTTCTTGTTCTCCTTCTTGTTGTGACTTATGTTTCTATCTCATCATCAGTGTCATCATATAATTATTTTCCTCTTCTCTGGGAGACATATAGTGCTCCTAATCTATCTTGGATGTTTCTTAACATAGTATCTAACTCAATACCCCTGATTTTCTCTCTATTTCCACCTCCACTTACTCTTTTTGCTGGAATTTTTCAATACTTCACTTCCCTCAAGCTCTTTCCTTTTCACTTATGATTTCTTTCTCTCTTTGTCACTTTCTTACAAATTTAATGTCCTTCTCTTCTCTGATACCAATATGATTTAGAGCATCATAGGACCTCTAACACTCAACTAAAAAAATCAGTTCAACTTCTAAATGCATTCACAATTAACTAGTAATTTGCTTATGATTGTTAACTCAAGATATCTCTAGGACTTGTAATTTTGGATTCAAAGGATCAAATGGGTTAATGTAACCTTATTAATCTATTCAAGATTATTTTCCCATGCTAACACATCCACCAAATTAGTTCACATAGTACTATAGTTTAGCCATCTAGGTCTCTTCTTGTAAAAATTGTCAATTAGCTTCTTAAGAACTAGGTTGATGGAATAGTGTTAGTTTGGATAAACCACTAAGATCCCTAGGAAGGAATTAGTAGTTTTAAATTCCCTTTTGAGAGTTTGAGGTGTTTTCCAAAAATCTTATTTTGATCTCCCACATAAGTGTCCGTTCCTTTCTAGTCTTCTTCCTAGGCTTGGTTCATATTTACTTTCCTAACTTAGGGTAAAAAGAGGTATCGATTTTGGTTATAATATTCAATTTTCAAACTCTCCACCATTTTTACAACACATTAATGGATTTAATTATACTACATAGTTTCAAGTTGTCAATTTTTACAAAATATCATTGAACCTTCACCGCCCCACGTTTCTATAAGGTCTCGAGTAGCATGCTCCGAGTTCTTCTAATGATTGTCATAAAAATATCTTCATTGTCACAAGGTGTTAAAATATTCCTTTGGAATATCCATGTACTAGTCACAAAGATGAATGTTTGAAGTTGTGGGCCTTTAAAAATAATCGTAAGTCACTCAAATAGCAAAATGGTCTTAAACTTTAAGGGTTTTGGACACGATCCTAAGAGTTTCACTTTCCTTAAAATTTGGGTTTTCTCAATCTCCATATTCTATTATACTTGATTTAATATTATGTCAAAGGTTAGAAACTATATATATTACCAGTGAGGTGAAATTCCTCTTTATAGCACGTGTTACACCTCCTCTCCTCGTGCTTTGTCTTCTCATAATAGGATAAAATAAGCTGTGGAACTTTTCCAAGAAAATATTATACTATCCTTTTGCCTTCAGGTTCCCTAAGGTCTAACTCATACACTCTTAGCTTCAAAACAAGTGTGTCTCTTCTATTTATTTGAACAAGATCCTCTTTCCTTGAGTAAGATTACAACCACTATGAAATTCATAAGTGACTACGAGGTACCTAAATCACAATTATGCCAATGCTGATAAAGCAAAAATCACAAAAACCAATACTTAGTTTCATGGAGAATTAACTCATATCACTATAGTAACTCTTCTCTCTACTCATACAAATGGAATTCATTAGCTATTTAAGATTTATGCATAGATTACAGTCTCCTTTCTAATTGTTTTCAAACTAGGTTATTGGATCTCCAACTCAAATTCTTGATTGATCAATAAGTTCGCAAAGTAGTTATAAGATGGATATATACATCCCTTGGCTTGATTTCCTCCATAAATAACTTCAAGAACTAAGGAGTTAAAAAACAAGACAAGTGAGTTACATCAAGAAGTGCACAATAGTAACTTGGAGTTACACAAACCCCATAGAGCATCATGAGGGCTCCAAGACCAAAAATATGGAATAAAGACATTAAAAAAAACTTGAAAGAAGTACATCCACACCTCTTATCCTACTAGAAATCCAAACTTGGCTCTAGAAATTTAAATTTTCAAATTAGAAAAAATAGAGGAAACTTCCTAATTTAAATTTTGAACTTGTAAAGCCTAAAAGGACAACATAACTAACTCCTAGACCTTTCTTAAGAATTATACAAACCAAAAATTGACCTTACATGCCCTTGTAGTGATTCCCCTGCATCAGTAAAAGGGGTTTGAAAATATGATCATTCAACATCTTTTGGTAAGACATTAGGAACACATAAGGAAAATAAAATCGGGGATCCTATGGAAAACTAGGGTTTGATCAATAAATGGATTTACCATTGGATTTAAAATAAATTAAATATTAATCAAAGGAATGAGATCAAATAATATCATAAACATGCAAGATTATAAGATATAATGACAAATAAGTACACTCAACAAGAAGATAAGAGTGACCTAGTTTATAACTCGATGTTTGTGCTAGATATAGGCTAGAATAATGATGGAATAGTTTAGATCTAGAATGAATGTGCTTTGTCAGAGAACAACGATATGTAAGTATAATGAACAATAGTGACCATAAGGAGACATGACCTCCCTATGTACTAGTGTTTTTAAGTGGTGCTTAGTGTCTGGAAAGGAGTGCGGATCTAAACTTTTCAAGGTCCGATCACGTGGCCTTCACTTCACTTTGTCACTCCAAATTTTTGTAGGGTTTTCTTGTCACACTTGCACCTATAAAACAAACCTTAAATACCTACACAAGGCTAAAACACACATTATATATGGAATAAATTATACATGTTCTTGAGTTATAATGACCTTGTAAGTTACCCTAATTTGAGTGTCATTGAGCATTGTACTACATTTTAGACTCAATGTAGTTCTGGTGTGTGTGTGTGTGTGTGTGTGTGTGTGTGTGTGTGTGTGTGTGTGTGTGTGTGATAAAATTATCTCCCTTGAAGATAGGTTTCCCTTATACCATTCATACCAAGATAAGATTCTAGAACTAATTTTCCACTAAGATTGTGTGTGTGAGAATTTTGAATTTTCCCTTCCTATGTGGTGAATATTACAGCCCAAATGTATTTATTAAGTGTTTTCTTCCATGTAGTAGATAGAGAGTAATAGACTAATTTCCCCTTAGAGTAGTTAGTAGGTTATGTGTATATATATGACTCCTTTATTTGAATTTAGAAACTTGGAGGAACTAAAGGATGACACAAATCATGAAATAAGAATTATAAAAGACCCAAATTTAGGCACCAAGTGGTAATATTAAAAATAATAGAGAATGAACAAAAGTGCCCAGGAGGGATACTATCACCCGGATGTAAGTGTCATTATTGGGTGGTACTATCCCAATGATAAGAAACATAAACTATAAAAAGGACACAAACAAGGATCCATGTGACTCAAACATAAAGTATACATCCTGGGAAGTATAATACAAAGTCACAATCAAAATCAATTGAAATAAATAGGACTATGAAGGTGTTAATAGTATATAATCTTCACTCTTACGAATCATACATATCACAACATACTAGAGCCGTAATGTAATAGTAATAAGTGTATAATTTTGTGTCTACACTAAACTAAGTTGTGCATTTGTAAATATTACTATTATAAGTGTAAGGGAAATGCTCATATTAGGTGTTACATGCTTATAGAAAAACTTATCCTAGAGCCACAAACTTATCCATAGTGTTCAAGGTGCTAGTTATGAGTTTAGAACAAGTTTATAGTTTTGTTATGTAGAATTTCTAGTTATTGTTTATAAGTTAAACCGGATAATAGTTGATGTTTTATGAACTTAGGACATAGGAAATAAAAAATAGGGTAGTGTCTTAATGATCATTTCTGTATAAATGATGTTAGTATCAATATAAGTGAAAAATTTCATATTTACAAGTGTTCATATCATATTTCAAGAACTTCACTTACTGAAATTACCTCCGTCACTATATATAGTCAAGGACCCTCTATAATACCCCCTAATTAATTTATAATGCCCACTTGTTATCAAATTATCCAAAACACTTCCTAGTTGTTAGACATAGTCTCATTGATGTCATGTAGCACCCATGGAAAAGAGTGTTAGTGAGGTGTAAATCATCTAGGGGCATGAATTTTGATTGGTAGTGCCCTAATTTGACCTCATATGGTGTGCATGAAGTTGCATGGTGTGATGCTTTAAGGTGTCATGGTGCAAACACAATCTCTTGGTGAATAGGAAAACATCTAGATGTTATGTGTGAACTCCAAAGGTGTTAAATAGGTCCTAAGAGGTGTCTCAAATATGTTTAAGTGTCTTCATGATGAAGAACAAGATAGGTTACATGAAACATGGGTTGAAACAAGCTCAACTAGGCCTAATTCTAAGACCTAGTGCAAACATGGCTTGGGGTATGAAGTAAAGAAAGCTAAGGAAGGTCAGTAAAATAATGAGTAGTGTTTTATGACATTGTAGAGAGGATGTGGAAGGTGTTACAGGTCAAAATTCATCTAGTAGAGGCATGTTCGAGGCCTTTTGAAGGCATGTTTTGAGAATAAGCCATGTGAGCATGAGAAAATTAAGGTGGGGTATGAGGTTTAGAATTGTAAAAAATTAAATGAGCATTGGGAAATGTGAATGAAGTCAACATAGTCTTTGAGGACAAATTTTCAAGTCAAAATTCAAAAGGATGAGCAAGAAAATTGTTTTAGGTTTTACCAAGCTCTCAAAATGGCCATTTCAAGCTCGAGGGTCAAGTTTTAATTGCTCACTCACACATTAAATCTATGCATGTGGACCTGATCCATTCATCAATGTTGGGGCATGGAGTCAAGAACATTTTATAATTAGAATGAGGTAAAATTATGCCCTATACTTTATGAACAATCCTTAAGAAGTTAATTTGGTTTACACCCTCCCAAAACCCTAGTTTTGGAGCGATAGGTAAAATGTGAAGGTTTTATCCTCTAAATTTCATGTTAATGCTAAATTTATTATTTAAGATTACAGAGAACTCTCCATATATCATTTTTATGGTGGTGGCATGCTCCAGGTGTCATGACAAGTTGTATAAAATCCCTGTTTTGTGAAGTTTTACATGTGTAGACATGTGTTGCACGTTTCATGGTTTGATGGTGAATTTATCCACATAACCCCTGTGGGTGAGTATTTGATGATAGATTTGAGATCTATAATAAATTTTTCCATGTAATTTTTGGCATGAAAGCGAAGTTTGGAGTGATGGAAGCTAACTAGGTCAAGACTTGTTTTGTGACCTAAAACCTAATGTGAGTGATCTCGAGAGATGCAAGAATATTTAAGTTATATGCCCTAAAATTATTTATTTTATGTTCTTGATGAGCTGAATAAGGATTATATATGTCGATATATGTTCCTTGAGATCCATGAGTATGTGGTTGAATGAATGAAATTTCTCATTTTGTGAAAAATAATTTTCTGTGCATCCAAATCCATTAGTACCTTGTCCTAATCGGTGTCTCATGACATGAATGAAGATATTATGGTTACTCCATGCATTTTAAGGTGAAATAGATGTCATATGTAACATCCTTAAAGCATAAAAAGGATCTGCGAGTTCATACATTAGTGTTGGTTAAACAATCTTGTGATTGTGTTCTTGATCTACCATAACTGTGCACATCTAGCTGAGAAGAAGAGATGAAGTGGAGGTATTATGCAATGACTTACAACACATGGTTGTTTATTTGACATCTTAAACATTAATCCCTCTTTATTTTATTGTATGAAATGAGCCTAGAGTGGGCCTCATGCACCCAAGTTGAAGATTGTGTTTTGAAGGTCATAGACCTAATAGAGCATATTAGTCCTAATGGAGGCTTGATGATAAAATGACAAGTTATGAAGATTTTCAAGGATATAGATGACAAGGAGAGGACCTCAATAACATATACATACTTTATTAACACATGTTTCATGGCTTATGATAGATAGAAGATAAATAAGTCTTTGTTAAGGAGAAAACAAGAAGGAATAAAACTATTACAAAAGGAGTTGGCATAAATCAGTTTGAAAAAGGAATATATTTAGTCGCATCATAAGTGTAGTGAGTTTAGAAAATATTCCTTGTTCCTTATAGGTGTTATAGTTTTCCTGAAATATCAAGAAAGGATAGTACTTGCAAGTGACACACGTGTAGATGTAATGATGACATTCATGAATGCTCTAGGTGATGTCACATAAAATATTGTATACAAGTTGAAGATGTAAGAAGGGAAAGGGGTTGGTTGATGAAGAGTGATAGGTGTGAGAATGTGTCATCTAAGTGTGTATGCGTGACTTATTGTGTATGGAAAATATTGTTTTGAAGAGTGATTTTGTAGTAGAATGAAGATATGAGAAATAGGTGAATCAAGGCGTGTGAAGAAGGAGGATGAACATATTGGAGCTGAATATGAGATGAGAAATTTTTTGTCTTAAGAAACTAGATCAAATTAATGTAATCCAAAATTTGTAAATTCTAAGTGATTTGTGTAGCAAAGTAGTGAGTTGGTGCTTCCATGTAAGTTACAAATTGTAAAATTTGTCAAGTAGGTGCTTGGTAAAATTTTTATAGTTGGTGCTTCAAATTGAGTAGGTTGAAGAAGCACATGATTCATCCCTCTCCTCTAAGTTCTTGTGTTTTCAAGACTAATTTCCCTAACATAAGTCCCTAATATTAATATTGTCCTTAAATTAACCTAGGCCCATCAAAAATTTCACCCATGTCCCTTTTTAATCATCAAATTATCCCTTAATTGACCTTGGTCCCCTACTAATGTCACATTAACCTAAATTATCTTATTAAAATGACAACCTTGTGGATAATATTTCCTAGGCAGCATAAACTTGGGAAACCTAGTTGAACCCTATTCCTCCAAATTAACCTTGGCAAACTACTAATATCTCCTAACCTAGTTCTCTAAATTTATCCCCTTCTCCCTAAATTATCATAGTTGACACCAAACTATACACCTAATTGAACCTATTTGTCACTATATTAACCTTTATGCATTACAAATGTCCCTAAACCTAAGTAAATAGATTAAACCCCTTGCTTGTAAATTAATTTAGGCCCATTTATAAAATCCTCATGTTCTTTGCAAAAATTACCTTATCCATAAATTATCACAGATCCTCTTACTAATGCCCCATAACCTAAGTATCTAACTAAAATTACCACCTTGTACCTAGTATAACTTAGGAGACACAAACTCAATAAACATAATTGAATCCCTTTTTCCATAAACTAGTCTCAATCACTTACTTAAGTACCATAAACTAAGTACCTAAGATGACCCCTTGTCCTTAATTAATCTATGAGTCACCAACCCAACACACATAACTAAATTATGTTTCCTAAAATCAATATAAATACCTTTAAAATATCCCCTAACTTAAGTCAATAAAATCACCCCTATCCCTAATTAACTCACGTTCCTTTGTAATATACCTTTATAATGAACCATTGTACCTAAATTTACCTATGTCTCCTTACTAATGTTTAATCACCTAATTATTTTACTAAAATTATCATATTATCCTAAAATTAACTTAGGTATTGCAAACTAGGTACTCTAACCAAACTCCTTTATCCCCAAATTACCCTAAATTCCCTACTATTGTCCCTTAACCTAATTCCTTTAAAATTACCTCCTTTTCCTTGAATTAACCTAGGAGATGAAAACACCACACACCTAACCAAAATTATTTTTCACTAATTAACCTAAATCCATTACCAATTTTTCCTAACCCAAGTCCTTAAAATCACCCTTTGTCCCCAAATTAATCTAGGTACCTTTAAAGTTTCTCTTTGACTATTTATAATGGAACTTATGATTGAAATAAGATAGGTCCCCTTATAGTATCCCACTTTTCCCATTATAATAAACCCCTTATACTTGAATAACATGGGAAACCTAATCCAACACATTTAACTAAAACACTTCCTCTTGAAATAAACTATTATCCCTCACTAATTTCTCCTATTACAAGTCCCTTACTCACCCATTTGCACATAAATAGACATAAGTAATTCCATCTCATCACACCTAACCAAACTTATTTTGGAAATCAACATAAATCCCTTAACAATGGCCCCTAAAATTCCCCCTTTCCTTAACATAAAACCATTTATAATGTCACCACTTAATTTTAAATTGATTTAACATAACAAATTAATTAATTCCTAGAAATTTTGAATACATCTTTATTATTAAAAAATATTTTGTTAATGCAAAATTGACACAAATTGTGTTAGATTTGAAACAAACCCTAAAATGAAAAAGAGGGAGAGCCCATCCACACTCCCTAGTTTTTTTAATTTAAGGACGTAAAAAAATGAAAATCCATGATGATAAAAAAATAACATATGTGAATAAACAAGTATAGAATGAGAAATGTAGATGGCCCATATAGCTATAGTACCATAATCTTTATACAAGACATTGGGAACCATTAATATTTAAACATTTGTACAAGTAGTAAGTATGTGACTCATTTACACATATTTTCCTCTTTCAATCATGCTCTCATCCACTAGGTCAATTTCATCTTCCAAATCTAAACACTCAAATTCACCTACAATCTAAACAAGAACCTCATATCACTTGTACAAATATCTCCATTTTATTATTTTATTTTTAGAACCTTGGATTAGGTTCATATTCCCTTGGAGAGGTTCATCCATGAACCTAACCTCCTTATATAATTTTGACTAGGAACATATCCCCATACCCATAAACTTGGCCTCCTCCTATCTAACAATCGCATTTTTAAATCTAGGTACATTCCTCAAGTAATATTTGGTTTGGTTCTTAGGTCATTTTGAATAGGAAATATGAAATCCTTTGAATATTGATCTCAAGGTGTGTGGTTGATTTTAGGGTGTACACACACACACACAAGAGGCTTTAGAAATCAACCACTTACCTTGGAAATCAATAGTCAAAGGCTTAAATATATCTTAAAGCTTCCAAGAGTCTCCCTAAATTAGTCCATCAGATAAATCTAAAGTACAAAGGTAAAATAAATTGTTTATAACTATCAAGTGCCAAGATAAGTATAATCTAAATTGAATACTAATTTACTGGTCACATATCATATAAGATAAAGAGAAAATACCTCACTTTTAATGAGATGAGTACATTTTCCTTGATTCGTCCTCAATTATATGTAGTGCAACACTCGATGCAATTAGTGTATTATAGGTTGGTCAAGACATAGTATAGGAAAATTAAATTTGGTCTTATTTTATAAGTTTTATAGGGTTAATATAACAAGAGGCTAGTTCTATATAACAAGAGATAAATTCCATAAGTTAATATTGAGGTTAATTGAAACCAAAAATCACAAGTTAATAAGAGTAGCAAAGGACAAATTGTTAGCTCTCGCATAATTCATTTATGAACTTGGCATACCTCAAACACTATCATACATGAACCTAACCAAAAGAAACTTTTGGACATGAAATTTACTTCCACTTACAAAATTTAACAAGACAAGTTATCAAAAATTTAGTTTATAGACCCAACTTATAGATATTTAATGATCCCATTGTTAGGTAATTCATATTGTATATGTGTAATTATGCATTGTATTTCATTTTAGTGTTTTATTATTGTATAATAGTATACTATGGTAGATAGTTGATTACATAGGTAGCTTTCATAGTTTATTATTTTTGTATGGATATATTGTTATAACCATTATTATGTGTTCCATTATTTTTATTCACTCCAATATGGTTTTGATTTCATATGTGTAAATAATTGTTGTTTGTATTCTACTATCCAATACCTATAAGTATTACAACATTTTATATCCCTATAATTTGTCTATTATGATATTAATAAAACTTTAAGGCATCCTCCTATTTTCTCATCACATTTGGTATTAAATTAGGTAAGGAGCATATACATACAATACAAATTTGTAGGAGAGATAGAAGAAGAGTGTGATAAGGTCTTGGAGAAAAATATACATTTAGAGAGCCAACGAGACTCCAACATCTTCCCAAACCCACCCCTACATCCCCACATTCTATGTTAGGGTAGTAATGTTAAGTGGGGACACCATTTAGGTGGACCACCACTTCACAACCCTTATTTAAATTTTAATTATAAAAATTTATTAATATTGTTGGCTCCCATTTTAATTAAATATTTTTATTTAATTAAATATTGAAATGGTGCACGCATGTGCAATCGAATCACCCACTCTATTTAATAAGGTGGTCTCTTGATGTAGAGTACCCCGATAAATACCTTCCCAATACATAGATTATATTAGAAATGAGAACAATTTCATCAATTATAACAAAATGCTTTGTTAGAAGCACGATGAACTAAGAAGGGGGTGAATCAGTCCTTTAAAATTTCATCTTCAATTACTTAAGCTTTTGTAAACCATTAACATACAACCATGCATTAGTGTGATCTTAATCAATATGAAATAATAATTCACATAAACATAAATGAGAGAGAGTACACAAGAAAACAATATGTAAGTGGGAAACCCTCCAGAAAATAAAACACACTAATTTTTTAATTATATTACACAAACCAAAATACTTACATGAATATGACACATCACACAATATTTTTTTAGTGAGGCACCAACCCCACAAGGAGCACCAAACCCTACAAACCCTTGTTGATATGACTCACAATAAAGGACTTATTTGAATATTACTCATCACACAAGTTTTGAATAGAATACCACCGATGATATCCTTCCCACAAAATTGATAGTGATCACAAGATTGGGATCATGGACTTCATAACCCTCTTCAAATTCACCTTCTCCTATTTCACTCAATCTTTCTCATTTATGAGATGATTTGAACAATTTCTCTTAAAAATAGCTATTATCCCAAATTTACCCGGGTTAATTTGGCTAATTCATTATAAATGGACTTAGCCAATCAAATTATGAGACGTGTGGATGCCAATAAACTTAAACACCATTAAAGGAGAGAGAAAACCCATGTTTTTACCTAATAGATTTGGTATTAACTCACGGTGAGTTGGTGAGACATAATGAAGCTTCACCCGAGTTAATCTACTTGGGCGAGACACAACGGTGGGAAAGGACTACGGTAGCATTTTAGATGTTACCAATCGGTAACTCTTTTAGGTGTTACCAACTAATAATGTACTGAGATGTTACCGATGGTAATAAAATGGTGTTACCCAAGGACTGCCACCGACGAGATAGAGAAAGCCACTCAAAGCATCCCATAACATGTGTACATCCATTATCATCGATAATGGTATAAGCGTTATATCACGGTAATGGAACCAAAGATGACGACATCATGAAATATGTTTCGACCGAAAACCTATCTGGGGAAAAAATGTTATTGGTCGACAATAACAAAATGTGTTACCGGTAAACTACAAGAATATCCACGATGGGCCTTGGATTAGGTGAAGTAGGTGGGTGAATGACTACTCAACAACTGGTTTTAATGTAGTATGGTGCCCATGTATATTTTGACAAAAAGGTACCCTTGGGAAGTGAATTGGTATGGCTCCCCATACCTCTTTAATGAGGATTGGTGAGACATTTCTTACATATTGTAAAATATGCCTCATTCGAAGGAGACATTCGAGAGTTGGGGAAACCCTTACAAGTTTTTCCCTTAACTCCATTTGAGATGTGATCCTTCTCTTAGGCACGACAATGTAATTATGCCTTTATACATCAAATGTAAATGGACTATGTATATCAAGGAGCAATAAAAATCATGTTTTTGGTGTTTCTTCAACCCTATCTCATTTTTATTGTGTCTCTCTTACCTCTCCATTGTGTTGTTTTAGTTTGTGCATGTATTTCTCATTTGTAGGGCAGGGGGGGGTGTTTTGTTTTATGCATATTTGATGGTGAGTTGGGATTAGGTCTGTGTCACATTTTTTTGGCATCTCCCTACTAGATTTTCTTCTATTTCCCCCTCAACATAATATATATCCCCTTTTCTTAGTGCTATCACCACCCCCTTACTATAGGATTTCCTATTTTATGCACTCTCTCTATACATGTCTCCTTGAAATAATTAGGGTAGGATTAGATTAGTTTTCCATTCTAAACACTTTGGAGAGGTTGGGACTAGGTTATGAAGAAGAATCCATATTTCTTTAGAGGATTATCCTACTTGCAACGTCCCACATTGCGCAGATAATCCCATGTTATACAAAGTTACTGTTTGATTGCTCACACTCAAATCACAAGTAATCGGGTGTCTTTGTAATTTTACATTAACAATAGCTCTTTAACACTCTTGAGACATTCACACCCTCTCTCATATTTTTTATTGATGCCCTTATATCACTTTCACACTCACACCTAGCTCGCACATTTTCCTTCTCACAACACTTGTTCAAAATGAACAATTACATGCACTTTAATACATGACTCAATAAAAATATATAACTAGGTCATCCATGAACATTAGAGGTTGGTCATACAAATAAAATAAAAATATAAAGACTCATATAAATCATCATGAAAGACCCACATGGGTCGGTAATTCATCAAGACACTTAAACATGCACAACTAGGCCGAAGCCTAAATCCTTCTCAAGGATCTCTCCAAGGTATCCAATAACTTAATATATATATTTCATGCCTCCAAAGCTTAGCACATGTTAATTATACATTATCAACACCTTCCATAATCTCAGAATAATCTATATCATCCATTATTTTCACTTCACCACCTAGTAGGATTGTTTCCTACTCAAATCAAGCACCTCAGGAAGTCGGTCACTAAAAATGAAGCTCAAGATCAAACCAAAACAATTCAACTATGCCATGTAACCAATTTATGGAAATACGATTACATTATAAGAATTTCCGAGCATGTTAGACTTCATAAATCAAACAAAAAATAAAATAGAACAACTTCTCCTCTTCAACAAATTGAACTTATTAAGAACCAATTTTGAAAGTGAGACCTTCTTATACCCTTTTTGACACTTTAAATCTCTATAAATGCATTCAATAGGAAAAAAATTCATACCTCTTCACTCTCTAATGGATATCAATCATCAGCTAAACCAAAATATTTTCCGTTCAAACTAACCTTTAGACCAAACCCCTATTGTCTTGAACTAGTCAAACTAGGTCAACTTGTGACCTCAACCATGCCACCTCAACTAACTTCCAGAGCACAACCAATGCAATCAACACATAATATGATATGTATAAAACACCTCCAAGGTAACCAATCATCATCACAAATATCAATAGTTCTCAAGCACTTCCATTCACCATGACTGCTAAACTACCCTTTAGGCCCAAAAATAAGTCTTCCAAGATTGAAATGTGTAGGTCATAAAAACACCTCACCAAGATTTTAAATGTATAGAAACATGTATCATAACTCCCATATAACTCAAAAAACCAATTTAGTCATGGGTTATAATTGAAAATTGATAGTAAAACATTTTTCCCTAGAAACAAACATATTTTAAAGGGATCCATTGACTATCATGATCTCAAACCACCCACCATATGAAATATGGGAGAGTCATATACATCCTAAAATCATCAAATTTGATGATCTAATCCATTATGGGCTCAAACAAATAATTTTTCCTCCATCACTATAAAACTAGGGTTTCAAGACCATAAAATCCAACTTACCTTCTTAAAAATCATTCATAAAATATATAATATCATTTAACCTCATTAAAATTCTAAGATATTCATTTTTGCATGCCTCAACATCCCTAAAATGATTATGGGGCATGCGAGACTTTACAAATTTCATCCAAGTTGATATCTCTCACATTGAGTTAGTAAATACACCTTATTGAGCTCGATAGGACTCAAAACACCATAAATTTAAAAATATTATTCATCTATTATTGAAATTTTTATCACAAAACCATGAAAACCTCTTCTTACATATAAAAATGCTCACCTGCTCATAATTTTTTTGTATCTTCTCAATCACTAGGACTTACCCAACTAGGTCTTAGGGTTTTGCATAGTCTAGGTCATAACTAAGTAGAAGAACACCATACCTATGCATAAAACCTCTTCAAAAGGTCTTGATATCCTTGAGAAAAATGTCTCACACCTCTTAATACCTCCATGAGGTCAAATATCCATACATCTCATATCCATGCTTCATTAGGCCTCCAATCACTTAGACTAGGTCTAGATGAGCACCTACAACTATGTCCTCAACCTTTACTTGTACTCTAAATCTCTCATGAATGTCTTAGCACTCTCCAATAATGCTCTCCATGATTTTAACATGATCCTCAATCCACGATGCAAATAAAACCACCATGTTATGTCACTTATGTTGGCTAGGTCACCTAATTAGGCCTACTAGGCCAAGCCATTCTCACCTTCTTCTTACTTCCAACCATGCCAAACTCTATTTTTCCATGTCACCATCATACCAAAAATCCTATCACACTCTTATACCATCCTATTTATCATTAATGATATTTTACATCAATGACAACAATCTATCTCACGCATGCTAGAACAATCTCCCCTTTGTCATTGATGGAAAACAACCTATTTATTTTCCCCCTTTTTACATTAATGAAAAATTACATATATGGGAACACATTATTCATCTTGCTTATAATTATTTGGAGAACCTCTTGGTAGGAAACATCAACCAAACTCATCATTTTAGCACAACTTCCATCTTTCTTCTTCTTGACTCTTTTTTTAATATTTTTCTCATCATGGAAGAACATTAGCTCACCTAGGTAGAAACACACACTCATGTAAACAATCACACTAATAAAATCATAGTCCTAACTAATAAAATCTATAGCTTGGAGATTATTTATCCCAAGGGTATAACCATGTGCAAAAGGAAGATGATTTCATTGAACATGCGAGACTCATGTGGAGGAGCCAAATTTTGATATTAGTGATGATGCATGCATGAGGTGTAGAATGAATAAAGTTTCAAATGTAACCCATGTTACGGTAAGGCCCACTGAGTTGACAGATGAGTAGGCTAGTAATTTCTTAAAAAATGGTAGTAAAAGTGTCCCGAATAAACTTGGACAAGGGGCCACCATACGAGTGTTTCTTGAGGATAAGAAAGATAAAGAACAAGAGATCTAACAACTCATAGGGGCACGGGAAAAGGTAGAAAATTACACCATGTATGCTTTTGACAAGGCCCTCCAGATTGCGGATGGAATTATAACAGACACCCCAACCTAGAAGACGGCTTCTAAGGATGAGTATTGTTTTTCACTATATTACTTAGAGGATCTAGTCCATATGGTTTTACAGGAGAAGAAAAATGTTCCATGGAAATCACAAGAAGAGTTAGCTGCGAGAGAGAGAAAATAATAAGACATTTTTAGCACACAAAATAGAAGAATATGAGGTATTGAGTACCATAATTAAGGATGCTCTAAATAATGTAGGATGGGCATTTGATAATTCAAAAACCTTGAACCCATCCTCAAGGAATACACCACACAAGAGGTGGTGGAGCTTGGCGAGCACAAGTAGCTAAGAAGGATTGAAAGATCGGGTGTGAAGAAATTTTAGCTGAGATTTATCAAAAATAGGATGTGCCCAAAATAGTTAGTGACACCTTTGAGATAAGGATCAAGGAGTTAGGATCTCTATTTGCACTTAAGATGGATGACATGGAGGGAATAATCTCAAGCTTAGTTGTGGTTATGAGGGATTTGAAATAGAAGGGTGAAAATATGACCCTAGAATAAGTACTAGATATAGTTGAGATCCACTAGATACGATTACTTAAGGAACTTGTAGAGTGGGAGAAGCCTGGAAAGAATTACAAAAAAATCCTGAAGTTACTTTAGCCATCCCCAGGACTAAATTAGTGAGTACACATCTAAGGAGGGTTAAATCCTTTAATTGATGGTTGAATGAATTTTTTTAATTATAAATTCTTTATTCTTTCATTAAATTTGGTGATATATTTCGAGGATGGGAAATATTCATAGTGTGGGGTTATGTTAGTTAGATAAATTGACTAAGTGTTTAAGAAATCATAGAGGCTTATGCGTATGAACACGCACACGTAGAAGAACAGGTAGTGCCCAAGGGAAACACACAAAGGTACCATGGGTCATCATGTGAGGATGCACACATATATACAAAGGAAAGAGGACTTAGCCATTTTTCGAGCATAGGCTAAAAATAAGAAAGTCAAAATTTGAGTTCCACCAAAACAAAGGATAAATTATGGATGACTTGGTAGTCAAGAAATGGCTATTTGCAGTAAAAGCACATGTAGATCAAAGGATAAAGCACACTCATGGAGACAACTAGTAAAAGGATTAAATTAAAGTCTTACTTTTAGGATAACCTTTTATTAGTATGGAATGTAAATCATGCATGATGTAGACAAAAATCATGCACTTTAGACATTATTTAGTCCCAGTTTCATACTACTATTTAGAAGGTTTTTGAGTGAAGAAAGTACTAATTAATCCCAATCTTTTGGCCATATTACTTTATTTTATTTCATCATTCTTTACCTCTTACACCCACATGCCTAGTTATCCTTTTTCATTTCACATTATTTTAGCTTTGAATAGGGCACCCATGGGCGTCCCAATCTTTTTGATCTTTCTTGCCATTTTTGGGAAATTTCTAGCCATTTTAGCTTCTTATATTTTTGGTGGTAAGCTATTTTAGGGATAATTATGAAATTAGATAAAGAAACCCCTGTAAATATAAAGTTATGAGACCATAATGAGGGACCAATCACTAGTCACTACTATCATCCACCTAGGGTTACATTCATCAAATGTATTTGGAGATCATTTACATACATTTAGATCCATCACAAGGACAAGATGGGTATATCGTATCACAAAAGCATAGGAGGGGATTATATTCTATTCCATCCACCATTCTACAACATTTTTACATCTAGTTTTTTCTCACTACTTCACAACGTATGACTAACACAAGATAACCTAAGGCACATGATTCACACACACACTAGAAATACATTTGGGTTTGGAATGTAGTGCAATGATCAATTAGTATTTTGTGGTAGTTGAGGTCATCTAACCTATTCATTTGCATTCTTATTTTTAGGGTTTGATACTTCTTGTGGTCTTTTGCAGGTATTTTATTCATCTTGGATTATCAATGATATTCAATGGTGTAGCAAATCCAATGTAGAACACAGAAAATGTTTTAGACCACTTACAAAACCGTGAAACTTAGATTCATACCTCTCATATAGACCAGAGCACCCATACTGCAGAACATGGTTCCCGTAGGTGCCTTAGTCCATCTCTAGGTTCCCAGTCCCAGATCTTTCCTTTTAGGACCTCTACATAGTTGTTCCTACTTCTAGATTATTCTATTTATTCTATGACATAGTTGAGCAAGCTCTTCTAATCAACTAAGTCATTTCCATACTTCTCTTGCATATTAGGGTTTCTACTTTCATTAGATTATTTGCTTAGGTCACTTTCCATAGTTATTTATTGCATTTATTTATTGTATTTACATGCTGCTCTAGATTATATTAACTACTATTATTCCACATTTTAGTTCAGTTTAGTTAATCATTTGGTGAAACCACCACTTTAGTTTCTTTGATACAAATGTAGATAAATAAGAACATAAAGACACGAGATCTTTGGGATCTCCCTGCATGGTCACACAAGTTTGAGCTAGGATATCAACCTCCTTCTATACCTATTACAGACACTTACACCACTTTTCATGTTACTTCACTTCCCTTAGTGCATTTAAAACTCATTAGTTATGATGCCTCTACTATTTTGGATACCCTCGATACTTTTTCTACCGATAAAATGTTTTTTAATTATATGGTTGCTTATGATTATCTTCCCTCTTTTAACAATAAGAGGTGTCATCCTTTATCTCTCACTAATATGACTTATATCAGAGAACATGAAGTCATGGCTCACAACACTGATCCATTTGACACTATTCCCACCGATCCATATATTAAAAATCGGTCAACCCTTCTCAATGAAGAAACAATACAATACAAACCTGGGAATATATGAAAATCCATGCATAGTTTTCTTGCTACTTCCCTCACCCCTGATGAACAAAAATATATCAAGTAAGTCCTTCATGATTTCTCTAATATTTTCACATGGGATTATAGTGATATTCGGGAATTGATCCATTTGTGGAAATGCATAATATTTTCCTTAACCTAGGTACCAAGCTTGTGCAACAAAATTTTTGTAAGATGTACCCCAAGGTAGCTCTCTTAGTCAAAGAATAAATTCAGAATATTCTAGATGTAGGTTTTATTCGCATTGTCAACTATCCGAGTGGGTATCTAAGATCGTCTGGTAATGAAACCGGGTGGTCGGGTTCATTGTTACACTGATTTTCATGATTCAAACAAATCTTTCCCTAAGTATAGTTTTTATTTTCCATACATCAATGCTATTGTAAATTCCACATCCATATATGATATTATCTCCTTAATGTATGGAATTTTGGGTTAAAATATGTTGTCATGCAAATGTGCAACAAGAAAATTGATAATTTTCAAGCATGAAAATGATACCCTTGTGCCAAAATTTCCATGTTTTACCCTTTCGAGGCACCCCATATCTACCCAGTTGGTTTTGTGATCTCCCAATGGATTTTAACTCAGTCCTATAGTTGAATTAGGAAATTCAAGTCAACCCCCTAGGTGATTTTAGGAGTTCTTGAAAACTACTATTTTTGGGCGGTGTTGGGAAGGGCTACCACTGGCCTTCTCAAGACTGATGCAACCACCTGGAGAAGAAAAAAGGAGAAAAATCCAACACATAGATGAATTTAAGGTCTAGTAACATCATGAAATTTATTTTGGAAGGTTCAAGAAATATTTGGAGGAGTTGGGACAATTTCACCAAAAATAGGGTTCACAGGCCTAGGCAGTGCACAAGATCAAAAGAGCTACTGAACTTCGAGGAAGTGATTCGGGAGCTCCAGGATGGATTTAGGAGAAAATAAATATCGGAGGAAAGGAAATTCAAATACCTACAAGATGGTGAAATAATATTTTTCACAACACCTTGGAGAAATAGGTCTACAAGAAGTTTTTCTCATGCATAAGTAAGGGAATAGATAAAAAATCCTCTTTTTAGGGCCTAAATGATGGAATAAATATCTTATACCCCAACCATTGGATTCAAAAGGCCATTTTAATTCAATTTCATATAAAATTTCACCAAAAATGTCCATCGGGAGCTTGAGATATTGCCATGTCAAGTTTCCCTCTAGGTAATCTTCTTGCAGATTAGTAAAATTTTAGTGAGGACATGTTTTAGCTCCAAGAACCGGGTGTAATTTCATGTCCCTTTCATCCCTTAAGCTAAGTGACATAAGGGACATAAAATTTTTCCCATCCCCAATAATCCCTCTGGTCACACATGGAACCTCTTAGAGTTTCCGAGTTCATTCCCTCAAATGTCCGGATCGTGACAAGTTGGCGACTTCTGACGCGATATGAAAATTGATGTCCCTTTGGAAAATGGAAATGAGGGACAATAAAATTTTCCCAGCCCCAAGAAGCCTTCAGGTCATCCATGTGACCCCCTCCAAGTATAATTTCTCATCCCAGGAGCTAGTGGAGCCAAATGGACAACCGTCGGATCTTCGCCAAGTGTCACTAGGCGCATCGTGAAAATTGATGACCCTCATGTTCCTTAATTCTTAAGAGAAATAGGGTACATGAAAATGTGCTTATCCCAATAAATTCCTCCTGATTCTTGATGCGATCAACTTCCAGTCCCCAGGTGTTTTTTTCATCTTTTTGGCCTAAACACTCCACCATTGGATCTCCACCAGTGTTGCAGTGAGGTGCATCATGAAAATTTATGTCCCTTTCATCCATTAATGCTTAAGGGACATGAGGGACATAAAATTATGACCCACCCCTAATGATTTTTTTTGAATTGTTTTAAAGCTGAGACTTAGCTTTATTTTCCCACTTCTTACTCTTTCTAGCTTCACCTGTCATTACTCGCTCATACCGCACATAGTCCATGATTGCTACTCCAGAGACCAGATCTTCCATGGAAACAAAACCTTCCATTCCATGAAGATACATAATTCCCAAAGGTAATATTGATCAAGAGAGTCGAAGGATCAATGAAAAAAGGAGAAGAATGAAGAAATTCACCCAGAAACCTCCATTGCCGTGAGATGAAGATCTGGACATATCTTGCAAACCGGTGCACGAAATGAAGAACCATTTATTGATGTGTTATTCATTCTCAAAGGCCATGAAAAATTCACTTACAAATATCCCTTCCACTATATAAATTTCTTGGAGTGAAGAAAGCTTCCTCTCGGCCCAACGTGGGAAAAAAATTGATTTCCTATCAAACCGACAGTCGATTCAAAGAGAAATTTCACCAAAAGAAAAAGAAACAAAAACCCACAAAAATTTTTGATTTTTGTAAATAATGGAGAAGAAAACCATACCTACAAATTTTAATCTCCATTAATTTTTGTTGTGCCCAGAAGAGTCAAAATTTAGATGAAAATCTCCCAAATTGGTGATCGAGTAAGTCTAAAATTTTAGAAGAGCGGTATTGAGAAAAAACCCATATCGAAAAACTTAGTTCCACCATGATCTAACATCTAGAAGCCTAATTTCTAAAAATACTAGGTCTTCTACATAAGGGACTGCTATTTTGGGAAAGTCACCAACTAAAGAGACTATGAAAGTGGCGGTAAACACATAAGGGTATTCACAGGAAATTAATTGAAAGGGTCGTCTCGGTCTAGAATTGACACTTACTAAAAATAGTAAGTAGTCCCATGAGCACTTGCTAAAAATAGAAAACTAGTCCAGAAGGTGAGATGAACATAGGGAGAAAGAAGAATTCAAGTTGTCACATCCAATCAAGGTTCGAAAGAGTTGAATTTACACACTTACTAAAAATAGTAATTTATCTCATTGACACTTACTAACAATACTAAGTCACTCAGTGTGGATTGCCCAAAAATATCATTCAAGGAGGTGACCATTCAATTTGATATCACCGGTTGGAGACCAGAGAAGTAAAATTTCGACACTTGCTAAAATAGTCACCTTCTCCAAATTTAGTAAAAAAGTGAAGTTCAGATTCGCAGGGGAAAAAATAGTGTAGTCTCTATCATCAGATTATGTGGGAGTAGATGATAGTGAGGTTACTTACATGGATCTTAATAGTGTCTTTCGACACTCATTTCATGCCTCATTAGAAAGGATCTTCATGAGTGATGCTCATGGTCACCAATGGAATCATTCGACAATGTTTTTAAACACTTAGTTCACGTGGTGTTCATGTGTCATCCAAAGGAAGTCTCTCATGGTATAATACATTCAAGGATCCATATTTCACTACATTAGAGAATTGCATCAGATTGATCAAGTAGAATAGTGGATCAACAAGGAATTTTATTCATCGGCATTTTTATCTCTCTCTCTCTCCTCTCACTTCCCCCAACTTTATCTCTCCTCAATATTCTAATCTTGTGTTGGGGTTGCACTTTTTCACATGTCTTAATGTTTTCAATGTAATAAGTCACCCTTAAGTTATAAAAGGGGACTTAATGTTTTCCTAAGAATGTGAAAAGTTTCAAGACATATGAAGGGTCAATGGGGGATAAGCAAAGAGACTTCCAAAATTCTATAAATTGTAATGAGCTCCTCATTCAAAGGGGTTCTAATTCTAAGATTCTTCTAGCTAGTTGTATTCTTGTAAGTTCATGAGAGAGATTTTGCTTACTTGTGAGTGAAAAGAGTTAGCCATTTTTCCTTTCAAATTTCTTCATTTCTCCACTATGTACAACTTTTTTTTTGAGCAATCAATACAAGAAGAAGGAGTTTCTAGCTTTCTTTGACTAAGGGATTTCTTAATACTTTGTGATCATAAATTCTATTTGGTCTTGTTGTTACTTGTAGAGTTGTTTCCTCTTAATTTTAATGCATGTGATGAAACTTATAACTAGTGTTTGTAAGCATATGATTTCCTACTTGCAACATTTTCCCCCTACTTCATATTCTCACTCCCTTTCCCCCTTCTCTTGACAAATTCCTCTCTAGTAAGAAATTTATAGCTTTGTCACAGGGTTAGTGGAGTGGCCTTGTTGGATCCCTAGTTGTAAGGCCTAACCTAGAGAAAACTCACTTTTTACGCATGCATGCATATACGGAAGTTGTACCATTTAAGTAGAGGGACTTAGATTCCCAGAGCATTGGCAATAAACCCACAAATTTTTCCACATGAAATTTTTTCTCGCCAATATTTTTTTTCTCCCACCATGGGATAGAATTTACAACATCTACACCCAAAATATGACCACAAGGTCCAAAAATACAAAAAAATAAAATATCCAAAAAACAAAAAAAAAATCAAAAATTGGAGTTGATGAAAATCCATTGCTAAAATACACATTACTTGATTTCTGCATGTGAATTTTTCACATTCCATAGTGCCCTTTCATATTCCCATCATAAACTTTTCTCAGAGCTAGCTGAAAGAAGATATACCAGGTTGAGTAGGTTAAGAGGTGTTGTTGATTCCACTTTCAAAGCTTTCCAAAACCAGAAAAATCAAATAAGAGATAACCCCTACTATTTTTCTCAAGCCTCGTCCCCATCTGGGTCTTCAAGCATTTCACTTGGTAATCCCATATAAACTCCTATAGATACTCCCCTTCAAATTATCCCATTTTTCAACTGCCACTGAGCATTGAGTTCCTAGAGGAAGAAGAATTTTTAGAAGAAAGAGTTGAAGCAGAAACAAAAACAACAATGGTGGATGAAGTAGAAAGACCTCAACCCATTATTCCATGGGGAAGAAATACAGACCTTCTCACTCTTGAACCACCTCTTCATGATCTACCAACAGGTTCCGTAAGAAATTTCCAAAGTTCAAAGGAAAAGACACACAACATCCTGAAGAACACATTTCCGCCTTCACCACATCTTGCGGAATTATTGGAGTTACACATGAGGACATTTTAGTAAGATTGTTTGTGGAATCTCTCCAAGAAAAAATAACATAATGGTTCTATCTCTTACCTACCAGATCAATAACTCATTGGAATGATATTAAAACCAAGTTCAAGGAAATATTTAAATCTAATAAGGATTTTCAATATCTCCTTGTTCAATTGGCACAAATGAAGAAGGAAGAAAATGAAACTATGAGAGACTTTGTGGCTCATTTCGATTGGTTTCTCCACAGGATACCGGAAGAAGATTCACCGTCTAAAAACAACGTCAAGAGGTTCTTCATAAATTCTCAATCACTGGAGGTAGGATTTTTCCTATGAATATTTCAACCAAGGAACATTGCAGAAGCACAAAGGATGGCCATCAAACTTGATGATGATATCATCCTCTCTGGAAAGATCAAGAATCCCTCAAAGGGTAAGGCTCAGTGTCCTGGAGATGAGAGAACATATCCGTTGCTACAAAAATTAGCAAATGAAATGACATCATTGAAGAGGAATTTTTTGAATGAGTATATCTTCTCAAATAAATAACATAAATCAAATTACGAAGCCTCCCGAAGGCTTTCCTTAGAGGCCCCACCCATCAATGCAAGTTGTAGGATTTAAGAAAATGAAGAAGATCTTGAACAAGAAAGTGAAGGTGGTAATTTCCTAGAAGTTGATGAACTTGAGAATGACATGCAAATCATATTTTTGAGTATTATAGAGGTGATGAAGATGATGAAGAAGATGCACCTAGTTTCTCATGTGTGGTATTCACTCATTCTAAGTCTGAGAAAGGAGAACCTCCCTCCACTATTGCAAAGAAAAATAAGGTGATGATCCTCATATGGAGACTCCACAAAATAAATAATCAGTCGAGGATATCCACTCCCACCTTGTATGGAGTCTGCACTAGAGAAACATGATCCTGTATAACAAGCATGAGGTCACCCGCTATTCCAAGTAAGTCTTCCAATATTTCTTCAGTTCTAAATCTAAATATACTCCTATAGGATTTAGTGCTTCAAAAGTTCCTAGTGTGCCTTTCAAAATACCCTCTGTTCCCCAAACATATACCCCTACTTCCAAATATATTCTAGCTCCAAAATCATTCCCTTCATCCCCCTTGTCCACATCTTCTCCCTTTGACTTCATAGAATATGTGAACAGAGCCAAGGTGTAGATTACTGAAACCGAATATTTGTGGACTCACCCCAAACAATTCGAGAGATTTGTTCAATATATCAGGAATGGTAGTTTAACACCCAATGTTATAACTCCTACTTCTAAAGGAATATTACCAAACCCACCTACACCTCCATCACAGAACATTCTTTCTTTAAGTTCATCCAATATGGATAAGGTTGAACCTTTCTATGCCTCCCTTTTGGTTGGAGAATATGTATTGAACAACTGCATAATAGATTATGGTGCCTCTGACAATGTAATGCATGTAAAGGTTTCCAAGGATCTAAAACTCACAATGACTCCACCAGGTGGCTCTTGTTACTCCTTGGAGTCAAAAGATGTCACACTTGTAGAGAAGGTCAAAGATGCACAGGTGGCTCTCGCCAAATTTCTAGATAAGAAGGTTTCGGTGATGATTTTGGTAGTAGAAATTTTGGCTTCATTTGGAATGTTGTTAAGTAGGAGTTTTTTTTCAGCAGCAGTTTGGGGGTAAGATCTAGATGAACTGGTCTTCCGAAACCATTCCAGTTAAAGGAGACATGGAAAAATTGCTTCTAGAAAATAAGATGAGATACATGGTGTAAAAAGTAGGAAATCAAAGCCAATATTTTGTACCAAGACAACAGGAAGGATGAATCTTTTCATAATTTTGAAGAAGAAGAGGATATTCCCATTTTGATAGGACAAACATTCCTTCCCAAAGGAGTATGGATCTTGAAGAAGCATTGAGGAAATTTGAGTTCCAAGAGGATATACCTGATTTGTTGGATGATGTGAGCCAGGAAGAAGAGGAAATGGTTCTTGATGGTTTACAAATGGAGAAACCAGTTTGTATGCTTATCCATGAAGAGGATATGTTCTCATTCCCATTTAGAGATGAAGATGATCTCAATCATGCCATCTATGGAGGAAAATACCATCTTGTGATGAGCCCATGAAAGGTTTGAAATAACAATCTGTGTAAGATATCCTAAGAACTGCTTTGAAAAGACCAAAGATCTTGAACTCTATCTTCAACTCTGATGTAAGCCATGAATCTACAAGACAAACATGAATCTGATTTGGAAGCCTCAATCAATGTGAAGGTTGGCCATGTTGAAATAAATCAAGATGATAAATCCGATGTCTCTCTTGAGCCAATAGTTGATGGATACAATGATGAAATGGAGGTATTTTCTTTCCCATTTGAAGAAGAAAACTCTTTCCATGATGAAAAATATGAAATAGATGGTGTTGAAGTCATTGAAGGAAAAGATCCCCTTGAGAAAGAAGTGGAATGTAATAAGTTTAAGGGAAATGAATTAATCCATCCAGATAGTTTCCTTGAGCTTCAAAATGAATATTCTTCAAAGATGTACAAAGATGAACCACAGGAAGCAACAAAGTATAACTTTGTGCAAGAAATCTGGATGCGTAGAAAGTATGGAAGACCCTGAGCTAATTCTTGATCTCTTAGCTTGTGCCATGGCTATACAGAAAAGTATGAGGTTACTTCTTATCCTCCATTCAATCTTCAAGCACCTCATAGTGGAGTAGAGATAAAAGATAAGTGTGAGGTTTCTCACGAAAAAGAGGTCAATAAGCATAGATCTAGGAAAGAAAATAACTTGAAATATTCAAGCAATTGGAATGAAAATCAGCCTTGGGGCAGCGATGGGATGCTTAATGAAGAATCAACTATGTGGATAAATGCAGAATGCAACTGGCACTATGAAACCGATTTCAAAGGGAATGAAGGCAATGTAATTTCTAAGAAAAGGAATGAGCATCAAGAATCTCATGTAGACTCACTCCTACCAAGTACACAAACAATCATGAAAGCACCTAGCTTTCATAAATAGTTAAGGAGAGGAGGCTACTTTCTCGAACCAGTCAATGGCTTCGCAGAACAACATCACTCAGTGTTTCCCACTCAGGGGTAACCTCTAAGAAGATGAAAAGTGCTTCAAAGTGAAAGTGGGTCATCCCCACCTTGTACTATAGGTGATTTAGGTTTGTTTTCCTTTTTTGTGTGTGTGTCTTTCCTTTCCATGTGTGTGTTTTCCTTTTCGTTTTTTTTTTTTTTTGGTGTGTGTGTGTTCTTCTTGTTATCTCTCTCTTGTAAGTTGTACATGACTCCACAGGGCCCAATGGATAAGGAACTGGTTATTATATTATAAAGTTGATATTATGGGATTCTTCATGTCATGTATTCACTACGATCAGTCCATACCATGTCCCCAAGCTAGAGCTAGTTGTTGTCATGCAAATGTGCAACAAGAAAATTGACAATTTTCAAGCATGATAATGATACCCCTGTGCCAAAATTTTCATTTTTACCCTTCGAGGCCCCAGTCTACCTAGTCAGTCTGTGACCTCCCAATGGATGTTAAATCAGTCCCCTAGGTGAATTAGGAAATTCAATTCAACCCCTTAGGTGATTTTAGGAGTTCTTGAAAAATACTATTTTTGGGCAGTGTTGGGAAGGGCTACCACTAGCCTTCTTAAGACTGATGCAACCCCTTGGAGTGGAACGGAGGATCCAAATCCAATACAAGGTGAATTTAAGGTCTATTAACATAAATAAATTGATTTTGGAAGGTTTAGAAATATTTGGAGGAGTTGGGACAATTTTACCAAAAACAGGGTTTACAGGCCTAGGCAGTGCATAAGATCAAAAGAGCTACTAAACTTCAGGAAGTGATTCCAGGAGATCTAGATGGAGTTAGAAAAAATAAATATCATCCTAAAATTTAATTCAAATCCCTAAAATATGGTGAAATCATATTTTTCACAACACTTTACCACAATAGGTTTATAAGTTTTCTCATGCATAGGAAAGGGACCATATAAAAAACACTTTTCAAGGATTAAATGAAGTAATCAAGATATTATACCCCCACCATTGGATTCAAAATGCTATTTTCAGTCAATTTAATATAAAATTTCACCAAAACATTCCATTAGGAGCTCAAGATATTACCGTTTCAAGTTGCCCTCAAGGTAAGCTTCTCGCAGTTAGTCAAATTTTGGATGAGGACACGTGTCAACTCCAGGAGCCTAGCACAATTTCATGTCCCTTTAATCCCTCAAGATAAGGGAAATAGGGACATGAAAATAATCCTAGACCCAATAATCCCTCTGGTCACACATGGAACCTCTTGGATTCGATAGTTCGGTCCCCCAGTGTTTTGCCAGAGCTTGATTCCCTCAATTGTCAGATGTGTGACAAGTGGTGGATTCTAGCAAAATGTGCAAATTGATATCCCTTATAGCCATTTGGAAAAGGGATATGAGGGACATGAAAATTTTCCCATCCCAAATAATCCATAAATTCATCCATGTGACCCCCTCTAGTGTAATTTCTTAGCCCCAGGAGCTAGTGGAGCCAAATGGATAGCCATCGGATCTTCGCCAAGTGTCGACACTAGGTGCACCATGAAAATTGATGACCCTCATATACATAAATCCTTAATGGAAATAGGAGACATCAAAATGTTACCATCCTAAGTAATTCCTCTGGTTCCTTACACGATCGCCTTCCATCCCCTAGGTGCTTTTTTTTCTAGCTTTTTGGCCTAAACACTCCACCATTGGATTTCGCCAAGTGTCGCGATGAGGTGCATCATGAAATTGATGTCCCTTTCATCCCTTAATGATTAAGGGACATCAGGGACATAAAAATTCACCCCACCCCCCGATTGTATTTTTGAATTGTTTTAAAGATGAGACTTAGCTTTATTTTCCCGACTTCTTACTCTTTCCAGCTTCACCCTACCATTGCTCTGCTCATACCTGCACATAGTCCACCATTGCTGCTCCAAAATAGATCTACCATGGAAACAAAACCTTCCATTCCATGAATATACATAGGTCTAGAGGTAATATTGATCAAGATATTGAAGGATCGAAGAACAAAAGGAGAAGAATAAAGAAATTCACCCAGAAACCTCCATTGCTATGAGATGAAGATCTGGACATATCTTGCAAACTGGTGCATGAAATGAAGAACCATTTACTATTATGTTCTTCATTCTCAAAATGAAATTAAAATTTCACTTACAAATCTCCCTTCCACTGCATAAATTTCTCGTAGTGAAGAAATCTTCCTCTCGGCCCAATGAGGAAAAAACTTGATTTCCGTTAAACCAACAGTTGGTTAGAAGATAAATTTCACTTTGGAAGAAAAAGAAATTAAAACCCACAAAAAATGTTATTTTTATCGCAAATGGATAAGAAAACCATACCTGCAACTTTCAATCTTTGTTAATGGTTGTCATGTCCAGAGGTGTCGTCAGGTCAAAATTTTGAATTTTTAAAATCTCCCAAATTGGTGATCGGGTAAGTCTAAAATTTCAAAGGGAGATATTGGGAAAAAACCCATATTGAAAAACTTCATTCCACCATGATCCGACATCTAGAAGAACACTTTCTAAAAATATCAGGTCATCTACATAGGGATTCATTATTTGGGAAATTCAACAATGAAGAGACTACGAAAGATGTGGTGAACATAAAAAGGGTATTATAGGAAAAACTTGTTGAAAGGGTCATCTTGGTCAAGAATTGACACTTACTAAGAATATTATGTAGTCCTATGAGAACTTGTTAAAAATATAAAACCAGTCAAAAGGTGAGATGAACATAGGGAGAAAGAATAATTTAAGTTGTCACATCCAATCAAGGTTCAATGAGTTGAATTTACACACTTACTAAAAATAATAAGTTGTCTCATTGACACTTACTAAAATAGTAAGTCACTCTAGAGTGGATTACACAAAAAGAGCATTCTAGGAGTTTAACATTCAAATTAATATCACTAGTTGGAGACAAGAGAGGTAAAATTCTTGACATTTACTAAAATTAGTTTCTTTTTCCAAATATAGTATAACAAGTGAAGTTCAGATTCGTAGGGGTGAAAAAAAAGTGTAGTCTCTATCATCGGACTATGTGGGAGTAGATGATAGTGAGGTTACTTACATGGATCTCAACAGTGTCTTTCGACACTCATTTCATGCTTCAATTGGTATGTGTGAGGTGGAATTCATAATCAACATTGTCAAACTATTCATGATGTGTTTCATCAAGATCGTGTTCAAATCAACAAAGCAAGAGAAGTGTGGATTTGTTCCAAAGCTTCAGCCTCTTCAGAAAGGATCTTCATGAGTGATGCTCATGGTCACCAATGGAATCATTTGACAATGTTTTTAAACACTTAGTTCATGGTGTTCATGCATCATCCAAAGGAAGTCTCTCGTGGTATAAGACATTCGAGGATCCATATTTCACTACATTGGAGAATTACATCAGATCGATCAAGTAGAATAGTGGATTAGTAAGGAATTTTATTCATTGGCATTGTTCTCTCTCTCTCTCTCCTCTCACCCCCAAAATTTCTCTCTCCTCAATATTCTAATCTTGTGCACTTTTCATATGTTGAAACTTTTTTTCATGTCTATAAAAGGGGACTTAATGTTTTCCTAAGAATGTGAAAAGTTTCAAGACATATGAAGGGTCAATGGGGGATAGGCGAAGAGACTTCAAAATTCTATAAATTGTAATGAGATCCTCATTCAAAGGGGTTCTAATTATGAGATTCTTCTAGCTAGTTGTATTCTTGTAAGTTCATGAGAGAGATTTTGCTTACTTGTGAGTGAAAAGAGTTAGCCATTTTCCTTTCAAATTTATTCATTTCTCCACTATGTACAACTTTTGTTTGAGAAATCAATACAAGAAGGAGTTTCTAGCTTTCTTTGACTAAGGGATTTCTTGATACTTTGTGATCATAAATTCTATTTGGTCTTGTTGCTACTTGCAAAGTTGTTTCCTCTTAATTTTAATGCATGTGATGAAACTTATAACTAGTGTTTATAAGCATTTGATTTCCTACTTGCAACATTATTTTCCCCTTACTTCATATTCTCACTCCCTTTCATGTTCCCTTGACAAAGTCCTATCTAGTAATAAATATCTAGCTTTGTTGTAGGGGTCGGTGGAGTGCCCCCTGTTGGATCCCGACCACAAGGCCAACCCGGATAAAACTCACCTTACTCATGCATGCATATACTTAAGCAACACTATTTAAGTAGAGGAAATTAGATTCCTATAGCATTGGAAAGAAACCCACAAGTTTTTCCACATGGAAAATTTTTCGCCAACACAATCAAATCAAGATCAACCTAGATGACCAAGAAAAAACCTCCTTCACCACACCATGGGGTACATTTTTCTACACAGTCATGCCATTTGGCCTTAAAAATTTTGGGGCTACTTATCAACAGAAATGACACATATATTCCATGACTACATTCACAAGATCATCAAGGATTATGTAGACAACATCTTGGCAAAATCTAGGTGATGGTCTTCCCATGCAAAATATATAAGAATTCTATTTGAACGATTACGAAAATATCGTGTGCATTTGAATCCTAAAAAATGTGTTTTTGGGGTCACAATAGGTAAACTTCTTGGATATATTATCTCCCAATGTGGCATTGAGATTTATCCTAACAAAATAAAATCCATTATCGATATGCCTCTGCCCAAGAACTTACATCAATTACGATCATTACAGGTAAAATTCAAGCTATTCAATGATTCATTACACAACTTGCTGATAAGACCCAACCATTCACATGACTCATGAAGAAATATACCAAGTTTGTTTGGGATGAGAAATGTCAACAAGAATTTGATGATATCAAAGCTTACTTGTTAAATCCACCTGTTCTAGTTCCTCCCTTAGCCAATCGACCTTTCTTGTTGTATATCTTTGTTACATTTGATGCATTAGGTGCTTTTTTGGTAAAAAATGATGGTTATAAATGTGAAAGATCCATATATTACATTATTCATACTCTAATATCTTATGAATGTAGCTATAGCTACATTGAAAAATTGTGCCTCGTCCTTGTCTTCGTTGCAAACAAATTGTGACATTATCTCCTTAACAATGAGGTGCATATTATAACAAAGGTCGATCCAATGCATTACCTCCTATCCCACACACATCTGTTAGGATGTTTGGCATGTTGGGTCATACTCCTCACTGAATTTGATTTTAATTTTACCATAAAAATAATCTAAAGATAACTTATCGCTAATCAATTAGCCAAGGAACCCTTTTTAGATGCATTGTCGATTTCGATTCCTTTCACAACAATTTCACTATTTATACTATTAAGCGACATACATGGACAATGTATTTTGATGGATCTTGTTGTCGATCTAGTGCCAAAGCTAGGATATTATTCATTACCCCACATGGTGACTCACTCCCCTTTAGATATCAATTAGGTTTTTCTTGTACAAATAACATTATGAATACGAGGCTCTAACTTTAGGCCTACTTACCACTTAAAAATCCTCATTCATAAATTATGCATACATGGTGACTCTTAATTAGTTATAAATCAAATCAATTATACATATAATACTAAGGAGGAGCATCTAATTCCTTATAACATACTTGTCAAATATCTCCTAGCTACATTCAAGTCCTATTCCATTACTACCATTCCTCGCAAGGATAATCGTCATGTAGATGCTATGGCTAGTGCTATATCACTCATCCCACAAGATATCATAGATGAAAAAGCCACATTCATCATTATGCACTTACATAATCCTTTTATATCTACATCAACTCTTACATCTTGCGCCATAATGCATAGTCAAGAAAACTCATGAATGGTTCACGCCTATTTATAATTACTTATATAAGAAAACTATCCCTGACACTCTACATCCTCGTGAAGCTCACTAGTTACATCGTGAGGCTACTCACTATGTTATTGTTGGGACATAATTATTCAAACCTTCTCTTGACGGTCATCTTCTCCATTTCCTTTTTCTTAGAGATATTGCCACTACCATCTTACATATTCATGATAGCATGTGTGGTGGTCAGTTCTAGAGTAAAGCTATGCCACAAAAAAATTTAGTCCAAGGGTATTATCGGCCTATAATGGAACAATATTTCCTTGAATATGCTACTCATTGCAAAAATGAAAAAATCATGGTAATATCCATCATGCACCCACATATGACCTTGCACCTACTTGGCCTTTCTCCCTTTGGGGACTTGACCTCATTTGTATGATCAACCCTGAGTCTACTGATGGACATAAATTCATCATTATTCGCTTCTTGAGTACTTTACTAAGTGGGTGAAGCCACTCCCTTACAAATGGTCGTTGGTAATAAAATTTGTAGCTTTCTCACCATGCATATTATCACACGCTTTGGTATTACCTCTACTAATTAATTGATAATGGAGCTTCCTTAAAAATAAGGACGTTCAAAAATTTTGTGCAAAATTCAAAATAAATAAATCATTTTCTACTCCTTACTATCCACAAGGAAATGGCCAAGCTGAGGCCACCAACAAAACCATTATAAAAATCTTATGCAAGACTATTGATTCTAGTGGTACTAATTGGCATAACCAACTATTATATGTTGTATGGGCCTATTGTACTAGCATTCACACACCTACTAATGCTACCCCTTTTTCCTTGGTTTATGGTGTTGAGGTCGTTATCCTGCTTGAGCTCGAAATACCATCCTTGAGGATCTCTCTTAAGGGAATCCTTAAAGACAATGAATATCACAAAAACTAACATGAGCTAGAAATGTTGGACTCACGTCGTTTCCAAGCACTTGAACATCTTTGTGCATATCAATCTCACATTGCACATGCATACAATCGAAAACTAACTCTCATGAGTTCAACATCAGTGACCTCGTCTTAAAATAAAATCAAAAGAATAAAAATGTTGAGGCACCTCTCAAAGGAAAATTAAATCCCAATTGGCTTGGTCCATACATTATCAATGACAAACTTGGTGGTGGATTTTATCACCTCGCCACTCTTTTAAGTAAACCACTCAAAAATCCACTCAATATAATGCATCTCAAGAAATGATATGCTTAAATACACCCACTTTGATTATTTCCCGATGACACACTCTTGTGCTTCGGTTCAAACTTGACTATTCGGGGCATATTCCACATGAGCCCCACATACTACACACTAGGTTGCTTCAAGCAGTTTGTATCATACATCGACACTTTATATCATACACTCTACATTTAGTCTATATCATTTTGACATTTGCATCTACACATCATACATCATACTAGTCATCATTAGAAATTTATCACACTATTAGGGTCTACATTATATGCTTCTCATCTCACATATCGCACACCGTACAATTTTAGTCTACATAAATATCTTGTATTGTGCATTTATACATCATATATTGTCTACACACCATAATAGTATTCAGGGTTCATTTTAAGACCCCCTTCAAAAAATTAGTTTAGAATTGGTGATGAATCTCCTAAATTGAATTTCACATCGATGGTGAATTTATGAATAATTATTTTGTGGAAAAGTTGACTTGATTGGATGGGCATCCATTATCTTCTATACAACCTAGGGATGGTCCTCTAAGACAATGGATGGCTATCTAACCCTTGTTGGATGATCATCCATCATTTTTCGTCTGACAACCTAGGTTGGACGATGTCCAACCTAGGTTATATGAAAGATGATGGAGGTTCATCAGATCGGGGTTGGATGTCCATACATTGTCTTCCATACAACTTGGGTTGGACACCATCAAACCAAAGGTTGTATGAAATATGATGGAATGTCATCTAACCAGGGTTAAATGGCCATCCATTGTCTACCATCCAACCCAAGTTGGATGGTTGGGTTGAGATGACAGATAGTGGATGACCGCCAACCTAGGTTGGATGACCATTCACCATATATCGTCTAACACGGGTTAGATAATGACAATGGTTATCCATCCAACCTAAGTTAGATGGACAACCTCTCTTTTTGGATGTTTGTATTAAATGGGTACCCATTATTACGACCCCGTGCTATGTATTATACCTCAACGAATACATGCATAAGTTAATTTTTACATATAAATAGTAGGCAAAATTACCCATACAAATGACTTGTTGGCTGAAATTTTAGAATAACTGGGTAGAAGTTGACTCTTAAAATTCACCATTTCCAATTTCCAAAATCCCTAATATTCGCGACTTTACAAAAATTTTCCTGCTAGCATTTATTATACATGTGTCACACTCTTATTGTTTAACGAGTCTAGCATTACTACTCATCCAACATACTACTTTACACGTACTCTCACATTATTATTCCATCTACACATCTTGCATTTCACACTATACATTTAATTTTACACATATTGCACATCATATGGTCATCTATTATCATCACACATACTACATTGTCTTCTTTGTGCTACTCTAACTACCCTATGACCTAATTTAATTCCTTGGTCCATGATGATTATCAAGGGTTTGTTATCCTTTTTTCCCATTGGGAAAAATGACAGTAGTGGTAAATTACAACTTGGGTCTAGAAACATTCTTCCTAGAGAAATTCTTGAATTTGGTTCATCGGATGATGCTACAGTGTGTGAATCCATCTTGATCTATGAGTTATTGAAGAAATCAAGTTCAAATAATGAGTATTTATTCACAGCATCATATGGTTAAGGGTTTCTTGAGTGTAAACACAACCTCTGACGGGCCAACATTTATCCAACATGGGTGAAAATGGTTAAATTATTAGACAAATTTTCCGGGTATCCTACGATACCTCTATGATGCTCTAAAATTGAGAAAACCCCAAAAAATTCAAAGGGTCGGTGCAAAGTTAAAAATTTGGAAAATGGATGTTTGGGGGCTCAAGAGCTAAAGTAGCTCATTAAGCAACTCAGAGAGCTCACATAAGGAAGTGTCATCAAGATAACCGAGTGCATAGGAGGTGATTTTTACCAAACATCTCAAACCACGTATTGTTTTTTACATAGTGTTAATGAGGGACTTGGGCCATGTTAGTTTGGAGATAATTGAGCAAGCCACTTGAAGTGATAATTCGGTGGCTCAAGAATCCAGTTACCAAGTCAACAGGATAAAGCTCGGCATGGGATATCCGGGGAAGATGGTTAAACATGGTAAATAAGCTTAGATCAGGTCGACGCATTTAAAATGAAGGGAAAAACTTGAAGCTTACGGGAAATGTGCAAGTTTGGAGGACCGAGCATTTTTGTGGCTCACTACAAGTTTGAATGATTGATAGCTTGACATAGGTTTCGAGCTCATTCCTAATATGATTGCATAATAAAAGAAAATCGGTCAACTTTTTGTAATGCAGGTGATGGCTCAAGTCAATCTCATAGGTTGTTGAGATTTACATGGCTCGAGGATGGGTTTCGCAACATGGAAGCAATAAGAGCTTAAGGTCATCCATATAATTATCTTGTTAGACCACTAAGGTTGTAGGGATCTTGAAAAACTTATAGAAAATAAGTGAAGGCTCAGGTTATTAAATCATGAGGAGAAAGATCTTGAAAGTGTGGAAGGAAAAGACACAATGAATGTAGTTATTGGGACTTGAGATATTAAAAGTGACTTATGAAATTCATGTAAAATTCACATGGAGATTAAATCATAGGAAGTATGAAATGGTGATTGTCCGCCATATGAAAATCGGGTAGAGCTTGGAGTTGAGCTCTATAATTATGAGTTTGAAATAACAACAAAGTGCAGGGAGTCGATCTCATCACATTGGAAGAAGATCTGAAGTCCAAACTCTTAGAATTTGGATGTTTGAGCTTTTGGGGTCAAAAAATGAGCACTTCAAACATTGGTGAGAATACAACTTTGAAGGTTTGAGTTGGGAGAGTCGGAAGGGAAGATACTACGAAGTCTGAAGTTTTGGACTTCAGAGGGAGACATTTTCTAGATTCGGAGGTTTGAGGCATCTAAGCTCTGCGTGGTCAAGAAGTTCTTGGGTTTTGAAACCCGAAAGGCTGGGATCAATCAAACTCCAAAGTTTGAATTGGAAGTGGTGACACAGTGAGATGTTTTCCACCCAGTGAAGTGTTAGGATGAAGGAGACACTAGCTCATTCAAGCTACACATGGAATCGATTAGGTTGTTAAGTAGACTCATTCAACATGAGGTATAACATGTGGAGTTGTCTCGAAGAGCTCGGTGGAAACATGGCATAGAAAATGGAGCATTAATGAATGACTGATGTATTATGTGGACAAATCTAGTTGAGACAGTTGTGAAAGGAACACATGAAGGGATAAAAAAGTGAGCTATTTTGACTCGGTCATTTAAAAATACAACTCGGGGTGGAGTTGATAGGAGCCAAACTAAATAAAATTCAATGTAATCATTATGGGGTGTATGATCTGGCACGATGTCATTTAATGTAAAATGTGGATGACGGTCAATCAAATAAATTTATGGATGTTGTAAATGTAACATGGCATCTAACTTGGTATAGGAAATACAAAGAATATGGAAGAAGGTGCTCAACTTATAAGAACTCGCCAATGCATACAAATCCATGGAAAATTACAAATAACTCTGTCATAAATGACAATGGGTAGCTCACTGACCATCTCAGCGAGCCATTCATCAAAACAAGCCAAAACATTCCAATTCAATTTTGTTACCTAGGGGCCCACTAAGGGATTAAAGATGAATTCCAAAGTTTATTAAAATATTTTTTTAGTCAAGGGTAAAAATTTAATTAAATGAAGATAAATTCAAGTTTTGAATTTATCTAGATCATGAGCCATTATCGAGAAGCGATACTATTCCCAAACAAGTAAGTTTTACTTAGGAAGCCACAACTTCCTCCTCGGTTACCTATTTTTCACAAAATTATAGTCAATAGAATTATCATAAGATGGATTTTGGAGGTTTTAGTTCTCTAGAATTACAAGATCTTCTCATTAGAAAATAGTTCCTCAAAAGGTGGAGGTGTAATTAATGAAGCAAGCATGGTTGACCCATTCAACTACATTCTTTCCTAGTTTTTAGGATTCTTCCCTCTTTCTCTTAACAACTTAGAATTTTCTTTAAAGGGATGTTCATTTCCAAAAAAAGTTAGAAATTTTCCAAGCTTCCCCTCTCTTCACAAGCTGAGTTATTGTGAATTTGTAGGCTCTCAATCCTTTCTTCTAAAATTGTAATGATAGCCTATGCCTTTCCCTACTATAATGATGCATTGTGCAAGTGCTTGAAGTAATGGAAATCATGTTTTATGATCAATTATATGTCCTTACATCATTTTGCTGCTTCTATTTTCCTCTCTCATGTTTGTAGGTGAATTGTGCAACTAATGTTTCCCTTACAAGTTTTGAAGGTCATTTTGCTTATCAAGGAATGAAGTATTGTATGTGGTTGGGTTTGTAATGCATGTCCATTCTTCCCATATTCATCTTTATTCATTGGAAAGACATGATTTTGGCTAGAAAAACCCTTTCTTGGTGCATCACCACTTCTAATTTAGGTTTTATTTCTTGTAAATCTCTCTTCCTAATCCCCTTGAAATGTTAGTATAGGTCTAGTTAGACATTTTTCTTGCATTAGGAGTAGTGTAGTGCTTATTTTAGGAAGAGGAAGAATGCCTTCTCTAGAGGTTCGGCTCTGGGCTCAAGTCCCACATCTAGAGAGATGATCCCATGTTACCCAATCACACTGAATGCCCCATATGCACTCGGGCCATTTGGAGGGTGTAATGATTTGGAAATAATAGGGTTTACAAATCAAATGGACCTTATCATACTTACACGTTCATCATTCACCATTTTATCATGCGGAATTACTTGGATAGTGACATATGCTAAAGCCTAAATAGTCACCTACTCTATCATCTTGTAGTGGTATATGCTTTTAGGCTACATCACCACTCCCTTTATTCATCTTATAGTGGTATATGATTTATGTTACATCATCACTCATACATCTTGTGTTGATATATACATTATTTATAAGGTTCACACACACATCGTTACTAGGTCGCATTTCACCAATAAATACATAATCATCAAAGTGCATTAGACACAATACACACTTGACCATTTCTGACGATGCACTCTCATTTACGGTTCATTCTTGAATGCTAAGGAGAAAAACAATTGAACCTCACCACATACATCTCCATTAACTCAAGGGGGCATGTGGCTCCTATCACTTCCATTTGCATTACATTCCATTCATCCACAACATACGCATATTATGGATACTTTTACTCTTGCTTAATTTTGCTTGTTGATGGTCAATTTATTACACATGCTGCTATTAGATTACTTTTATGTAATTTATCTATATCATCCTCACATGTGCGTTCATGTATTTTTCTACTTGTGATCACGAGATATAGGTATCTTACACATTGTATGTATGCTCACCTTATACCATTCCTACACTAGTCACTAGGGGCACCACATTCATATCTCACAAGTGTTATTGTTTCATTTTGTACTTAGCACTTTACATTACGTGGTTATACAAGTTTTTGACATACTAGATATCATTAGAACATGCTAATGGGTGCTTCATGTGTAATATTTGTTATGCGGGGTATTTTCTTCCATACTTGTTTGTTATATTGTCTGTTATTGTTTGTTCTTATATGTGGGCCTTTTCCTATGTTTGGTGTGCAAACTTGTTTGTTATATGCGGACATTATGGCCTTGAATGTCTTGCGACATCGTTAGTAGTGTCCCATATTTACAACCATCTTTGTGAAACTTACTTTGTTTCTTGCATGTTTACATTACTATATTACTTGGTAGCTTACACATTTCCTTATACATGCATGTTTTTTGTACTAACACTTGTCTTTGGGTAGCCTTCTTGTTTGTGTGCACCTTGGTTTCTACCAAGAAAATTCCTTCCCCTCTACAGTAGTTATAGAGTTCATGTAGTTTTTCCTTATTTGGGGCCGAATTATCCTATCAACGACATCATATGCACCCCCAAATAGGGGGAATTATTGGGGTTTTACATAATACAAAATTCTTCTACACCGGTTCGATTCGAGTGCACTTTTCTCCATTGGCATTGTGGGTTACATATAACGAGTGGGTTCGAGACCGGTCTACAAACCCGTACACAATGGATTTTATAGGATATGGTTATCCTTAGCATTCTAGGAAGTAGTTAAAGGCTAGAGGATAGATGCAGAATTACTCCATATACTTCTTCGGCTAGTGGCGTCGGATCGCGAGAAAACCATGACGTATAGAGAACTCTTCACATGCATTTAGGGAAGTAGTTATAGGTTGGAGGATATAGTGGAATTATTCTATACACTTCTTCATCTATGTCGTTGGATCTCCCAAAAAAACTCCAGTAGTAAAGGATATCCTTCTACACTATCTTTCTCGACATGGATTAGGTGCACATGTTCCATTTACACTTTTTCATTTGTGTATTTTACATTCACATGATTTTTACACTTATATACATGTGTCTTTTACATTGTGTTTTTACACATACATACATATATATTTGACTACTTGATTGTTTTCTCCTTGCACGTCCGATCAGTATGAGAAACAATTAGTCAAATGGGGCAACAACAACAACAACAACAATTTCTGCAACACACACCATACTAACCATGTAGGTACATTACACACATCGGAAACTACACACACGTTTCTACCCTAGGTTCACTCTCATCACTTTTTGTGCTTTTGCATCTTTATTTTCCTCGCTCCATCATATTTTTTTCATTCCATGCTTTTTCGAGTCCTTTAGCGCATTTCTACATCACTCTACATGGATTATCGGGACACATCTCTATTTACTTTTGTTACCAAGCTTTCTACGCTCACCAACATAAAGTGGGGCCTTATGTAGACACAAAATCATGCACTTTAAAAATTATTTAGTCCTAGTCTCATACTACTATTTAGAAGTTTTATGAGTGAAGAAAGTACTAATTAGCCCCGTATTTCGGCCATCTTAATTTATTTTCTTTCTTCATTTCCGACCTCTTACACCTACATGCCCAGTTAGCTTTTGTCATTTTGCGTTGTTTTAGATTTGACTAGGGCACCCATGGATGCTTTGGTTTCAGGGGACCCCGATCCTTTTTGAACTTTCTCGCCACTTTTTGGGAACTTTCTAATCATTTTATGTTCTTATCTTTTTGGTGGTTGGCCATTTTGGGGTTAATTACAAAATTAGATCAAGAGAACCCTATAAATATAAATTTATGAGACTATAATGAGGGACCAAGCACTAGTCACTACTATTATCCACCTAGGGTTCAATTCCTTAAAGGAATTCAGAGATCATTTGCATACATTTAGCTTCATTATAAGGGACAAGGTTGGTTCATCTACATCACACAAGAATAAGAGGGGATTTTATTCTATTTCATCCATGATTCTACTACATTTTTATACATAGTTATACCTCATTACTTGAGAAAGTGTGATTGGCACAAGAGCACTTGGGCATATGATTCACACACACACACACAGAGCATTTAGCACGCACGGCATACGCACGATTCACACACACACACACACACACACTAGAACTACATTTGGGTCTGAAATGTAGTGTAGTTCTCAGTTAGTAAGTCCATTGTTGTGGAAAATGAGGTCAGTCCAACCTATTCATTCATATTATTATTGTTTAAAGGGTTTTGATACTTCTTGTGGTATTTTTCATTTATTCTATTCATCTTGGATTATCAAAAATATTCGTGCAAAGTGTAATGAATCCAATGCAACACACAATAAATGTTTTATACCACTTACGGGACTGTGAAACTTAGTTTCGAGACCTTTCACATAGACCAAAGTGCCCATAATGCAAACCAAGGTGCTCATAGGCACCCCAATCCCTCCAAGTGCCCCAATCTAGAGAATTAGTTAGAATCTATTCTTTTTAGGACCTCTACATAGTCATTCCTACTTCCATATTAATCTATTTATTTTGTGACATAATTCAATGAGCTCTTCTAATTAGCTAAGTCTCTTGCATATCGGGGTTTATAATTTAATTAGATTACTTACTTATGTCACTTTACATGGTTATTTATTGCATTTATTTATTGTATTTACATGTTGTTCTAGATTAGAATAACTATTATTGTTCAACATTTTAGTTAAGTTTAGTTAATCATAGGATATTTTGTAAGCATGCCTATTATTAGGAGGGTGCATGGGTGGTGAAGGGAAATTCCTCACTCCTATATATATATATATATATATATATAATATATATATATATATATATGATAAATGTATTGTTGGAGAGGACCGTGGATGTAAGAGAGTAGAGTTGTGATGTTTTGATGCAATTCTAGGATTTGATGCTAGTGCCTAAGGAGATTATGTAATGAAGTATGGTTCTAATGGATACTTGTGGTTGGATAATGGTAGTTTTGTATCGAATATGATGTTATAATGATGTAGTTGATCTTGATTCTTGTTTAGATTGATTGTATTCCTTATTATATGTGTTTCCAAATTGACATGGTTAGAATGAATATCTATGTATGAATGGTTTAATGGTTAACAATATGATGATTATGCATTTTAACTTCATGTCAAGAATAACAAAGGAGGGACTTGGTAGTTGAACACACTTTTTTGAGCATTTAGATCTTCTCGAATGAGGTATCGTCAGTGCACCTAGCTCTGGTTTTGGTAACAAAAATACTATATTTTAGTTTTTTTGTTACTTAAACCATAGCTAGGTGCATTGATACCTCATTCAGAAGATCCTAATGCTCACCCAAAGTGCGTGCAACTACAGGTCCCTCCTTTTTATGCTTGATAGGAATTTAGCATGCATAATCATCATATTGTTAGCCATTAAACCATTCATGTACAAATAGCCATTTTTACCATGTCAATTTAGAAACACATATAATAAGGAATAAATCAATATAAACCATAATTAAGATCAAATTTATCATTATAACACCATCTTTAGATACATCAACTACCATTATCCAACCACAAGTATCCATTATAACTAGAATTTATTACATAAAGGAGGTTGATACATATAAAACGCATTACACTAGTGTGTTGAACCATGCACACAAGTATAAAACCCTATAACTACATCAAAACATCATAACTCTACTCTCTCACATCCAAGGTCCTCTCTTATAATGCATCTATCGATATATATATATGGGTGGGTATTTTCCTTCACCACCTATGCACCCTCCTAATAATAGGTGTGCTTACAAAATATCCAACATGATTTACATTCCATACTAATAATAGGTTATCCTAGAAACAAGACTTTACTTTATTCTTATTATAAGTTGTCTCCATGAGTGTGCCTTATCCTTTGATCTACGTGTGATTTTTTTGAAAATATCCCTTGCTTGGCCACCAAGTCATCTAGCCAAGTTATCTAGTCTTTATCATTTTATTGTTTGACACTCCACTCCTAACTTTCCCATTTTTAGTCCATGCTCTTAAAAAGGTTGATTCCTCTTTCCTTTGTATATGTGTGTGTAACCTTGTGTACTAACCCATGGTACCTTTCCATGTGCCCCTTGCATGCTACCCTATTATTCTACGCATGCACATTCATGTGCATAATCCTCTATGCTTTCTTAGACACTTAGTTAATTTCTCCAACTAACATCACCCCACATTAAGGATATTATCTCGTCCTCGGTAATATGTCATCGAATTTAATGAAATAATAAAGAAAAAAATTCATTCACCCACCAATTAAAGAATGTTAATCTCATTAGGCATGCACTAACTCATTTAGTCTAGGATGGGTGGATTAACTCCAGAATTTTGTGTTTGTAATGCTTTATATCTTCTCCCACTCTACAAGTTCTTTGGTTACTATATTCCATACCATCCTAGATATATCTTGTACCTATTATGGGGTCATATTTTCACCCTTCTACTTTAACTCCCTAATAGCCCCTGGATAATCCGAGACCATTCCCTTCATGGCATCCATCTTCCACATAACTAGAGATCATAACTCCTTGAGCCTTATCTTGAAGGCATCCCCGACTATTTTGAGTGCATCCCATTTTTGAGAAATCTCAACAGAATTTCTTCATGCCCGATCTTTCCATCCTTCTTATTTTTCTTGTGCTTGCCAAAAATTTCCTCCTCTTGTGTGGTATATGCCTTGAGGATGGGGTCAAGGTTTTGGAAATTGTCAAATTCCCATCTTTCCTTATTCAGCGCATCCGTAATTATGGTACTCAATACCTCATATTCTACTATGTTTGTGCTTAAAAATTCTTATTGCTTTTAGATTGATTGTATACCTTATTAGATGATTAGAGTTTTTATGTTGAGTACATCCTATTCCTTACAATTATCTTCATCACTATCCTCAAGGGGTCTTCTTCTTTGTACTTGTCTTGGTTTAGGTGATCCTTGGTGATTTTCTCATGGGCTCAGAGGTCCCCATGCCACTTTCCTACCATTTGCACATTCTCTTCAAATTTTTCATGTGGCACCGATCTAGTGCAACACTATATTATTTTTCTACCTCCTCCCCCTCCTCATTCTTATTATTCTCTTTCTTTCTCTCCTTAGATTTGTAGCCTCACGCGTTCTCTTTATGTCAACATTATTCCTACCTTAAGCTAATGTTCAACATAATTTTCATTGAATAACTCAGGATTTAAATATATATACCTTTGTTGCTTCCTTATTTCCTATCACCAAAGTTGTGGAATTGATGTTGATATCATCTAATAGCATATTTTCTACATATGTTGTCTTTCCAGGGGTATACATATTTCTTGTGTAGTGTATGGTAATAAAATCCACTTTATCCGTATCAAATTTCAAATTTTTGCATCGAAATCTTGTTCATGGATGCTGGAAGTACCTTGCTATAAAATTAAAAGGAATTTTACACCAAGGGATATTTCTACTAACCTTCAAATAAAATCTCCCAAGGCAGAAGTGTTGGTACACTACAAACTCTACCCCCTTCCAAAACTACGGGTAACTCACTTAGAATGTGTCACTTATGTTTGAATGCCTCATGTATTCATGCATACCACATATCCACCCATAAATTTTAGGAATTATTTATCCCATCATAAGTGTACTAAGCTAATATCCTTTGGGGGATTTTTTCTTTGGGGAAAACTTCCACATATTGTCATTTGGTCCGTCAGGTATCCCAATTTTTGAAAATACATTCAAAAGGAGAATTTATCCCTACGTTATTTTTTCACCTATATGCACTTCTTCTATGATTCCATCATCAATGAAGGTATCAACAATGTATGCAGTTTTTTTGGCCATATTTTGCTCAATATGGAGCCACCTTTTGTTGACTTGAGTCCATCTTTCTGTGCGCTCCCAACTTAGTGACTAGTCACACGTAAACTCTTATAATAGGGTTAGTGAGTTTGGAAATATTGATCGTGTGAACCCCTCTCTACGATACTCTAAGGTAGTGATAGTGACCCCCACTCCAACATCATCATCTAGCTCAGTTCCTAAACTAACAAAACCAATGTCCCTCCTAATCGGTTGTGTGGTAAGGCACATCCTCCTACTTGAGAAATAGGAGAAGTCCTCAAGAATAGCCACATCAACCATTGACATAATTTCTTAGGTTTACCAAAGTGAGGAAGCACATAGAGTTAGAGGACTCCCACACTCTCCAATTCCTTACACCCCTTTTCATTATAAATGCACTTCCCATTAGAAGTCCTCTTGTTTTTCTTCTCACGTATTAACTAATCCTCTATTTCACACTCGTTTACATTTGAGCGATGATTATGGTCACTAAACTTGCACCTTATTAGGTGAAAATCCAAATTGTGCCCATAATCACATTTGATATTGCATCTTTTAGTACCTTTCCTTCGTGTGTCCTCAATTATGAGCTTAACCCTTTCCTTTTCGCTTCCCTTCGCATGTAATACAATGTATGCCTTTCTTGGTGCCATTACTTCATCTATGTAAGTTTTTACTTCACAATTCAAAAATTATGTGTCCTAGGTTCTAAATATCCTTCACGCGTGCTAATTATTCACTTTGTCACCCCCTTTCTTTACACCTTTTATTCTAACAAAATTTTCCCCTAATCATGAATTCTTTGTACCTTTGTATCTCGAAACCCTAGTTCACTAATGAAAACCCTAACCCATTGAATAATAAATTCCAAGCCTTTTCCAAGCTCTAAACTTCCACTTGAAGCATATTCACAACTGGTTGTGTGCTTTCTCAATGTGGGTTTCTCAATTCTTTTAATTCTAACGTAAATTTTCACAAGGTCACATAAATTCACACTTAAATCACTCTTCAAGAGCTCAAACACTTCAATATGCAAGGTAATAATGAACTCACTCACACCCCTTTTATATATTTCCAACACTTTTCTACATTTATTGCTCCTCGCATACCATTTTAATGCAGACTTTAAATACGCTTCTTATTTTTTCCTTGCTTTACTCTATTTTCTTTTTGTGTGTTGCGGTCATAACCTTCTAGTGCACTTATTACTTCAAGTCATAGGCATGCTTGCACGTACTCCTCTATGCCAAAAAAATTCTTCCTCTATGCCAAATACCAATTATCTCATCCTACTACTACCTACCTCATGTTATACTTTACCATCTTAGTGCTTTCTTCCAACATCACGATTCTTTGTCAATGTTTGTCCCAAAAAGAATTTGAAATATTTTGCAATCCCATTAGTTTAAGGGTGAAAAGGAGTGGGTTTATGGTGTGTCACCATAAACTCTACTAGAAAAATTTAGATTGTCTCATTCAAGTAAAGAGTTCCTCTATCAGTTGTCAAGCTCAACAGGAATCCATATTAGCTGATAATATTCTCCCAAAGGGACCTTTCTACCATAGTTGTTCTATAATCCTTTGTAGGCATGGCCTCTGTCCACCTTTTCAAATAGTATATACAAGTGATTCTATAGCTCTGTCTAGTCCTGCGCATAGGTGGTGCAATAGGTCCTACAAATTCAACAACCCACTTTTTAAAAGGTTATGTGCTTGCTATGGGTCGCAATCGCATTTCATCTCTACTTCTAGGATTTCCAATTTACTGACAATGGTCACATTCTTTAACATAATCCTTGGTATCCTTATACAATTTCTCCCACCATAATCCATCTAGAAGAATCTTGTGCATAGTTACATTACTTGCATAATGTCCTCTTGTAATACCTCCATGAGCTTCCACCATAATAGCCTCACACTCGTGGTTTAGAAAACACCTACATAAGACCTTGTCATGTCCCATATTGTACAAATATCCACCAATAAGTTGATAATGAAAAACCTGAATAGAAAGATACTTCTTCTCTAATGTCTTCATCCCCTCTGGTATAAGTCCAATGTGCCAAAATACTACCATGTATTCTAAATCTGTGGGTGTGCAAATCAACATGAATAACTATATATTAGGCATAGTGTCCTCAATACTTTGTGTGTCATATACATATTTTATCCATGAGAGGAGATACGGGCCTAGATTTCTCTTTCATGGCTTCACAACAACTATGATATAAAAATCCTAAATAATAAGTATCCACCGATAGATGCACCCATGTAAACAAGCTTAATGACTAAGTACTTCAATGCCATATGATATGTATAAAATATGAATGGAGTGGCCAACAACTATTATCCAAACTTATGAAGTGTGTATGTCATAAACAATGCCTCGTGCTTTGTTGTTGTATAATTTTTCTCTATAAGTTTCAACTTTGTGCTCGCAAAGCATATGGGATTATCCACATTACCCTACACTGGTTGCACCAAGATCGTGTCGATAGCCATACCAAAGGCATCAACATTTATATGGAACTTTTTTTCCAAGATGGAAAGTGCAAGATTGGAGTAGTAGTCAATATTTCTTTCAAGGTCTCAAACTTCGTTGTTATGTGTCACCCTAATAAAAATTTCCTTTAGCCTTGCGAAATTCCTCCAAATAAGAAACAATATTTACATATCTTTTGATTAATTTTCTATAATAAGTAGTATGTTCCAAAAATCCATGTGCTCCACTCTGATTGATAGGATCCTCTAATCCCAAAATCACAACAATCTTAGTTAAAAATGATGTGCCAAAGTAAAGTGTCAAACGGTGTAGCAAAGATACACTTCTTAATATTAAGAGAGATGATTAAATATTGACATCTCTCAAACATGAGCCTTAAGTTATCACATTTATCCTTAACTAACCCATATACAATCCAATCATCTAGATAGACTTGTAAGAACTTGTGAATGAAGTCGTGAAAAATTGTACAACTATGTGGGAGAATAGTGTTGGCGCATTCTTCATCCAAAGGGCATCACAATATATGAAAAACTTACCCATTAAGTGGTGAGGGTATTATTTTCCTTAATCATGCACTATTTATGTGAAATGCCTTTAAAATCAGGTGTATCTATTAAAAATGGAAATATCCTTCATATGTGTCTTTTGGTCTCATCAATAACGCTTCCATCAAATTGAAGTCAATTGGCCATACTTGACTTGCCATTAAGAGTTGAGGATTTTTGTGTCAAGATTAGTCTCATTTTATTGATATTTTTTTCTAAGTATGTAAGCCTCTAAGAACAAGTAAATACTCTATAACATATGTGTAAGGATGTTCCAAATGTTAAGTTCATACATTATTAAGTATGATAATGTATCAAGAGAAAATGATGAATATATCAAGAACATATAATGCTCTATAGGGTATTAAGTGTGTAAGAAAAGTGATTGTAAGATACAGGTGGTCACGAAGTGTCTTCAAAATCCTAAATGATTATATCATTAAGTGGTGTCCAAGACATGTTTTTGAGGAAAAATTAAGTGCTTCATCTGCAATAATAAGTCATCATATGCTCAATGAAGTGTGTGGTCCTAGAGGAAGATGAGAGGAAGAGTTTATGGGTGCATGGACAATGATCAAGAAGAAATGTCATTAAGCTACTTGGTATGGGTCTATACACTATCCTAAGCATGAATGATGAGCTAATATATATTTTTGGAGTGAGCATGGTCTACAAGGGTTTGAACATTATGTATTCCCTATGTTTTTGGAGTTAGTAGATGAGATGTGCCCAGTTTCCATCAGTTGCACATTGATACATCAAAGTATAAAGAATGGTAATGAAAGGTGTACAAATAATGAACTTTTCACCTTGCAACATCCTTTATATCAAGTGGAAGAATTAACTCTGGATATTCTTCTTTGATTTCATCCTCTAACGTTTTCCAATAACTTAGCGCAACTTCTACCTTTTCAAGAATATCGATGTAATAGAATATAACTCCTCTTGTGAAATATCTTCCTTCTCATTACTGTAATACTAGAACAATGTTAGACACTTCAATCACCCTTCCTTCCGGAAGATCTAGCTTTTGTGTTATAAACTTCCCCAATTTCATTCCAGCCTTTCTTTATGTGAGTCTTGGTATGCTGCAAGGGCCTCACGATTTTCTTGACCAGTTCTAATCTCTCTACACACCCTAAAGTCTCATCCTTCATCACCTTCAATACTTCATTGTCTCTACCATTGTCCAAATTTTGATTACTACGGAGCAACACAAATATTCAATGTCTAGTCTACTTTCTTTAGATCTTCTTACAAAGTCACGGAGAAAGGTTTCATAAGATGAAATATTTCTAAGTACTAAGGCCCTTTTTCTCTTCGTTTATTGTTCGTGGTTCTTTGGTTTTAGCATTTGAATTGGTCCATCCTCAAGCACCAAATCAACTAAGGTACGCACATAATATATAGTCGAAGGGAACCTCCTAGGTACCTTGGACTCCAAGTGCAGTCTTTCATTCAGGACATGATTGATGATCTCCTCTACCATGCTCATGAGAACCCCATTCTTATTTTTCTCTAGGTCCTTCTCTCCTTTTAAACTTATTATTTTGGCATCTTTGGCCTTTTTAATTCTTTAGCACTCTAATAGTGGTAGCCTTATCTATGTTACTCTATGCCACCTTTGTAGATAATTTTACTAAGGCATTACTTACCTACTCATCGAGACACGAGAGTAGGATTTATAGTTATATACATGTTTAGCGGTGCCTTCTTCATTCTTCTTGACACACAAGACTCTTCACATACATAAAAATTGGGCTCATACATGTGGGTTTGCATGGAACATGACAACTATTTCCTTACACGCGTGATTACCATGTGCGGGTCCATCAACTCCCATCCATACAAATCCTTGAGGACCACTATATTATGGAATTATGTGAGAAAAATTTTACTTGTGTCCTCATTATAGCACATATGAGAACACTACATTCCATAATTGTGTGCTTCATTCTTGGCCCCTTAGGCACCCGAGTGCAAGGTTCAAAGATGGATATTTAATGTGTTGAGTGGTATCGTGTTACGGTTCTCCCGCCTCTTTATCCTTTATATATTCATCCTTGGGTTCTTCCACTTCTTTTACTTTTATAGGGGATCCAAACGTGCTCTCTACAGACTCCTCCACCTCCTCATTCAGCTTCAACTTCCTCCTTTTCCTCTCAGTTGTCTCTTTTTGAGGAGAGATTCATGGTGACCTCCTAATAGAATGAGGAGTTCCCGTGCCTTGTGTTCTTGTTCTTCTGAACACCCTCTTGAAACAACACTCTCCTTAGACTACTTCCAATTCCTCTTGTTCTTGTACCTGAGGTGGGGTACTTATGTGCTCAGTCTCTATTCTATCTATGGGATACCTCCAGCCTCTATGTTCTAAGCCGCCACTATCCTCATCTTCCTCATCATCATCTACCTCTATAGCTTCTGTGGAATTTGGCATTGAAACGTTCTTCATTGTATGCTTTCCCTTAGTTGGCCCTAGGAGCATAAACTCATTCTCCACATATTTTTATCCTCCCACTTGGGCTTAAGTGAAGGTATATGACCATTTCTCCAATGTCCCTAATAGCCAAGCTTATAGGCTTCATGCTTATAATGTATGAAATGAGCCTCTCAACATAGGCAGTTTGACGTGGAAATACAAATGTATTTGTTAGAATATGGTAGTCATAGTCTACCTTGTCTGCAATAAAATTTATGCAGCCCACATTAGTAAAACACTAGATTGATGCCTAGAACTAGCATGCGGTGAAGGTGCATGGAATTTTGGACCATGGGCTCCATGTCCCATCCCTCATAGTGAACCCTACGATGCAGAAGTTATGGTGCACCACAAACTATAATTTCTTGCCAACCACCGATGGTAAGTCCTTAGGGATGCACCACTCCTCTTCAAATGCCACATGAAGTTGATCATACCAAATCTCTGCCCTTTTTTTGAATGGCCCACTCATCGAACCTTCACATAAATATTTTTCAAACCTTTCTGCAAGGGATTTGTTCTCCATGGGATACTCCCAAATCTTGTCCTTCACCCATCGGGCACTCCAATCTCCATAAATACTAAAGAAAGTAAAATAGCACCAAAACTTATTTTATCACTTGTGCACACTTTCTTGATAATGGTTTCTATAATGTATCCTTCTATATTATAGATCACTCCCTAAGACATTATCCTCGTGATATGTAGCCACATTTTATTCACTTGCGATCACCTCTCTTGGTCATTAAACTTTGTTACCTAATGTGCAACTTCCCGAACCACTGGGTACTTATTTAACTTGTCAATGTCCATCCTACATGGACCATTTGTATATCCCAACTCCTTCCATGTTTCCATGATTATGATTTATCTATTAGATCACTGAAAAGGTCTATCCCTGTGCCTTTTAATCCTATCATTGTTGCAATCAAGACGGCTATGATTCTGACCCTCCATCCAACAAAATAGAAGAAGTCCTCATGGACTCTACTCATTAACCACTAATATAATGGTTCATACTTTCCAAAATAAGGAGATCATACAACTTATAGACTCCAACCTGCTTTAACAACTTCTCTCCAATGTCATCATACACTAGCATGTCCTCTACCATGTGCTTGTTGGTCTTCGTGCTCAACAACACATCTAACTCCTTCTTGTTATCCGATGTGCGGTGGTTGTAATCACTTATTTTACACTTACAAATGTGGGAATCCCATTCTTTCCCAACTATAACACCTTCTAGGTATTGCATCTCGAAAAATTACTCTTGGGCACAACTTCAACTTCTGCCTCCACTTTCTTCTTTCCTTTAGATCCTATGGAAGGTAATTTATTTGGTGCCATCTAAAAATATCACCTTCTTGTCCTTTGTAATGTATAAATGCTTTGATTTTTTTCTTCTATAGTGATTAGGACCAAACCCTAGCTCTCGAATCTGCATGCCCTAATTTTAAATCACATGCCCTATCTCTTTTGTACCACATTTGATTCACTCCAACCCTTCACCAATGGGGATGCAAGATTCTTCTACACACAAATCCACTCTACATGTTTGGTTTCACACTCTTCACACCTCAATACACGTTTCTCATCTTGATTGCACTTAGCTCAATCAAATTCTTGCGATCACGATGGTAAAAATGAACTCACAGCATGTCCTTATATAGATTTTCAAAAATTTGGTGCATTTATTACTCCTCCACCTACCAACAATCCTCTCATTAATTGACCATTTTCATAATTTCCATGTGGTACATCTTTGCACCTCAACTATAACCTTCTAGCGCACCTTCCTACCTTCTAGCTATAGAATTCTCTTCAGCACACTTTCATGCACTGAGTACCTCGCCACTTTGCACCTTCTCTGAGTAGTCTCCATGACCACTTCTTACCTCGTTTTATATTGTTCCTTCATTTATCTTTATCTATGGTATTTGTTTGGAATAATATTATTTCCAACAACTCTCCAACTTGAATAAAACTCAGAAAGTAGTTTGTTCATTTATGTGTACCTATGTTTCAATATCCACCCCACACAAATGGTATGTGCATTCCTCTCGCACATAAAAATTCTATAAATGGTAATTAGCTTCCAGCGTGCAAATGTGCTTATTATAAAAGCCACCAACTAAAATGACAAACCATAGTGACAAAGAAGGAAATACATAAATGAAAACCTACTCTAAATGGTAACACTACCTTTTACAAACACCAAGAAGACTTATCTATAGTAGGTCTTCACTTACTCCCATTAAAATCAAGTAATGGCAACCGTATTCCATCAAGCGCCTCTAAGCTGGTAAGCACCTACTTCAAGTATGTGAGTGATAACATAAGGTCCCAACCAATGCACTTTAAGTTTACTTGGATGGAAAAAAATAGAGTTATAAAGAAGCACCATTTTTCCTATCTCAAGCTTTTTCTCCTAATGTGCATGTCATGCCACGTATTTTCCGGCCTTTTCTTGCTTTTGAATCCATCGTGCTATTGCTCATCACTCATCTAGCTTGATCAAGTATCCAATTCATTCTTCTAATGCTTTCTCATTAGCAATACATAAAGAAGGTAACATGAATTCCATAGGAAGAACTGCTTCTATGCCAAACACCAATTGAAAGGGTGTGGCCTTGTTAACTGCTTGTATGTTGTTCTATATGCCCAAAGCATGGCAGAAACTTTATCATCCCAATATTTTCTTCCAACATCACAATTTTTTGTAAATTTTTGGCTCAAAATCTTGTTGCAAGCTTCTACAATCCCATTTTCCTGAGGATGATATGGTGTAGTCTTATGGTGTGCAATCATGAACTCATCAATAGAATTTTGATTGTCTCATTCAAAAAATGTGTGCCCCTATCACTGGTCAAACTCAACAGGCATCCATACCTTATAAGAACATTCTCCCATAAGAACCTAGTTGTTATAGTTGTTGTACAATCCTTGGTAGGTGTTGCTTCTGCCCACCTTGTAAGATAATATGTGCAAGTCATGATGCAACATGATCCATTTCTACGTGCGATTGGTGAAATAGGACCCGCAAAATCTATATCGTATTTCTCAAATGGCTCTGAACTAGGAATAGGTCTTAAAGGCATTTCATCTCTTTTCCCTAGTTTTCTAAGGGCGCGGTGATCACGGGCCTTGCAATATACCTTGCAATCCTTATGCAAGGTCTCCCACCACAATCTAACAAGTAGAATTTTACGTGTAGTGGCATCACCTACATAGTGCCCACCTACAATACCACTGATCAGGAGATCATTTTTTAAGTTCCCTAAACATCCCTAAATGGTGTCAGTGTAGAAGATCGTTTTGAGAGCTTTTGTTATCTATGAGAACACGAAAAGCAGGACATCGGGAGCTATAGATATGTCCGGTCAAAGTTTAGTCAATGGGAAAGTCAACTCGGCCAACTGGTCTATATCAAACTGTTGATGCAAAATCACAAAGCAACCACTGAGATCCGATCAGATTTCTAGGTTGATCATACTATCATCCAGTGTGATTACATAACATGGAATCCTTTCTCCAAGTGTGGGACTTGTAAGAATGAGAAAGGAATCTCCAGAGAAGGTTGGTTCTTATCCCTCTGCTTGGATGCACACAAAAATGCAGAGAGTTTACTCAAAACCTAATCTAACTTGCGCAAGGAGACAGGTAAGAAGATGCACAAAAATAAACCTAAGCTAACGGAGGTGATGCACCGAGGAATGAAGAACACCTATCTTGCCAATAAACACAGACCATTCGAATGTGATGAAAGATCATACATGATAACAAAATTTGCGGTGAAAGACCAGGGGGATGCAAATGAACACAAAGAGGGTTAAGAATCATCCACGAGACATGCATTACTTGCTCCAAATATTGATACAATACACTACAAAATGCCAAGAGGTAGAGTCACATTACAGTTTCAAATGGGAGGTTGAACTCCACAAATTCGCACGATAAAGAGAAGAAGGGAGGGCAAAACGAGAAAATGTTCGACCTTTTAAAGAAGCCCCTCTTACAATATATAGGAAGATTGAGAGAGGGAAGAGAGATGAAAGTCAGGTCTACCCCAACCACTTCTAGGTCACATTTAGTTCATCTCATTATGGCGAAACGGTGAACCCGGCAAAAAGCGGGTATCTGTTGTATTAAAGTGGTGGTTGTTGAAAACGTCACTACTGTCTATTACCACGCGTCAAAGCCGTTTCTTGATTTTTCTCTCCAAATGAACCAAAATTCAAGATTGACCCTGGAATCATGTAGAGAATTTTTCCATCTTTCCATTGATATAAAGAACGTGAAAATCTGAGCTCTGGATCGAAAGTTATGGCGATCTGAAGATTTAGGGCACAAAACAGGCCGAAACGGATATTTGAATTTTTTCCCTCACTCTGCCACTTGGATGACACGTGTCGGGCATTGATTGGATGAGAAATTCTCTCTCCTCCACCTTTCCGTGGGTTTCCCTTGAAAATTTTGACTTTTTGTAACTTTGGGAAATTTTCCATTTTTTCCCGCGCCCCCGCCATTTGGATGACACATGTCGTGATCTGGTTGGAAGACAGGGTGCGGGGTCATCCTTGTGGTTTAATCTTTTGGCCCAAGACTTTGTCAAATTTTTCTAAGTCTTCCCCGAGCTCTGAACTTCCCCCACCTCATAGGACACGTGTCCTGTGTCTATTGGCTCGGGCCAATCCTCCAAACTTCGCCTTTGGAAACTCGGTAAAACATCAAGTAAAAAATTCACCCTCTCCTCTGCCGCTCACGGTCCACGAAGACACGTGTCACATTCTAATTTGTTTTTGGATTTTACGGGTCTTCACGTCCCTCGCGTATTTTTGGCCCAAATGTCCCAGGCAAATGTCAGGACAAATTTCTCCGATCCGCCATGATTCGGGCTTCCTCATCCCTCTTTGCGTTGAAGACACGTGGCAAGATTTCATTGGCTCTCGGCTCCTTCGGCTTTTTACGCCCCACACGTCCCTTTTCCCAACTCGTCCTGGAATATCTGGGAAAAATTCTTCCGAACCTCCAAAATGGATTGCCTTTACTCTCTCGCTTCCTTTTCACGCCTTTTGCGTCCTCACGGCCCAAATGTCCCAACCGATGCGAGGACGCCTGGCGCCTTTTTCGATTCGCACCCCGACATCCCAATCTGTCCCAAGGGTTGCCTGGACCAGGACTTAGCCAATTTTCATGATTTTTTCTACCCCAAGCTTGCTTTTCTGCATTTCTTCCATTTTTAGAACTTGCTCTTTTCTTCTTGGGCAGGAGGGTTAGAAAGAAGCCGAGGGACCTAGAAACATGATTTTGGGCCTTGAATCAATTTGTTATAAAAATTACGGGGGAATTTTGACAACACAAACCAATGACACTATGACACATGGTGAAAAGGAAAAGGGAGTCGTTTATTGGTTTTTGATCTCAAGTCTTCAATGGTCGTAAAAAGACAAACATTCTGAACAAGAGGCTCAAATTTTATTACGAGAAGGGAGCCCGACCATCGTGTGGACTATGGTATTATCACCGATGTGGTGGGTCCACAAGCCACCACATGGCTTTCCACCACTTAGCCATATTTCATTTTGAATATCATAGTCTTATATGGTCAAATTTTATATTATTCACCATATTACTATACAATTTCAATTTGCAATGTTTGGGTCAAATCTTGGTGAGACCACATTCCCACATATCTTGGTGGTCACAAAGCACACCACATGGCTCAGCCAAACAAATCTGCCAACCCCAATGACATGCTAAGACCATGTGGTGATGGAGCAATGGGGGCATGCAAGGTCATGCGTGGAAGCTTCCATGTGAGGAGGAGGTGGGGTGGTTATGCCTCAAGTGGTCCCATGACCACCTAAACATGCATGGGAAAGGCTATTTAAAGCCTAAACTCTATCTCCTCCCCAAAATGTGGGAAATACCCACTTAACTATGTCCGCTCCTAAGGGAATTAATCCCTTCCTAAGTGCAATCCACCAAAAAGGGATTTTATCCCATTAAATAATGTAATCCACCCACTATGGGAAATTATCCCATTTATTTTGCTATGGGTTTAGGCTAATATTAGCCTAAGGATATTTTTAAATGCATTATTTAAGGGCCCTATTTTTGTATAAATAGGGAACCCATTTCTTTGTAATGGACACACAATGTAACGTAGAAGCTCATTCCTAGAGCTCGTAAAGGTAGAGAGTGAACAAAGAGGAAAGTTAGTTGCCATGAGCATAGTTGTGTGAAGACCTAATTTATTTAGGCATTATTATTTTAAATTATATTGACATATTATTTTTTAGGCAATAGTAAATTAAAATTATTGTGGCTAGGAGTTATTAATACTACCTAGTTGGCCGATAGTGCCACTACAAATTGTGTGAATCCTAGAATATCGACGCGAGTGCCATAAGGTGTTACGAAGCATCTAGAAGGCCAATCGAGAACTAGAGGATTCGAACATTGGAGTTAGTTGCCGTAAAGCTTTCCAAATACACAAGGAAAGGGAAGTTGGGTGCTATTTTTCACCCTTGTCTTTTGAAGGTCGTGTTATTCTTCTAAGCAAGTTCTTAATAGTTTTCATTAGGTTTTCTTGTGAAAGTACTATTGTAACTTACAAGTTTTGACTAGTGGAACAGTTTGATAAGAACCCGGAGACGTAGGCAATTGCCAAACTCCGTAATCAATCATTGTGAAATTGTCTTTATTGTCTTGCATTAATTTTTAAATTGATTATTGAAAAAAGGAGCAAATTAGGCTGTAAATAATTAAAGCCTATAAGGGTCCGAGATCAGGTACATAAAAACTTGATTATTTTCATATCAAGTTTGGTATCAGAGCTAGTTATTGGCTTGAAAACTTGCTAATATCTTAGAAAGTTTGGTATTAGAGTAGGTTATCATGCTTGCAACTTGCTAATCTCTGAAGAAATTTTGGTATCAGATCTAGTTTTGGAAATGGATCTATACCTTTTCTTCCAGTTTCGTTATTCTTGCCTTATTGGGCACCATGGTTTGAGTGATGATCACTCAACATCTAGAACATGATCACCAAATCATGGAGTTACAAACCCACCTAGCTACTATTCGAGAGCATCAAAGACAAGCAATGACAATGCATCATAGAGTTGTAAAGAAGCTTGGATGCTCCACTTGGGAAGGGGGATGAATCCAGTCATCTTCAAAAGCACCATTTGGAGAGGCAACCTTCGCTAGACTCGGTCATGTTTCGTTATTGTGGTAGAGGACATGATATTGAGCGATGCTAGGATTTTTATCCAGAGAAGAGGCCTAAGTGGATGTAGAAGAAGGACAAGGCTATTGCAGGACCCAGCACCGGCCAGTCAGTGGCACCATTAGCACGAGGAGTACTAGTGGAATGTCCAGACATCATACTATGACATGCGAGTGCCTCTAGATAGTGGATTCCAGTGGTTACACGAGCACAGTTAGTAACCCTTATTTTTGATTGGACTATTAGAGTAGGGTATGTAACTGCCGATGTGGTACGCCATCTAGGATTTCCCATGACACCACTTCCTCATACCAAGATAGTAGGTATAGAAGATGGTACTCTACATGGAGTGTCTACCAGTTATTACATTGTGAGCTTCATAATTGGGAGACGAGTTTCCAATAATATCACTCTCGACATCATCCCTTTGGAGATGGATGAAATGGTATTAGGAAACTTCTACCTTACTACTCGTCAAGGTTATATGATTGATGACAGGAGTGGAGTGGAGATTCGTATTGGGCACAGCTGGAGGATCAAGTTTGCAACAAGTCATGTTGTTCATCTTACATGAGGTGAAGATAGTGAGCCTTTAGACTCATATGTACCGGGATCATGCAGATCCTAGTGCGAGTCGAGCTCATATGTCCCTACGGATCATCTAGATCCAGACACTGAGGTCACGTACATTCTAGTAGACCATGAGGATCCGTATGCAAAGGAGTGAGAGCCCAGGGATCCACAAGACACCTATTGAGGTATCCTAGGTAGACACCGAGGATTCTACATTTGGTAAGAAATCTAAGGTGCAAATAAAGTTGACTTTGTTCAGCTATTGTATTTGGTTTTTTTCGAGCATTATTTATTGCTCTTGTTATAATAAAACCATAAACTATTGTGTTAGGTAGAATGTATTGGTAAGACCCCTTTGAGGGAAATGTGTGTATACATCTAACCAGACATGGCACATTAGTTAAAGACCCAATTCTGGGCAATGTTTGTACTCTGTTATACTTGCATTAGTAAGACCCTAGAGGGAAATTATTTTGGTGATTTTTCTAACACCATAAGATGTAGTATATTTTTCCTTGTTGAGTTATTGGTCCAGCAAGGAGGAGACAAATTAAGTCAATCCACATTGTGATGCAGTGGAGAAGACCAAGTACATAAGCCACCAAGTAGGAGAAATTTCATGATAGGTTTACCATGTAAAATTATTTTCCTATAGAATTGGTATTTTAATCTTATTGTACAAGACTCCAAAAATGGAGCATTTTTACTACTATTTTTACATGGTGTATTAGGATATAATTTCCTCACACTTGTATTTGAAAGTTGTATAAAGACCTTGTTAGGGGAACCTATCTCCTAATCAGCGTGTGAGTACTTGTTACATCTTGGATATAGGAATTAACTCATATAAATCTGGAGACTGATTTTCCATTTGTGCATATAGTAGAGTTCACAGAGTCAGCTCAAAACTTCATTCTATGTAGAGGAATTATGACCATGCAACAAAATGGTAGCTGAATCACCGTTGGCATTAACGTTGGGTCAAAACTTCATTCTGTGTAGAGGCATTGTGACCATGTAGTAGAGTGGTACTTGATATTAGTGTGTCAACAAGAGGAGATCTCAAAGGATCAGCTCAAAATATCATTTAGTGTCAAGGCATTGCGACCACACATTTGAATGGTAGCTGATCAATAGACTTAGCATCATGCATTAGAGGCTTGAGGTCTTGAAAGAGGCTTAGCATCATGTATTGGAGGCATTGAGGTCTATAACAGACTTATCATCATGGAGGCATTCAAAGAGGCTTGAGGTATTGAGGTTTGAAAAGGACAAGTTATTGTCCATCATTGACATCGGATCAATAAGAGATCTACGTAACATGGAGTTCCTTCAAACTAGTTTGGATTCTACAAAATAAACTCGGAGAATGGAGCTTTGTTATAGAGTCAAAGAAGATCCTTGTTTTCAAATATCTGGAAGCTTAGCACCACACAATAGGAGCATTGAGGTTTCATGTAGAAACTTAGCACCATACAATGGAGGCATGGAGGTCTTCTTCGGATATCAGAGTGGTGCAGTGGAAGCATCGTGGGCCCATAACCCATAGGTCCCAAGATCGGAGAAAATTTGTCAAAGTGAGAAGGTTGCAAAGGAGAAGACCCAAGGGTCTACTATAGTAACACTTCTCGAGGTGGTAACTAGAGTTTCTAGATTCAAGATGGGATGGAAAAATGTTCCAATATAATATTTTTGGGACAAAAATCCTTTCTCATTGGGGAGGTGTGATCAAGGGATCATTTTTGAAATTTCCCTAAACATCCCTAAATGGTGTCAGTGCAGAAGATCATTTCGAGAGATTTTCATCTGTGAGAACACGAAAAACATATATCGGGAGCTCTAGATATGTCTAGTCAAAGTTCAGTCAATAAGAAAGTCAACTCTGGTCAACTATTCAATATCAAACCAATGGCACTGTGACATGTGGCAAAAAGGAAAAGGGATTCATTTATTGGTTTTCGATCTCCAGTCTTCAATGGTCGTAAAAAGATATCTCATCGGAACAAGAGGCTCAACTTTTATTACAAAGGGAGCCCGACCGCCATGTGGACTATGGTATTATCACCGACGTGGTGGGTCCACAAGCCACCACATGGCTTGCCACCACTTAGCCATATTTCATTTTGAATATCATAGTCTTATATGGTTGAATTTTATATTATTCACCATATTACTATACAATTTCAATTTGCAATGTTTGGGTCGAATCTTGGTGAGACCACATTCCCACATATCTTGGTAGTCACAAAGCACACCACATGGCTTAGCCAAACAAAACAAATCTACCAACCCCAATGACATGCTAATACCACGTGGTGATGGAGTGGTGGGGGCATGCAAGGTCATGCATGGAAGCTTCCACGTGAGGAGAAGGAGGTGGGGCGGTTATGCCTCAAGTGGTCCCATGACCACCTAAACATGTGTGGGAAAGGCTATTTAAATCCTAAACTCTATCTCCTCCCCCAAATGTGGGAAATACCCACTTAACTATGTCCTCTCCTAAGGGAATTAATCCCTTCCTAAGTGCAATCTACCAAAAAGGCATTTTATCTCATTAAATAATGTATTCCGCCCACTATGGGAAATTATCCCATTTATTTTGCTACGGGTTTAGGCTAATATTAGCCTAAGGATATTTAAAATGCATTATTTAAGGGCCCTATTTTTGTATAAATAGGGAACCCATTTCTTTTAATGGACACACAATGCAATGGAGAAGCTCATTCCTAGAGCTCGGAAAGGCGGAGAGCGAGCCAAGAGGAGAGTTAGTTGCCATGGGCATAGTTGTGCAGTTTTTTCATTTCAAACCAAAATTTGATTTTTCCTAGATGTTTTTCACTCGAGCTTTGAATACCACCTCAAAACCTACTCATGGACTTACGGATAGCGATAGATTCAACCAACCATGCCAGAACTAGAGGAGGTAAGACCCCCGATTTTAATCATTTTTTTTAGATTTTAATCATTTTTTTTTTTTTTTTGCATTTTCATGGGTTTTTTGAAATGTTTGTTTATGTATACAATTTTCTTGTTTTATCAGTTGGTCGACAAGCTCGAAATCATGCAAACCATCAAAACATTCCTCAAAACCCACCGAACATTCCTCAAAACCCTCCGAACATTCCTCAAAACCCTCCTCCAAACATAGATCCACCTCCTGTGGCTCCTCCTTCGTCCCCACCGAGCCAACAGAACACAACAAGATAATATCATTGGAAGAATCCGAGAAAATAAAATTGTCATTGAGAACCTAATTCAGACTATAAGACAAAATCATGCTACAAATCCATCCCGCATGACTTTAGCCAATACATTGCAAACATTGATTGGCGAAGTCGAGTCCGCAACCAACCAAATACATAGATGGAATACCTTTAGAGGTGACTGTAGGTGGTGGTATGTGGATAAACTATCCCATGTGGCCGTAAAAGAAAAAAAAATTGGAAAAGACCTCATTTGTGCATTATTTACCGACCCTAGAACCAATGCCCCCGCAGTTACTTGCAAACGGTTCCCAATCCATTGGTGCCATGATGACCGAATCAAAAACAATTTTTGGGACCGATGGTGGATGGTTTTTGATTATCCACCATGCAACAACAATGAGGTTCCTCTTTATTTTTTGAAGAAATTATATATCATGAGTTCGTGCTCAATGAGGTCCCGAATTATTTTGACTTTTCGAATTTTTTTGGTCGAGGAGGTGGCTCGCACGTGAGTAGACTCCGGTGCACGCATAGGTCAACCTAGGATCCCCCATGCCCCAAAACCCCCACTGCCTTCAGTTATCCCTCCTACAAGTGAAGGAGGTTGTGGAGATTGATACATTCATGCATCGAGGGAGCTCACCGACACTCGACCCAAGATAGTGACCGATTGCATCCGGTGATGTTGGTGGAGGTGCTGGGCTTCTAGCACACCACACCACCGTGGATCATGTGGTGCCGTATGCACCGCGGTGAGACATCATTTGCTGGTTCACAGATTTCTTTTCTATAGATGAGATGTTTGGGAATGTTTTTGGAATCTAGTGCCACCGATATTGGTCTTTCAGGTAAATTTCAAATAAATAAAATAAATATATATATATACAATAGTTTAATTCACATGTTTGAGATATTATATATATATATATATATATATATATATATATATTGATTGTACGTCATGTACATACATGTAAAAACTAATTTTTTATTTTATTTTAAATAGCAAGAAGAGTCAAAGTGAAGGAAACATCCGATGTCGACATGCTAGCTACTACAAATGGGCATGTTTCAAACGTAAGTTTCAAGTCAGCATACAAACTTACATTTTTAATTTCATTTGATTGCACTAGATTATTATTATAATGTTTCACGTGTATGTTGTACATATTAATATGTTTCTCTTTTATACATGGAGCCTGGCGGGTCATCATCTGCTCTGGGAACTGAGGCTACTGGCACGCCTCACATGAGTTTTACGCAGGTTAGTAAATCTCTTTACACTTTGTTTCTAATTACTGGAAGTTCACGTGGATTACATGCTTTGGACCTCTGTTATGTGGTGCACAGTCATGTAGATTTTAATATTGATTTGTACATGTTTTTTGTATAGCTTATGACTGCTAGAGAGACTCCTCCATATATGCAGACTATGGAGGCTGTTGTAGATACTGCCATAGCATCTGCAGATCCACTAACTGAGGTACAATTTTTCAAATTTGTTAAATTTTGGAGGTTCATTATTTCTTATTACTTAAATCTACAATATCAAATTTTGTATGTATATGTGAAATATTTAATTTGAAAATTAATTATTTGTATGTAGCTTACCCCTCGTGAGTCTATTGTTGTCCCTGCGATGCGTCAACAACAAATTGATAGGGATCATGACATTGCGGTAAGATTTCACATGCATTTTAACTAAATTGTACAAGTTTCTAAATTTTGAATGTATTTTAAAATTTTGGGTGTTAAAAACTTGTTGTTTATGAATGTGTAGGTTAGGTCAGCAGTGCATGCTTAGAGACACCTAGGACCACACGGATGAAATCCAGTAGTGGCATCTCCCTCCACTACATCCCTGTGTCGTGGACGTGCTACTTCTAAAGCAGGAAAAGAGAGGGAAGATGTTTCATGAGTAGATTCATAGTCCACTGGATGGATGTACATATATATATATATATATGGGCCATCTCGGTCCTAGTGAACATGTTTCTTCATATAGTCCATCAGATATATATATATATCGACCGCATGTGGTCCATGTGGTCCCATATGTACATTATGACACACTTAGTTCGAGATGTACACATACATTATGAACTTATGTATATATTTTCAGAGACGTGTGTCTGGAGCACACTTTGTTTGATTCTTATATATCCATGTGTGTTGGTTTTCATAATGATAAATTTGAACTATATATGTTTGATTTGATTTTTATTGCATGTATGATATCCTTCTATGTATGTTTTCATAACCATTTAAATTAGTTCTCTGATATGTACATGTTTGATTTAAATATTTAATCATGTCTTCTTGTATTTGGATTGAGATGAATTTTTTTCATTAGATTAGGTATTTTCATATGGTTTCTTGCTTCAAATTTCAAGTGTTTTTGATCTCTAGAATTGCAAGGATCTAAAAAGGCAAGTTTTTTCTCTGAAATTTTAAATGGGATGCTATAAAAATTAGGGTACCAATGGAAAATATTTTTAGATCATCTTCAAGGAGTTCATGAGTAGAAGTTATGGGCAAAATTATAAGGGAAATGGAGCAAAAATGAAGGAGATATGAGCAAAAATGTGATTTTTGCAATAGGGTTTCTTGAAAATTTAGTAGCATAACTAAATACTAGCAACAATGAAGGAAAAGGAAATATTTTAAAAAGGGATTAAAAAAATGGCTAAGTGTATGTTTATACTCACCTCTTAACATTAACCTAGCTAACTCACCTTCTAACTCATCCTTGACCATTCTGGATTAACCCGGGTTACATGGCATGACAGGGTAGGGTTACAAGCCTTAAGTGACAAAGGGACTTAAAGGGGTGATAATGTGAGAAGGGGTTAAGTATTCATGAGAGGGGGCAACATAATCAAGTTGGGGTGCTGAGGAATTGAATACCTAGTGAGAATGTTACAAGCCTTAAGTGACGAAAGGGAGAGATTTCATGTGGTGGTGCATTCTGATGTCCCAAGTTGAAAAGGGTAAAAATTTGACAGTAAGCCCTTATTAGTATTCTTAGGTTCCACCCATCGCATGAAGAATCCTCCTCTAATGAAGAATCAACTCATGTCTTCCTCCATGGAAGATCTTGAATGATGAGGCTTTTCCATAGACCATCTTGTTGAATCTGGAAACTACAAATGAAACTTTCTCATCTTCCAAGATGTTCACATGCTCCAATGTGTTGAGTCAATTCTCAGGAATGGCATTGATATTTCCACATTGACTAAAATATTTTTCATTTAACTCTTCATAGGATTCTAGAGATATAACCTATGATCTCTACAAGGGCTGAACTAAAACTTATTGACTATTGAAGGAAAGGGTCACAAATATTTTCCTGAACCAATTCTTAAAATTTGAATCCTGAAGATTCTTCATGTGGAATTATTCTCCCTGAGAGGAGTACCAAGCTCATGCATTCTTGTGCCAAGATCTTCCAAAAATTTTGATACATTCTCCTCATGGGATTCAAAATCAGAAATGGCTTCTTTTAGAGCTTCAAACCTCTAGGTGATGGTATGGGACAAAATGTCATACAAGTTCTCTGAGTTAGATGAAAACACACCTGAGCTCACCAAGGAATGAGAATCAAAATTATTCATCTCACTCACAAATGGGAGATTATTTTCCCAATGGAATTTCTCTTTCTTGATCTCAACTCTATTCCTATTGATTTTCAAAAATATGACCAAGAACAATCTAAACAAAGAGATAATCTCAGGAAATAGATCATGTTCCCTTTTTCAAGGATCATGCTCACCCAATGGTCACATGTCCTTCTTTGCAGTATGAATGCTTGATCTTGCTTGTTGGACTGGGGGGTTGAAGTTTCAGATGGGAGACATTGCTTCAATTTGAGGTAGAGATGATTAATCTCATGCAATCAATGATGGCACTTATGAATAAAAGGTCCTCACACATGTGTTCCCTTAATTGTTTGATGATTTGTACTTATACTCCTAATTTTGTGTCTAGTGATATGTGATGAAGAATCCTATTACAATGCAAAAATAATGAGCATGTAAGCACATAGCTGGGGCAGCAGAGGATGGAGAGAGATCACCACAACAACATAGCTCAAGAGAGAAAAGCAAGGACAAGTGATGAAGTAGGTCTAAGAGGACAGAGGCAAGTCCAAAGAGAACAAGAGAGATGGAAGGTAAACAAGTGACAAATTGAATGTTTTGAGTCCTAGGAAATGAACGGAGGTGAGGAGTGAGAAGTCATGCCTCAAGACGTCATGGCACCAATCAAACTGACTACGGCACATCTGGGTGGCTAGGTGAATGCTAGAGGAGGTGGTGTTTTGGTGTGCGACAAGGTCGTTGCTTCCGGCTACTTTCGTTTGGGCGTAGTCCCTTAAGAGCCCTGAGACCAAAATATCATTCAACTTCGACGGGTGACTACTCAGACTCCATGGCACCTAGAGATGGCTCATCTGATCCGACACCTCAGCATAGGGACCCTCTACAAAATCCTCTCTCGGATTTTTTCCTTCTCATTTTGGTGCTCTCGCCCCCTTATTTGCAAATGCGTAAAATAGTGCACTGGAGCCGATTGGTTTCAAACGCTATATTTTGCAAATGGTGGGTTATGGCACCAAAAATACTATGTTGGAACATCAAGTGGCAAGTGAATGCTAGAGGAGGTGGTGTTTGGTGCGCGACAAGGTCGTTGCTTCCGGCTACTTTGTTCGGGCGTAGTCCCTTAAGAGCCCTGAGACCAAAATATCGTTCAACTTCGACGGGTGACTACTCAGACTCCGTGGCACCTAGAGATGGCTCATCTGATCCAACACCTCGGCATAGGACCCTCTACAAAAGCCTCTCTCGGTTTTTTCCTTCTCATTTCGGTGCTCTCGATGCCCTATTGTTTGTAAACACGTGAAATAGTGCAGTTTGAGCTAGTGATTGGTTGTCAAACGCTATATTTTTTAAATGGTGGGTCATGGCAATGAACCGACTATGCCAACATGTTTGGGTGGCTAGGTGAATGCTAGAGGAGGTGGTTTTTGTCGCGAAAGGTCGTTGCTTCCGGCTACTTCTCGTTCAGCGTAGTCCCTTAAGAGCCCTGAGACCAAAATATCATTCAACTTCAACGGGTGACTACTCAGACTCCGTGGCACCTAGAGATGGCTCATCTAATCCAACACCTCAGTGTAGGGACCTCTACAAAATCCTCTCTTAGGTTTTTTCCTTCTCATTTTGGTGCTCTCGCTGCCCTATTGTTTGCAAACACGTGAAATAGTGCAGTTGGAGCCAGTGATTAGTTGTCAAATGCTATATTTTGCAAACGGTGGGTCGTGGCACCAAACCGACTACGCTGGCACATCTAGGTGGCTAGGTGAATGCTAGAGGAGGTGGTTTTTTGGTGCGTGACAAGGTCGTTGCTTTCGGGCTACTTCATTTGGGCGTAGTCCCTTAAGAGCCCTGAGACCAAAATATCATTCAACTTTGATGGGTGACTACTCGGACTCCGTGGCACCTAGAGATGGCTCATCTGATCCAACACCTCAATGTAGGGACCCTCTACAAAATCCTCTCTCGGTTTTTTCCTTCTCATTTTGGTGCTCTCGCTGCCCTATTGTTTGCAAACGCGTGAAATAGTGCAGTTGGAGCCAGTGATTGGTTGTCAAACGCTATATTTTGCAAACGGTGGGTCATGGCACCAAACCAACTACGCTGACACATCCGGGTGGCTAGGTGAATGCTAGAGGAGGTGGTGTTTTTGTGCATGACAAGGTCATTGCTTCCGGGCTACTTCGTTCGGGCGTAGTCCCTTAAGAGCCCTGAGACCAAAATATCGTTCAACTTCGACGGTGACTACTCAGACTCCGTGGCACCTAGAGATGGCTCGTCTAATCCAACACCTCAGCGTAGGGACCCTCTACAAAATCCTCTCTCGGTTTTTTCCTTCTCATTTCGGTGCTCTCGCTGCCCTATTGTTTGCAAACGTGTGAAATAGTGCAGTTGGAGCCAGTGATTGGTTGTCAAACGCTATATTTTGCAAACGGTGGGTCGTGGCACCAAACCGATATGTGCATGCACATCTAGGTGGCTAGGTGAATGCTAGAGGAGGTGGTTTTTTGGTGCGTGACAAGGTCGTTGCTTCCGGGCTACTTCGTTTGGGCGTAGTCCCTTAAGAGCCCTGAGACCAAAATATCATTCAACTTCGATGGGTGACTACTCAGACTCGTGGCACCTAGAGATGCCTCATCTAATCCAACACCTCAGTGTAGGGACCTCTACAAAAGCCTCTCTCGGTTTTTTCCTTCTCATTTCGGTGCTCTTGCTGCCCTATTGTTTGCAAACGCGTGAAATAGTGCAGTTGGAGCCAAGTGATTGGTTATCAAACGCTATATTTTGCAAACGGTGGGTCATGGCACCAAACCGACTACACCAACACATCCGGGTGGCTAGGTGAATGCTAGAGGAGGTGGTGTTTTGGTGCGTGACAAGGTTGCTTCCGGCTACTTTGTTCGGGCGTAGTCCCTTAAGAGCCCTGAGACCAAAATATCGTTCAACTTCGACAGGTGACTACTCGGACTCCATGGCACCTAGAGATGGCTTGTCTAATCCAACACCTCAGCATAGGGACCCTCTACAAAATCTCTCTCTCGGTTTTTTCCTTCTCATTTTGGTGCTCTCGCTGCCCTATTGTTTGCAAACGCGTGAAATAGTGCAGTTAGAGCCAGTGATTGGTTGTCAAACGCTATATTTTGCAAAAATGGTGGGTCGTGGCACCAAACCGACTACGCCGGCACATATGGGTGGCTAGGTGAATGCTAGAGGAGGTGGTGTTTTGGTGTGTGACAAGGTCGTTGCTTCCGGCTACTTTGTTTGGGCGTAGTCCCTTAAGAGCCCTGAGACCAAAATATCATTCAACTTCGACGGTGACTACTCGGACTCCGTGGCACCTAGAGATGCCTCATCTAATCCGAAACCTCAAGCATAGGGACCCTCTACACAAATCCCTCTCTCAGATTTTTGCTTCTCATTTAGGTGCTCTCGTTGCCCTATTGTTTGCAAATGCGTGAAATAGTGTAGTGCAATGAGAGCTAGTGATTAAGGTGTCAAATGCTATATTTTGTAAATGGTGGGTCGTGGCACCAAACCGAACGTCGACACATCCAAGGTGGCTAATGTGAATGCTAGAGAGGAGGTGTTTTTTGTGCATGACAAGGTCGTTGCTTCGGGCTACTTTGTTCGGCGTAGTCCTTAAGAGCCCCGAGACCAAAATATCGCTCAACTTTGACGGTGACTACTCGGACTCCGTGGCACCTAGAGATGCCTGTCTCGATCCAACACTCCTGGCGTAGGGACCCTCTACAATATCTCTCTCGGTTTTTTCCTTCTCATTTTGGTGCTCTCGTTGCCCTATTGTTTGCAAACACGTGAAATAGTGTAGTTTAAGCCAGTGTAAGGTTGTCAAATGCTATATTTTGCAAACGGTGGGTCGTGGCACCAAACCAAAACTATGCACAACACGTCCGGGTGGCAGGTGAACGCTAGAGGAGGTGGTGTTTTGGTGTGTGACAAGGTCGTTGCTTCAAAATTTACAAGCATAGTCCCTTAAGAGCCCTTTTCAACTTCGACGGGTGACTACTCTGACTCCATGGCACTTAGAGACATCTTCGATTCGAAAATAGGACCCTCTACAATATCCTCTTTGGAAAATTTGCACAACGTATTATGGTCTTGTAAACATTTGGGAGGAGTTTTTTTTACAAAATTTACAATTTTCAAAATTTACAATTTTTTCAAAATTTACAACTTTTTCAAAATTTACAACATTTTCAAAATTTACAACTTTTTCAAAATTTACAACTTTTTCAAAATTTACAACTTTTTCAAACAATGAAAGCTTCTCTTAGCTTCGAGAATTTAAAATTCTCTACTAACAGTGCCAACCACGTGAAGGTGGAAGCTTTTCTGGCACCACTAACCTAAACATAAAAGTGTTAGTCAAAGAAATTTAAGTTTCAAATCAAAACCATATACTATCTATATATACAAAATACACAAATTTAAAATAAAATATATTCAAACTTAAATCTAGATCTTTAAACTAACTAATATAATATATATATATATATATTGAAAAGAAATTATATATACCAGACATGAGCATTGTAAATTCATTCCAATGAACCATCAGGATCGGATCTACTCTGAATAGCAGACAAGATTGCTTCATGATCTGACTCTCGAACCTTCCAAAGAATCTTGTTATTAGGCCTTCCTCGATATCTATACAACTGAATATTTGTCGCTAGAACTAGATGCGAATATAAGAGTATTTTCTGTGTGTCTCAAAGTCTTCAAACACCCAAACAGAGGAGTTTTTTAATGGATACCGTCGAAGCCAAGTTCCAAAGAACTACCACTCGACCCTCGTAGGATACTCAATATCTTCGCCATCTATAATAGGAGAAGTCAACTTCTTTCTTTCCTCGATGCAAATGACATAAGAAATAGTATGTTCTTCTTCATTGTCTTTTCATCACAATTACTCGCAAACACATGTCCTACAAAAATAACTTGGTGAACAACTCAAATTTAAATTACATATTAAAATTTCAATGGACATAACTCAATACAAAAATTAAATAAATAACCATAAATACCTTGTTCGCACCAAAATCAAAATTTCATCAAAGTCCTTGGATGTTGCAACTTCATCTGCAGAAACAAGTCATAATGCTTGTGGAGGTTGATAACTAGGAAGTGGAGTTAGAGGCCTACAAATCCATCCTTCCACCCATTCTTGTGAATCACACTCAGCAGTGAAAAATTTGATACAAGATGCACAAAAACATGTCAACTTTCTTGTCCATACGGCCCACGAAGTAGCGTCTGAGCTACAAAATGAGTGCATATCACTGGACCCAGTGAGTGTCATACAATCCTCGTAGTTAGCAATATGTTGTTCCTCTATCAACCAAAAATATCTGCGAACTATGGAATTTTCTTGAGAACCTCGGGCCATGTTGTCAGTACACCATTCCACTATGCTCTTTACATCTTTTAATTTAGCACCATCTTTGTACTTCAACTCTTCTCTTGCAAGAGCTCTTTTCACACATGCCCCTACACCGTCATGCTCTCCTTTTCCATGTCCAACCTCAATGAAACTCCAAATATGTTGCACACCCATCTTGATGTGCATTCTTCTCATCCAATAAAACATTCATGCATTCTTAAACTGAGACGTGCAATTATCTAACCATATATAATGTTGTTTGAAGTGGATGTCCCTATCAGACAAGTTTCCATAAAATAACTGGAAACACCCTTGCACAAATTCAGTAGAATGAGTATGATCATCATCACCGATATAAAAGTGGTACTCTTAAAAAAATTGATCATTCTCTCGATCATCAGAGAATGTAGAAATGCTATATGCACAAAAATGGCAACTTGTACTGAGTTGTAATATTGCGATTGAACCTCCATTTGTGGTTGCAATGTGTAATTCTCTACAAAATCGACCACTGAAACAATAGTACCAATAGGAAATGTGTCTTTGCATAGCTTGAACTATTCATCCAACCATCGAGCTCTATGTGTATGCCTCGCATACTCATAAACAATTTCATCCTTAAATTTTCTCAAAAATTAGAAAACAGGCATTTGTTCTGTAACTAGCTCACACCATTTAGACTCTTTTCCATCTTTCAACTGGTATGCAATTGATTTATATTTATCAAACTCAACTAAATTATGTCCTATTGTACCTTCAATTTTCTCATGGATGTAACTTTCCAATTTAGGTAATCCGCCGCATGTACTACAACTTCCATCTAAACAATCCTGACTATAAAAAAATTGTCCAACTTCTTTTCACAAAATATAGTAGGAATGAAATCCCTAGAAGATATTGGTGGAACTTGAACACCACATTCTGATAACATAGTTTCATAATGAAAATTAGAATGAATACGTAAAAATTTAGCATAATGCATCACAAATTCAACATGTTGCCTACAACAACAAGTGGTGCGAGCGTGGTTGATTTTCACATAGAATGGTTTCAACATTTCAAAAAAATGTTGACTAATTTTAATTTCTAGATTCTCTTGTTCAAACTTACGAAAAAATTGAGTTTGAGTCATATCTAAGAAATGCTTTGGATGTGGTTCACGATTAGTAGAACCAACTCTCCATTTTATAACATCTCTTGTATTAGGTGAAACTCTAGTGTTATCATGCCAAAATTTAATAACAACTTCTCTTATAGCATCAAAATTATTTTTGTCCTTACGCGGTGCTCTAGCAGAAAATGCCCAAAAATCGGCATTATTGAGTGATTGAAGGATATTACGTCTTTCAATTGCTTTCATTAGAGTTTTTTGATTAACTTGCAACATTCGACTTGTTTGCGTAATCAAACGTTTTTTTTATTGATTCACTTACAACACTAGTAGCAAGTACACGATGCACAATATTACTATCCCTAGTGCGTCTCTTGACACCAACAATGTGATATGCATCATGAAGGTTTTCAACAATTGTAGAGGTTTGACCACGTATATTAGATGTTGTCAATCCTAAGGTGTTTAATGTAGGTCTCATTTTAATCAATTTCATCAAACTAACTAACAACTGACATCTTTGGGAATCATTTAAAATTTCAAAATGATTATCCCAAATTTCAAAGTGGCTTTTTTCTTCCGATTTGTCATTCAAAGTTTTGTCGACATTGGTTTCAAAATGTTTTCATCAATTTCAATAAAAATTAGGTTTCTTACGTAAAATCCTAGGAGGTGTTTTTGTCAAATTTTCTTGTCTACAGTTTCAACATGAATTTCCTTATTCACATTTTCATTGTCTCCTTCAATTTCAACATTTGCTACATCATGAGTATTTAATTCTTCTTCAACATTGACGGTAAAAACATCTTCATCACGAGTATTTAATTCAACTTCAACATCGACAAGTGAGAAACATTACCGGTTCTTCATTGCTTACAATAGTTGGGGTTCAAGATGAACCTCTTCTTGATTCACGAAGTTTCCGCATTCACTCAAAGATTTTGAATTTTGTTGGCCTCTAATTCGCTTTGGTGTTTTTTTACTTAATGACTTCCTTTTTTGACTTTTTTTTGTCTCCCATGATGTTTTGCTTTCCGTGATAAGAAAAACGTGCGTAAAAAGAAAATTTCACAGTAATTCATACGATAAGGTCAGAGAGTAAAAATCACATGGTAATTCAGACATTGGGATGTGTGTAAATATGATTTATGAACCATGAGCATGCTTTATAAACCGCGATCACGGTTTATAAAGCGCTCACGTGGTTTGTGTTAAAAAACCGTGATCACACTTTATAAACCACGATCGCGGATCTATCTGCCAAACCTAAGCCTTGGAAAATCTTTGTTTTTCCCCAACCAAAGCTATGGAAGGTCATTATGAAGTGTAAAAGGTCAAAAAACCTCAAATTTGCTCTTCCAAAGACTTGAACCATGCTAAAAAATTGAAAACATTTCACAAAAATGGTGCCATCGCGTAGGGGAGACTCTTAGCTTCGTAGAAATATTGATTTTAAAGTGAATAGAATAAGATAAATATCATTTTATAATTTTTTACTAACAATAGGTCTTTAAGACATTTTTTCCCGTGAATGTTCATGTCTACGTTTAAGATTATAAATTTTGTTTCGCTTATCAAAATATGATAAAACTTATACCATCCCAAGCGTGGACAAATTCTATACACGTTAAAAAAAAATATATTTGATTTTGATATTTTTTGATATAGTTATGGTGGGCAAATGGAAAGCGCTCCATTTTCTAAATATTTTCAGACCACTTTCACGGAAAAAATCATAAAAAAAATATTGCTAAAAAAAATACAAAATAAAATCCATCCCAAGATAGACAACTACATCTAATGTTTCACCAAAGGAAAAAAAAATAACAAGATTTGGTCATCCAAAATGCGGGCAAACGGACTACAATCTTATAAGTTTTTAAAAAAAAAAAAAAACTAAGTCATATAATTTTAAGTGTTTAATATAGCTAAACTTGTCCGTTTTTTAAAAAAATTAGTATTTTAGAAACTAGATTCGAATGCTACGATTCATATTTATATAAATTTTTCTAATTTAGAGTGTGCGTATAGCTAATAATCCCTACAAGTTGAGATTTTGCTATTTTTTGCAATATGACGTCCATGGATGACCCTATATTTGTCCATCTTAGAAGGTTGGAAAAGTTTTCATGCAAGGATTGGGTGGGTGGAAGCGGTTTCGCATAAGAATTGGGCACAGTGAAAAACTTTTTGCTGAGGATTGGGCACATAAGGAAAAGTGTTGAAGTCAGGTTTGTTTGGAAATGCCGCATTAAACATGACTATACGGTGGTATGTAGCCTAATCTTAAATGCGTAAAAGTGAGAAAAGCTATAAATACAAGAGTGGGCATTTCATTATTTTATTTTGTGAAAATGAGAAGAGTGATTTTCTTTCAAGAGCTAGGGTTTCGAAGACTGACTCGTGTGAAGGAAAATCCCAAAAACTTAAGTGCAACCGGTCTATTAGATCTACAAACTAGTGCAAAAGTAATTCACAGGTGTGAGGAATGTTGTGAAGAAGCACTGTGATCGAAGGGGAAAAGTCTGAGATTAGGTTTGTGTTTTAGGGCATGGGGCGTGCATGGGGGAAAATGTTCAAACAAAATCACAAGTTAACTTGGAGTGAAATTAAAGGGTAAAATGACGGCCACAAAATCAATTGATAAACCTATAGTACAATCCAAGAGGGAAAGGGTAAGGGAAAAGGAAAGAAGAAAGAAGAAGAAATCCCCTTGGATACCAATGAATAATGGTACTCAAAAATGTAATACCCAAATGGGGTTTTGCTGGGGCAAGAGTGGGAGTCCCACATCAGATAGATGCCCGTGATTGACTACAATCACTGATCAAGCACAATCGCAATGAAAATGGCACTGGAGCTTTTGCTCCCTACAAATAAATGAACACCTGATGGGATGCCAATCTACAGTGACATAGTCAAGGTGAAAATGGAGAAGGTAGGGCTTCTCTAGCTTTACGAGTTACCATACTTTGGGAAGTCCTGAGTGCTTGTACCAGTGGCTGATGACGCATGTGCATGAAGACTTCTTCTGCTTTATAGGGTGCAAAATGTGCATAACTCCCCAACTAATTTCACACTTCACAGGCCTCAACTGCGTAGGGGACGCACTCATAGATGACCTCCAGGATGAGGAGGTAATTAAAGAAACCATTGCATCCCAAGAATATAAGAAGGGATCAAGGTACTACGATGTCGTGGATATCAGTGATCTAGTGATGAAAATGGCTGCACACCTTGTTTCCAAGCTAAATGGACAAGAGAGGTGGACCCAGGTGAGCAAGCCCTGGTTGAATGTCTATAGGAAGGTCGCGGAGGGCACCATATACAACATCTCCAGTACATAGCAAATGAAATCATAAGCAGCATAGAGAACGGGGGAAAGATATTATTTGGGAACATCCTGTTAACAATCATGTTCTCAGAAGTTAGGGTGTCGAGATGCATCTAACAAGTTCGTATGGGAGTACCCCGATGAAGACCCTTTGCTTGTGGAGAGGTTCCAGAAGTATACATGTGAATCAATGACAAGGGTGCACAAGGTGCACTTGGATAAATGGTATATGTGCCTCGGGAATGCATTGAGGATGAATGGCGAGATCCCGAGAATAACTCCCTATGGCAACTGAAGGAGAAGTAGAGTTTGCAGTATACCAACACTTCTGCATTGGCATATTCATCTTGGTGGATGGAAATTGGAGTCCCTGGTGTAAAATCCCCTTCTCATTTACTACCCAATTTTTCTAGGTGGGAGTGAACATGTATAATGAGTCGAAGAAATTAAAACTTGACATGTCCACCCATGACGGTGAACACGGGAAATGAGAAAGAATTTGGTCTACCGAGGAAGTGAGTGTACATTGAAAGATACGTATCACAAGATGTGCACATTATAAGGCCCATGACCTTACTTATTGTTGAGAGGAACGTTGCCGGGATATACCTACGCATAAGGCCAAAGTTTGAGAAGGGTGCGTACGTGGAGAATGAGATATCCATCCCAGAAAACCCTATGGGAAGAAAGAAGCCCACGCCAAAGCGTAATGAGAGAGAAGAGAAAGAGGAACAAAGGGTGGAGGAGGAGTAGGATGTAGGTGCTATGGGACCAAGCACCTACGTCTAGAACGAAAGAAGAAGAGGATGGTAGTTAGGGAGAAAACCCCAGAACCGGTAAAGCCACCATCTCTGAGGAGCCCTCGGATGAAGAGAAGACCGCATCTCTTGAGCTGGAGTCTTAGCGGAAGAAGAAGAAGAGAAGGTAGAGAAGACCGAAGGCACAAGTGCCTTTTTAGGAAAAAATAATGTTGGCGAAGAAGAAGAGCTGGAGGTGACCCAAGGGAGGATAAGTATAGATGACTCAGGGGAGGGCGGAGAGGAAGACCTTGATGCATTCATCTTTGCGTGGAGGAAGAGTTCCTGGGGGAGGAGGAGGACTCATGCAAAGCGAAGAAAGGAGTGAAGGGCAAGTACCAAGGAGCAAGAAATTCCCAAGCTCACCTAAGAGGAGATAGATGAAAAAGTGACAAGGAGGCAAAAAGATGATTAATGCCTTGGTCGATGAGGATTGGGGCATGGCGTGGAGCTGTGCTCAGTGAGTTCAAGAAAGAACAAAGGGAGAAGAGTGGAAGTAGCACAAAAGGCCCAACTCTTTCAGTGACTATTCCAAAAGGATGTGCGCATGGGAAGTAAATGCGCGGAGGAAGGAAGATCGGTGATGGGGTATGTTAATGACCCTAACAAAGTTTTGCACATGCACTTCCAGAGTACCATGCCCACCAAGGAGTTCACCGCCATGGAGTCCTTCAATCCTGAGGGTGGATACCCATGCACGAGGAAAATGCTATCGTGGGCATTCGAATCCCACATTGATGAGCCCAAATTCAAAGTTAACCAAGAGGCAATACTGGAGCTCTTTGAGACAAAGGGGGCCAACCCCCTCATAAATGCACAACACTTATCGGATGAGCAAGTGTGTAATGTACTCAACAAGGTCTCTGTGGAGGTAGAGGCAAGGCTCTTCTACAAGAAATGAAAAGATTAAAGCCTTGGAGGACCTGTTGGAAAAGAGGAAGGAAGAAGTAGTTAAGTTGATAAAGGAACTCAGCCTTGAAAAGTTGATCAACGCTCAACTACAATGGGAGTTACATGAGGAGAAAGATAAAGTGCATGAAGTATCTAAGAAGGTGGAGCTCATCTCCTAGGATATTATCATGAAGCACCTAGACCTTAACCCTCCCGCGCAAAAGTATGGTTCCTCCCTGGAATGCCTTGAGGACTTGACTCGGATCCTCACCATGGAAAGGCAACCTTTGGCCTTGGAGTTAATAGAGGACATAGCTACACATTTGGAGAAGGAGGATAAACTGAAGGTAATCATGCTCATATCTGAATACAATAAGGTCCTGGCTGATGTAAGAGTAGCTACACAAACCGCAGGGGTTACTTACGACCACTACGCGGATCAGGACAAGGTGTGGGCATGCTTACTTGCAAACAATGAGGCTGATCTAAAAGACTTCAGGGAGAAGAACAAAGGCAATGGAGCAGTAATGAGAGAAGATTTTAGTCGAGGTAGAAATAAAATACGAAGCTATTGAGGCCCTTAAGGTCTCAATCAAAACACAAACTTAAAGAACTCTACAAGACCATTACAAGGAAGATGCATGCCTTGGAGGATCTTTTGAAGGAACTGAAACCATGGTGGATACCATAACCACAAAGAGGGAAGGGTTAACCTTCAATGAGGTGAGCGCATTGGTAGGCAACATTTGCAAAAGGGCACAGGATGAGGTCAGCACGTGGGATATGCTAGAGGCTGACCTATGGCAGAATTTTCCCCTTCTTCTTTAGGTAATTTTCCTCTATTCTTTCTCCCCAAATTCTTTATTCTTTCCCTCCATTATTTTCCAAGGCAAGGCCTTGCATTTTTTTGTACTACATTCTTTGAAAAGGTTCCCGAGGGTGGAGAACAGGTGAAGTGTGGGGTAATGTTGGGACCCTATTGTAGCTACCAAATCTTAAAGGCACGTAGGTGCGCGAGGAAAAATTCAAAAGGCTTTTTAGAGATCGAGGACGCGTGCGCCTTTGCGAAGAAAATTTGGGACTTAGTCATTTTTAACCTTTTGGATAGAACACATGAAGAACATGTTCCATTTGGATAAGGTTCCAGCCTGGTGATAGGGTGTCTTGGAAGGAATATACCTTGCGATAGGAAGATCCAAAAAGCTAATCATGACATGGAGAGGCATGCGCCTAGGGAGACCCACACCTCGACACTTGGGGCCGGATCTGTGGCTGCAGAGGAGTTTGTTAGAGCTCAGAGGCCTATTTATATGCACCCTTGGCAAAGAAAAAGGAGAGGGAAGTGAGGTAGCTGAGCCCTGTAGAATTATGGTGAGAACTGTGGGATAAAATGGGTAGATGATTCTAGGAAGGATGTAATGGGGAATGAAAATTTTATTTTGTAAGCATACATGTATGGATCCAGATATGGCGCATGACTGTGGTCCACCTCTCTATGATGTTTTAGAGTGATACTATGAATGAATGTGATAAGGTTACCACTATGTTTGTGTTAAGATCTCCTTCCTGTATTATCTGCATGTTTCCACTATGCTTTTGATCTTGTATAATCATGAACTGTACTTGAATGTTAGTTTAATTATAGATTTACAACTTCTTGGTTCTAGTTAATTCTATTGCGCACTTTGTTACTATTATGATTGAAGGGGTGTAGAAGCCGTCCTGAGCTCTATAGCTTCTTCATGTCTATTAAATCACTAAGTCAGAATCATGAATTATGCCTTCCACTGAACTCACATAAAAGAGAGACTCAGACTCCCTCTCGCGCACCTTGGGTGAGCACCTAGCACCCGTTGGGTGATAGGCCAGCGCGCATGAGGTTCCCTTGTTCTTAGTGGGGTGAAAAAAATGACTAAGTGATGTGTTAGCACGCCCGGGCTTTTATCGGTGAATTCTAGGCTGCATCAATGACCTAATCCGGGGAAAAAACATACAATTTTTCTATGCGACGCGTGATCACTTCCCCTAATGACCTAACTTGATGAACAATTAAAAATATTTTCATGCGATATTTGACCAACTTTTATTGATTTTTCCTAATGACCTAACACTGGGAAATCAACATAAAATCTCTCTATGAGTAACTAAATGAATCAATCAAATCAATCAACACGTTCAAATTTTTAAAAATTGAAATCATTTAATCAATACAAATATAACACGATTGGTGTCCAAAATGACCTAACTTGGGAGTTACATACATTATTTTCTCATATGACCTAAGTTTGGAAGTTATCTACATTTTGTGCTTTCTTCCAAATGACCTAACTTGGAAGCCACCACATATCTTTGTGTTTGCTTCTAGAGGACCTAACTTAGAAGCTATCACATTTCGGTGACACTCATGGAGTGGGGGAAAGAGTGCCCTTCTTATACCACTTGTATATATGTCAATTGTTTGATCAAAATTATTTGGATCCAAAACCAAATTTTTTTATACGAGCTTGTCTCATAGCGGCTAGATCTTGAGTTTGTAGTTAGAGATTGGAGGATAACACACTTTTCTCCCTACACTCTTCATGTGGTGGCAAGACGCCCAAATCCTCTAGTTGATTAGTCATATACACATGTTCGGGTTGGGAATTGATCAAACCCTACCCCATCTCATCAACATTTGAAATCATAAATCATATCACATTTCTATCATCACTCATATTTAGTACACCTCATCACCACGATATACTTTTCATTACATGGATCAACATGCTAATCCATGGTTTGAAACACTATATGGTTCTTTCGACATGTTTCTACTATACATCATGCATTCTAATATAGCATGGGCTTCTCTCGACTTCTTTCAAGTACACTTCTCTATCTACTTTAACCTATCAAGATTTTCGCTTGCCAACTTAAAGTGGGGAAAATATAGTCACAAAATCACACACTTACTATTACATTTACACTGCCAAGTATGTTATTTTATATATGGATCTCATATAATAAAAGTATTCACTAATGACTTATTCCCTAGTTCATTCATCATTAGTCGGTCATCTTTTCATTTGTCTTTCACATTTTTCAGTTGTTTACATGGTTTTAGACATCTCTGGGGAGTGTCATGTATCTTTATTTAGTCGTTTGTCATCTCTAGTCTCTCACTAGAGCACTAGGGTAGTGTTGGGGAACCCATGGACTCTCTAGTCCATAATTTAAGGTCTCCTAGTCCCGCAACACTTGGGTATAATTTACTCATTCGAGGTTAGTATTTGTTATGTTCTCGCTCATTCCCTAGATACTACTTGGCATGTTGAGTCGTTAGTGTCAAAATTTGAGCAATAGATCCTTATATAAACATAAGGATACTCACTATTTTAAGGGAACCCTATCTACCATCAAGAACTAGTTATCTACTAATGAAAGAACTACATTTAGGCATCATTTACATCTGCATCACACAAACATAAGGGTAAAGGGTTGTATTCATTCTATTCCATCCACCATTTGCATTTTACATCTAGTTATTATCCCGTACTTCGACTCATTGGTCTTTAGGGAACCCGAGGCACACAATTACACACACAAGCACACATAACTATATTGGGTATGGAATGTAGTGCAATGTTTAGTTATAATTCCACCATTATGGTAACTAAGGTCAATCTGACCCCTTCATATGCATCTTTATTTTTAGGGATTTTATGCTTTGTATGGGGTTTTGTAGGTAGATCTTCACATCAAATTCATGGAGACAATAAGTGAACATATTACGAAAACTACATGAAAAATATGAAGACACTCCAAAGACTTAGTGACACTATTAGTTTCATATTATGATCTTTTCTGTAGACCAAAGTGCCCAGATCACAAGTCAGGGTGCCCATAGGCACCCCAGTCCTCTCCCAGGTGCCCTAGACCAACCATATTTTTAACTACTATAATTAATATGGTAGCATCTTCACATTTTTCATGTCTTCACATCATCCTATTCAAGTCCAGTACATAGCAAGGTAAGTCACTTTCAGGTTAGTACCTTATCCCTCTCATTTTAATTATTCCATTTAATTAAAATATCAAAATTAAATATATAGCATCAGTGTTTCAACTTACGTCATTTATCACATTTCTGTATATACTTAGATTAACTTAGAATATAGATTCCAAATTTATATTTTAGTTAATCACATTCCATCTAGGTCTTTTATTTACATTGGAAATAGGAACAATCTCATTTCTCAACTATAGGTTCAACACTATTTTCTTCATCACATGCATTGTTTTCACAATTTTCATTCTCAAATTCATTTGAATCATAAATAAAAGAATATGAAAAATAATAATAACAAAAAGAACATGAAAATAGGACTTCTTGAAGAGTTGTGGAAAGGAAAAGAGACGTTGAAAGTGATCAAAACCAATGGAAAAGATCTAGAGATGCAACTTGTATTGAACATGTTCAAGTCTCTTGAGGAGATCAAAAACGTTTTCAAAAATATCTCATCTAGAAGGATTTTCCTTCTTGGTTTCTTTTTTTTGGTTTGGTGTTATTTTTCTATTATATGGGCATCTATCTTTTCCCGCTTTTTTTTTTGGTCCGTTCCGGTAGTCTGTCTTTGCCTTTTTTTTGTAAGGTTGTATTTGATAGCTTAGGTCATTTAGTTGTGGTGTGACCCCTTTTTCTAGCACTTTGTTCTTCAATCGATCTCGTTTTGATCCTTTTTATCTTTGGGTATGGTCCTAGTCAAAATAACTTTTATGAATTATATATATATATATATAAGAACAAAAAGGTTTATCAATATTTTAACATTCTTATTTTCTATAACTTCTCTTTTTATGGATCAAAGATCCTAAGACCTTTATTTTTTATACTGTATCCTACGAAGATACAAGGAAAAAGGTTTGATCAATCTTCTTCCATTTTGATTTTGGAATGAAGAGGGAAGCATGGCTACCAAAGATTCTCAAATGAGATACACTAGGTTTTTGGTTTGACCACTTTTCCAAAGGATTTGAATTTACTAAGGCTTTAGTGGGAACTCTGTTCAAGATATGAACAATAATGTTCATAGCTTCAACCCAAAGGAACTTAGGAACTTGAGCAGAATGCATCATGGTCCTAGCCATTTCTAAAATGGTGCAGTTTTTCCTTTCCATAATTTCATTCTATTGAGGGTAATATGGAGTAGTTAGTTCCCTTTAAATGCCACATTCAACACAAAATGAGTCAAATGCTTGACTAACATATTCTCCCCATTATCAGTTCTAAGCCTCTTAATTTTATATTTAGAAGAGTTTTCAACTAAAGCTTTAAATTCTTTAAATTTTGATAAGACATCTGATTTATTTTTAATGAAATATGACCAAATCATACTGAGTGAAATCATCAATGAAAGTCACAACATACGAGAAAAATTTAGATAAGGAACTTCTAGGGGTCCTCTAACATCACTATGGACAAGTTCTAAAGGTTCAAAAGAGTTATCATCATGATGACTGTGAAAAGGATTAGCAAATTTCTTACCACATAAGCATCCTTCACAAGTTTCATGATTTTGGGAAATAGGTGGTAGACCAATTACTAGGTTTAGTTGAGACATGTCATGTACATGCTCCTGAAATTGACATGACCTAGCCTCTCATGCCATAATTGCATGTCACTTCTTTGAGTTTTCAAACAAGAAGTAGAAGGAAAACTAGAAAACACATACAAACCATCTCTTTGAATGCCTTCAACTATAGTAACATTATGTTCATTTTTAATAAACCATTTATCCTTTAATAATGTTACACTATAGCTAATTTTAGTCAACTAAGAACAAGAAAGAAAATTAATTTTAAGTTTAGGAACTTACAATACATTTTTAATAAAACTATTTACAACTTTTTCTTTTCCTGACCCTAAACATCAAGAATGGAATGATCTCCCAAATAGATCTGATCATTACATTCACTAAGTTTAGATGGGATATCAGATCTAAAATTCATGTGTTTAGAGGCACCATTGTCTAGTATCCATTCTTTTTCTTTTGTAGTGTTAAAGGAGGCATACAAAACAATTACATTTCATTTTTGCTAAATACTTTATCAATTTTTCATCTCCCTTCATAGGAGTTTTCATTAGTTCTAAAATCTTGAAATTTAATAATTTTTGAAATTTGCAATGTACTTTTGTGCATCGATTCCAATTGATCCCAAGCCTCACTCAAACTCTCTTGATTACTTATATGAAGCATAAAATAATCTTGTACACTTCACAAAATAATAGACATCACTTCTTGTACTTTATGTTGAATGTAGCAATGTTGTTGTACAATTGCCTTTTTCGGTAGGAGCTCTCTCGCCCATCCATTCTTAGCCCATAAAAATTTGAGACACATGAATTCTACCTTCAATTGAATCTTCCAAATTTTATAGTTATTTCCATTCATCATTTGAGATTTATCAATTGAAAATAGATTAGACCTCATTTTTGTGTAAAATAGAGATAAAGATAATTAATAAACAAGGATTAAAATAAGAGTTTTACGAAATTTTCCTTGTCGTATTTTAATTCTCGTAATCAAACACAATCAATTTACTCCAAAAAGGGATGTCTTGTTAATTGTATAATCTATAAAATAATATGTTAGAATGATATCAAAAACTTAAATTGAAATGTTAGTGAATTTTTTTAGTTTTGTACCAAAAAATGACATTTCAAACTCGTGAGTTGTATCTATCAAAAAATTTCATGATTTTTGGAAATAGGTGGTAGAGACCATGTTACTAGGTGTAGTTGAGACATGTCGTACATGCTCTGAAATTGACAAGACCTAATTCTCATGCCACAATTGCATGTCACTTCTTTGATTTTTCAAACAAGAAGTAGAAGGAAAACTAGAAAACACTTAATCAAAATCTTTTTGAATGCTTCAACTATAGTTAACATTATGTTCATTTTTAATAAACCATTTATCCTTTAATAATTTACACTATAGCTAATTTTTCAACTAAGAACAAGAAAGAAAATTAATTTTAAGTTTAGGAACTTAAAATACATTTTTAATAAAAGCTGTTTACAACTTTTTTTTTCCTTGAATCTAAACATCAAGAATGGAATGATCTCCCAAATAGATCACTTACAAATAGATTCATCATTACATTCACTAAGTTTAGATGGGATATAGATCTAAAATTCATGTGTTTAGAGGCACCATTGTAAGTATCCATTCTTTTTATTTTGTAGTGTTAAAGGAGGCATACAAAACAATTACATTTCATTTTTGCTAAATACTTTATCAATTTTTCATCTCCTTCATAGGAGTTTTCATTAGTTCTAAAATCAATTTAAAATCTTTTTTGACAATTGTGTACTTTTGTGCATTGATTCCAATTGATCCCAAGCCTCACTCGAGACTCTCTTAATTACTTATATGAACCATAAAATAATCTTGTACACTTCACAAAATAATAGACATCACTTTATTATACTTTATGTTGATACGTAGCAATGTTGTTGTCAATTTCACTGCTCTTACGAAAGTAGGAGCTCTCTCGAGTTCCATTAACAAGCGCCCATAATTTGAGACACATGAATTCTACCTTCAATTGAATCTTCCAAATTTTATAGTTATTTCCATTCAACATCTGAGATTTATCAATTGAAAATTGATTAGACCTCATTTTTGTGTAAAATAGAGATAAAAATAATTAATAAACAAGGATTAAAATAAGAGTTTTATCAGAAATTTTCCTTGTCGTATTTTAATTCTCGTAATCAAACACAATCAATTTACTCCAAAAAGGGATGTCTTGTTAAAGTATAATCTATAAAAGAATATGTTAGAATGATATCAAAAACTTAAATTGAAATGTTAGTGAATTTTTTAGTTTTGTACCAAAATGATGCAAACGACAAACTCGTCATTGATTCATATCGTTTCATGATTTTTGGAAATAGGTGGTAGACATGATTACTAGGTTTAGTTGAGACATGTCGTACATGCTGCCCTGAAATTGACAAGACCTAGCCTCTCATGCCATAATTGCATGTCACTTCTTTGATTTTTCAAACAAGAAGTAGAAGGAAAACTAGAAAACACTTACAAACCATCTTTTTGAATAGCTTCAACTATAGTAACATTATGTTCATTTTTTAATATCTCCATTTATCCTTTAATAATGTTACACTATAGCTAATTTTAGTCAACTAAGAACAAGAAAGAAAATTAATTTTAAGTTTAGGAACTTACAATACATTTTTAATAAAATGCTTTACTAACTTTTTCTTTTCCAATTGACCCTAAACATCAAGAATGGAATGATCTCCCAAATAGATCTGATCATTACATTCACTAAGTTTAGATGGGATATCAGATCTAAAATTCATGTGTTTAGAGGCACCATTGTCTAAGTATCCATTCTTTTTCTTTTGTAATAAAAGGAGGCATACAAAACAATTACATTTCATTTTTGCTAAATACTTTATCAATTTTTCATCTCCCTTCATAGGAGTTGTCATAAGTTCTAAAATCAATTTAATAATTTTTTACAAATGTGTACCTTTGTGCATTGATTCCAATTGAGCCCAAGCCTCACTCAGACTCTCTTGATTCCTGATATGAAGCATAAAATCATCTTGTACACTTCACAAAATAATAGACATCACTTCTTATACTTTATGTTGATACGTAGCAATGTTGTTGTCGATTGCTTCTTCTTCGGTAGGAGCTCTCTGAAGCCCATTAACAATCGCCCATAATTTGAGACACATGAATTCTACCTTCAATCGAATCTTCCAAATGTTGTAGTTATTTCCATTCAACATTTGAGATTTATCAATTGAAAATTGATTAGACCCCATTTTTGTGTAAAATAGAGATAAAAATAATTAATAAACAAGGATTAAAATAAGAGTTTTATTAAAATTTCCTTGTCGTATTTTAATCCTCGTAATCAAACACGATCAATTTACCCAAAAAAGGAGGTCCTGTTAATTGAATAATCTATACACGAATATGTTAGAATGATATCAAAAACTTAAATTGAAATGTAAGTGAATTTTTTTAGTTTTGTAACAAAAAACAAAATGATGACAAACTTGTCGTTGTATCATATCATTTTAAATAAAATGATACTATTTTACTATTTTTACAAAAATAATTTTCATAATTTGTTTATATTTTTGAAAAAATAAACAAATAATTTATATATACATTTTTTGAAAGAAAAAAATGATTAAAAAATTAGAGCTCTTTCTCCTTATTAGGTGAGATTTTTATTAACTCGATCGAGTTAGCTAACTAACTCCTTGAGTTATTCATCAAGCTAGATATGCCAATACCATATTTCAATTTTTATTAAAACTGAATTAACCAACCGAGCCACTTAATCAACGTGATCGAGCCGCACAAAGTGACAATTTATACATCCACTACCAAGCCGCTCACATGGAAACCGAGCAACATATTGAGCTATGCTCATAAGGGTTTGAAATATAATGGTGTGGTGTGACCATAGTCACACCACCGAACACATGCTTGCTAAGGCTTATAAATCCTAGTCATTGTCCCCTAATGTGGGATTAATCCCAAAAAAGAGGAGAGATGGGAGGATCTGCAATAGGTGAGGTGAGAGGGGGTCTCACGGACACACACACGGTGGATGGGTGAGGGCTGCAGAGGGAGAGCCGAGGCTATGCAAGTGTGAGTGAAGCAAGGAGAGGGTGGTTTGGAAGGGTAGTCTGCTTTCAAATATTATCATATATATATTTTCAATATATATATTTTTATTATATGTGCGGTCATGGAATAGTTTTGATTAGGGTTTAGATTTAGGTTTATAATAATTAGGATATATATAATTATATATATTATATATATATATATATATATATATATATATATATATATATATATATTTTATAAAATACAAAGATTTTATAAACTATACAAATATTATAGTTTATATGAAACTATAGGTGCAAAAATTCATAGAGGCCCTATTCAGACATGGAATAGGGGTTCATAATTCATAGTGAAAATGTAAAAAATTATGTATTACTAGGGACAATAATTTTTACCCACCAATGAAAAAAATTTAAAAACCTTATTTGTCGAATCTTGTCTCCCCTGTAAACTCAAGTTTCATTTGAATTTTTATTTTTCTTTTGATTTCTTGAATTCCTTGCACACTATATAAACTATATATAAAATATTTCAAAAAATTTATAACCCTTACCTTAGTTTTCAGGGCCTGGTAATTCCCGAACATGAGTTTTTACATGCAGTTGAAAATCTGAATAACTTTCCACCTATGTAACCAACATTAATCCAACCATGCAGAGAGGGAAGGGGGTTAAATAACATTCCAAATAATTTAACCACCTAACTTCCCAACTATTACAACCTTAGGTTATTTAGGATTAATTTAATTTATTAATCCCGCTCTGGTACCATGTCAGGACGAGGGGTGGAAAATATATTCACCAACTTAATTAAATGTAAAGTTAAACATTATAAATGTAAAATAAATGTAAATAACACATAGAACAGAACACTAGATATAACGTGGAAAACCCCTAAATGGGTAAAAACCATGGAGAATAAATCCACTATGTGAGAAAATTTTACATCCACCAGTCCAGTAACTCCCTCCTCACTTCTATTCCTTGTATTTACCAGGATTTACCTTCATATTCCCATTGGAATATTATTATTTTATCTATGATCGATTGATCTGAATTATCTTGAATATGACCTATGGTCATATTTAAATAACCCGAAGGGTTATGACCTTCTTAAGTGATGGGGCACACCCGATTTAATTAGTTAGTTAATTAGATTAACCAACCACCTAATATAAATTTTATATTTAAATAATAATAATATAGATTATTCTATATTATTTAAATATAAACTAAATATTATGATACACTTAATATTATATTTCTAAAAGAAGAAGCAAGAAAAGTCATTTTTAGCCATATCAAGTTCACAAAATTGTAATTTCTAGTTCGAAGGTCAATTTTAGATGCTTGTTGAGAAAGTGTGTTTGCATGATGAGTCTAATCCTTTGAGGGATGTTGGTATTTGGAACAAATAAGGTATATAAATAATAATGAGGTATTTTGGTTGTCATATTTTTATGAACCATTGTTAACACCAAAATCGCTCTATTATGGTTTCAAAACCCTAGGTTGAAATAAAATTGAGAGAAAATTAATGTACAATCCCATAAATGATTCCTTTTTTCTAATGTGATAATTTTAGGATGAAGAGGACGACTCCATATTTTTGTTGATGTATTTTATAGGTCTTGGTTGTGTGTGGGCCCTACTTCAAAATTCTTTTTCTAAAGATTTTTCAGTTTTATAAAAAAATTCCCATTGTACCTATTGACTAAATTAACATTTATGGAATCATGGGAGTTTTATTACATTTATATTATATTTTCCGATCATGGCTGAGGTCCTAGAATGTAAAGTGTGGCCTATCTTTGAAGACTAGTTTTTAGGTTGAGTAGGTAGTTTTGAGCAGTCTACTTGTAGAGGTGATTTGAGGCATGTAATCTCTAATTTATGGTTTTATGACCACGTTTTGATGTAGCTGATATCAATATATTTCCATTTATATATAATACTTTCATGGTTGAGGTCATTTGAGGTGTTTTTGAGCCTCATCTTTGAAGACTAGGTTTTGGTGCACAAGAACGACCATATTCTTGAGATGGTTTCATGGCATGAGATGACGTTCTAGGATGATTCATTGTTTTTTGAGGTTTTTGAAGTCTCTGAAAACCTTTGTAAGTGTGATTAAATATTTGGTGGAATTTTTTTTGCTCTTGAACCTTCATGTTTCGCATAGTTGCTTATTTTGGTGCAATTGGGCTTCTTGAAGACTTAATTGAGAGAATTGGATATATAGATGATATGGCCAACCTATATCATCAATTTTGTGATGTCATAATTATTTCCTCATTATTTTTTCATGATATTTTCTCTATGAATGGTTGCCTACATGATTTTGATGCATGAGACAGGTATATAAGTCACTTAAGGGAGCTCATTTGTAAGAGTTAGAGACATGGAAAGGTAGTGAATTTTAGAAGGAAGAAATAAAATGATGTGAGGGAAGAAATGAAGTATATGAGGCATTGAAATTTATTAATTAATCTACCATGATTATGATCTAAATATGGTGAGATGAAGAAGGTCATTCATACATAACCTAGTTGAAAAGAAGACCTAGTGTGTATGTTTTAGGATGAGAAAGCTAGAGAAAAGTATGATGATACTATGAGGGGTCACAAATAGAGAAATCAAGATGCATGAGGAGCTTAGAATGGCATATAAGAAAATATACAATTCATTATACCTAATTATCACATGTTGCTGCATGTTTGAGAAAATAGGAAGACGGTGTATTTGAGAGGGGTTTTGAATGAGAGGAGCTAACATAAAGATAAAAATAGTTGTTGAAGCAGTAAAGGACATCAATTATCATCCATTTCAGGTGGATAGGTGGGTAATTATTAATCTCATGGGGTTTTATCCTCCTTTTAGGTTTGTGCCTCACTAAATCATGGGTTGGTGTTCCTTGTAGGGTTAGTGCCCTACTAAACTAGGGGTTGGTGTTACTTGTGGGTTGGTGCCTTACTAAATAATTATTGTGTGATGTGTATTATTCAGATAATTCCTATGTTTTGAGTAATATAAGAATATATTTAGTGGGTTTTCTTCCCCTTTAGTTTTTCCCACATATATCTTATCTGCTCATATTGAATGCTCTTGTGTATGGTTGAATGGGAAATGCATAACTTATTTTATGACTAATAGAATGAATTGTGTATGATAATGGATGATGAATGAAATGGAATGAATGTTTTAAAGTAATGATTCAACCCCCTCCCACCCCTCTCAATTCATTATTCCTCTAATAATTGGTATCAAAGCAAGGTCCTTTTAAATAATTTTTAACCACTTGAAGGAGATCATTAAAGAAAAATATGGAAGGTCATTTAGTTCAAGATGAAGTATCTCCTCTTGTCATGAGAGAATGCTATAAACATGTTGTTGTGTAAATGTGAAATAGGGAAATCAGAAATTTCCAAAGCACGAAAACTATACCCCTATGCCGAAATTTTCATGCTTTATCATTCCTAGAAACCCTAGCTCTGTCTAGTCAAAGTCCAAATTACCTCCCAACCAATGTTATATCATCCCCCCTAGGTGATTTAGGAAATTCCTATTCATTCACCTAGGTGATTTTAGGACTTCATTGAAAATGCAAATTTTGGGGAGTCACGGGAAGGGCTATTGCTAGCCTTCCCAAGAATGGATTGACCCCACGGAGCAGAACGGAAGGAAAAATTTCAACATGGAGGTGAATTGAATACATTAGAACATCATATAAATTATTTTGGAAGGATTTGGGAAGTTTTTCAAGACTTGGAGCAGTCTGAGTAAAAAATAGGGTTCACAAGCCTAGGTGGCACACATGCCTAAAATAGTTGTTGGGATTCAAAAGAAGATTTTGGGAGCTCCTAATGGATTTGGAAGTAAAACAAAACATATTTGGAAATATGATTCTAATACCTAAATTATGGTAAAATAATTATTTTCACAACACCTTGGTGCATATGATTGACAGGCAGTTTTTCTCAGGCACAAGTGGAGTACTAGATCGGAATTCTGATTTTTAAGGGATCATATGGCAGAATAAAGACATGAAGAAACCATAATTGGATTAAAAATTACATTTCCAGTCAGGATCATATATATTTTCACCAATAAATTCCACTGGGAGCTCAAGTTATCTTCATTCTAAGTTACCCTCTCAAAGCGCAGTTCAGGACTTAGTCATTTTTTGAGAGGACACATGTCAGCACCAGGAGCCTGGTGGGATTTCATGTCCCCAACGTCCCTAAGGTCAGGTAAATAATCCCTTGGAAAATGTTCCCAGCCCTCATGTGACCTCTGGGACCCTCATATGACCTCCAGACTTGATAGTTCAGCCCCCGGGTGCTTATTTGGAGCATGCATTCCCTGCCGTCGGATCGGGCGCCATGTGTCAGCTCCAAGACCACCATGGAATTTGATGTCCCTTATGCACCTAAGGTGGGGGACATCAGACCTTGAAAAATGTGCCCATCCCCCATAGGGAGTCTTTTGGACACTCACGTGACCGCAGTTTAGCCCCGAGGTGCTTATTTGGAGCATGCATTCCCTACCGTTGGATTGGGTGCCACGTGTCACCTCCAGGACCACTGTGGAATTTGATGTCCCTTATGCACCTGAGGTGGGGAACATCAGACATGTAAAAATGTGCCCATACCCTATGACGAGTCATTTTGACACCCACGTGACCGAGTTTCAGCCCCCAGGGGCATTTTTAAGCAAATTCCCTGTCGTCAGATCGAGGACACATGACATCACCTTGACCACTGTGGAAATTGATTTCACTCATGTCCTTAAGGTCAGGGACATCAGGGAAATAAAATTTCACCCATTCCATCCATGTGCATGTTTTTAAAGTTTAAATCTAGCACTTAGCCATTTTCTTCCTCTCATTTCTCCTTCAGAACTCCTCACCTTACCATGGCTCCGTGCGTGATTGTCTAGAAACCGGTCCACCATTGTTGCTCCGAACCAGCTCCGACATGGCAACATAAACTCTTCAAACCATGAATGCACAAAAATATTCAGGCCTCATATAAAAATGGAGTGAATGATGAAGAATGAAGAGAAAAATGGAGATTTTTTGCTAGATAACCGTGAAGTCACTCGATCGAAAAATCCTCATATCTTGCAAGATACAAGTTGGATCGAGATGCCATATTTTGCAGAATTCCTCATTTTTCAAGGTGATCAAGATCCAACAAACAAGAGGTCAAATGGTGTCCAGAATCATTTTCTCCAACAAAACCCTCACTTCGTGCACCAACTCACTGACATTCATCTAATTTCCCATCATTCGACAATGGAAACAAGATAAAAACTTGCACATGAGTTCCAAATGAAAAACCTATCACAATGGAGTTGTTTTCATTGCAAATGGAGACAAACCAGACCTACAAATTTTGAGCTCCATTAATGGCCGCCATGACAGCTCTGCCCTGAAGCCACTGCCAGGTCAAAATTTCAAAATTTATTTCCAGGTATTCTAGTGGGCAAAACTATGTGAAATTCGGAGGGTGTGATTGTAATGACAAGAAGAGTCCAAAAAAGTATGTTCCATCACAAATCAAGCATTGGAAACACACTTTCTAAAAATAGTAAGTTTTCCTATACATGCTTGCTATTTTTGGCAAGTCTTCATCAAAAGTGGTTATGGAAAGAGAAGTGTTCACTTTGAAGATCTCCAAAAGGCTAGAATGATTATCCAAAGAAAAAAATAGTGGAAATGACCATTTACTAAAAATAGTAAGTCACACTCAAAGGGCAGTTTTGGCACAATGGGACATTCAAAACTTCGTTGCATTTGGAGCTTTCCATCAATGAGGATCAACAGACTTCATCGGGAGACATATCCTCTTCTTCTTCTCTCTCTCTTTCTCTCTCCTCTTCCCCCCAACTTTCTCTCACTTTCAAATTTTCTAATTCTTCATTGGGGTTTGCACTTTTTGATATACCTTTAAGTCACTTAAAAGTGACTTTAGAAACATAATGTAAATTAAGTCACCTTGCTATTATAAAAGGGACTTAAATATTTAAAGTGGAATATGAACAGTCTTAAGTCATATTAAGGTATTGAAAGGTCATGAGGAAGATGAAGAGTCATATTCTATTCTATAAATTGTAAAGCCATTCCCATTTCAAAGGGTTGGCAATTGATCTTGTAGACTCAAGAGTGCATTGTACCTAGAGAAAGAAAAGGAGATAGCCATTTTCTTCTACTCTCTTCCCCTCTCAAATTTCTTCCATTCCCACATTATGTACAACTTTGATTTGAGAAATCAATACAAGAAGGAGTTTCTAGCTTTCTTTGACTAAGGGGTTTCTTGATACTTGGTGATCGGTGAATTCTATTTGGTCTTGTTGCTATTCGCAGAGTTGTTTCTTCCGATAAATGCATGTGTTGAAGTTTCTAACTAGTGTGTGTGCAGGAATATAATTTTCTACCTACAACATTAGTTCTCCTACCTCTTTTCTCACTCCCTTTCCCACTCTACATAGATGAAGACTTCCCTAGTAAGAGATTGCTAGCTTTTCCGCAGGGTCAGTGGAGTGCCCCTATTGGATCCTCGGTCGAAATACCACCACAGAAATCCACACTTTCTCATGCATGCACATACGATAGTTGCACCGGTTAAGTAGAGGGACTTAGATTCCTAGAGCATTGGAAAGAAATCCACAAGTTTGTGCACGACAAATTTTTTCTCATTAACAGTTTTTGGCTCCCACCGTGGGGCAGATTTAGTAGCATCTGCACCCAATATATGACCACAAGGTCTGAAAATTCATATAAAAAAATCAAAAAGAGTTTTCATGAAAGTCCATTGTTGAAGGCTACACTGCTGATTTCTGCACGTGTCTTTTCATATTCCCACTTCAAGAATTTCAACAAGTTGGCTGAAGGAAGACACACCAGGTTGATCAGGTCGAGAGGTGTTGATGATTTCAATTTTGAGGCTTCACAAAATCAGCAAGAATGAATTAGAGATAACCCATACTTCTTCTCTCAAGCCTCCTCTCCATCTGAATCTTCATGAAGTTCACCGGGTAATCCTATCAAAACTCCTGTGGATACTCCACCTTCAAATTCTCCCATTTTTCAACCACCATTGAGCATTGAGCTCCCAGAAGAAGAAGAATTTGAAGAAGAATTTGTAGAAGAAAGAGTAGAAGTAGAAAAATGAAATGGCAGATGAAGAAGAAATACCTCAACCCATTGTTCCATGGGGAAGGAATACGGGCCCACTTGCTCTTGAGCCACCTCTCCACGATCTACCAATGGGTTCCTGCAAGAAATTTCCAAAGTTCAAAGGTGACAACACACAACATCCTGAAGAACACATTGTTGCTTTCACGACATCATGTGGAATTCTTGGTGTCCAGCATGAAGATGTTGTTATAAGATTGTTTGTGGAGTCCCTCTAAGAAAAAGCAGTAGAATGGTTCTACCTCCTACCTTCTGATCCATCACTGGTTGGGATGACATCAAGGCTGCCTTCGAGGAAAGATTTAAATCAACTGAAGATTGTTAAGACCTCTTGGTGCAGTTGGCTCAAATGAGGAAAGGAGAAAGTGAAACGATGAGAGACTTTGTGGCTCATTTTGAATGGTTGCTTCGTAGGATACTAGAAGAAGATTCACCCTCTCAGAACAATATCAAAAGATTCTTCATAAATGCTCAATCACCGGAGGTAGGATTTCTCCTATGAAGAGTTCAACCAAGGAACATTGTAGAAGCACAAAGGAGGGCCATTGAATTGGATGACGATCTCATCCTCTCTGGAAAGATCAAGAATCCATCAAAGGGCAAGGCCCAACATCTTGAAGATGAGAGAACTAATCCATCACTACAAAAGTTGGTGAATGAGATGGCCTCTTTGAAGAGGGAATTATTTGAATGAGTTTCTTCTCAGAGAAGAAACAAAAATTAGATTGTAGGAGCACCCCAAAGACTTGCCTTGGAGGCCCCACCCATGAACGTAAATTGTAGATTTCAAGAAAGTGAAGAAGAGCTTAAAAAGAAGGTGGTGATTCCAAGAAAGTGATGAGTTTGAGAATGATACACAAATCAAGTTTTGTGAGTATTCTGGAGGTTATGAAGAAGATGAAGAAGATGCACCTAGTTTCTCATGCGTGGTATTCACTCGTTCTCAATCTAAGAAAAGAACATCTCCCTCCATTGTTGCAAAAGAAAATAAGGTTGATGATCCTCCTATGGTGACTCCAAAAATAAAATAATCAGTCAAGGATCCCCACTTCCATCTTCCATGAAGTCTGCATTGTTGGATCCTGATCTCGTAGCAAGTAAGAAGACTCCCGAAATCCCAAGTAAGTCTTCCAATGTCTCTTCCATTTCTAAACCCAAATCTGCTCCTAAAAAATCTAATTCCTTGAAAGCTCCTAGTGTGCCTTTCAAAATACCGTCCATTCCTCAAACATCAAATCCTGCTCCTAAACCTATCTAGACCCCAAAATCAGTCCCTTCACTCCCCTTATCCGCATCTACTCCCTTTGACTTCATAGAATATGCAAACAAATCCAAAGTGTAGATTACTGAAACCGAATATTTGTGGACTCATCTGAACAATTTGAGAGGTTCGTCGATACATTAGGAGTGGTAGTCTAACACCCAATGATGTAGCTCATCATTCCAAAGGCATGCTACCAAACTCACCTACACCTCCCTCACAGAACATGCTTTCTCTGAGTGCATCAAAGAATGATAAAGTTGAACCTTTCTACGTCTCCCTTCTTGTTGGAGAATATGTATTGAACAATTACATAATAGATTCTGGTGCCTCAGATAACGTGATGCCTTTGAAGGTCACCAAGGCTCTTAAACTTACAATGACTCCACCTAGTGGCTCTTTTTACTCTTTGGAATAAAAAAAGGTCTCACTTGTAGGGAAGGTTAAAGATGCAGGTGGCTCTCACCATATTTCCAGACAAGAAAGTTTCAGTGATGATTTTGGTAGTAGACGTCCCAGCCTCATTCGGAATGTTGCTAAGTAGAAATTTCTGCTGAGATTTGGGAGGGAAAATTTAGATGAATTGGTCTTTTGCAACCATACCAGTGAAGGGAGACATGGAGAAATTACTTCCCAAGAAGAAGATGAGGTACACAGTATGAAATTCCAAAATCCCGGAAGCTAACATCTTGTATCAAGTAGTAGCGTAGATGAATCACTTTGTGGCAACCAAGGAAGAAGAGGATATCCCCATCTTGATAGGCCCAGACATGCCTTCCCAAAGAGATTTGGATTTTGAAGAAGCATTGAGGAGATTCGAGTTACAAGAGGGCAGCCCCAAATTGCTGGATGATGTAAACCATGAAGAAGAGGATATGGTTCTTGAAGATTTTCAAAAAGAAAAAACAACTTATATGCTTATCTGTGATGAAGAAATTTTCTCATTCCCATTTGAAGATGAGTAATCCCTTGATCATGTCACCCAGGAAGAGACCAAGCTAGTCTACAATGAGCCCTTGAAGTTTTGGAAAGAACTATCATACAAGAAATGCTAAGAGCCGTGGAAGAAACAAAAGGCCCTGAGATCAGTCTCGAGCTCCTGATGCAAGCCACAAATCTACAAGACAAGCGTGAAGCTGGTTTGGAAGCCTTAACTAGTGTGAAGGTTAGCCACATCGAGATAAAGCAATATGAAAAATAAGATGCCACTTCAGAGCTAATGATTGATGGATGCAATACGAAATGGATATATTTTCATTCCCATTTGAAGATGAATCTCATTTTGATGAAGGATCGTTAGAGTTCAGTGATTCCCAAGATGATGAGATCTTTGTGTAAGAACTATTAGACATAGTAGAAGTTGCGAAAGACCCTGAGATAATTCTTTATCTCTTCACTCATGCCATGGGCATACAAGAAAAGTATGAGGTCGCGCCATCTCCATGCCTTCATCAAGTAGTATGATTCGAAGCACCTCACGGTGGAGTAAAGGAAAAGATAAGTCTAAAGTTTCTCATGGAAGAGATGTCAATGATCATAGACCTGGGAAAGAAAGTAACTCAGAAGGTTCAAGGAATTGGAATGAAAATCAGCATTGGGGCAATGATGAGATGCTCGATGGAGAATCAGCTATATGGATAAACATGGAAGGAAACTGGCATGATGAAACCAATTTCAAAGAGCATGAAGACAATGAAGTTTCCAAGCAAGGACCCATGCATCAAGAAGCCCACATGGACTCACTCCTACTAAGTACATAGAAAATTGTGAAAGCACATGGCTTTCATAAGCAGCTGAGGAGGGGAGGATACTTTCTAGAACCCGTCAACGGCTTCGTCAGAACATCATCATTCGGTGTTGCCTCTTCAGGGGTAACTTTTGAGAAATAAATTATATCATCAGTGAAAGTGGATTGTCCCCCACCTTGTACTATAGGTGATTTCTAGGTGTGTACATTGCATGTGTTTCCCCCTTTGTGTTTTGTGTTTCCTTTCCTCTGTTTGTGTGTGTTTGTGCTTCCTTCTAATACCTTCCTTTCTAGAAGTTGCACATGACTCCACGAGGGCCCGATGGATAAAGCCTTTGAGTCAATGAACTATATGGTCTAAAATTGAGATTCTAGATTCCCATGCCATGTCTTCACTTCTCTCAGTCCATGTCATGTCCCCAAGCTAGAGCCAGCTATTGTCATGTAAATGCAACAGGAAATTGGAAATTTCCAAGCATGACAACTATACCCTATCTTTGAAATTTTCATGCTTTATCATTCCTAGAAACCCTACTCTTCCAGTCAGTCAAATTACCTCCTAAACAATTTTATATCATCCCCTATGTGATTTAGGAAATTCCATTCATTCATTTAGGTGATTTTAGGACTTCATTGAAAATGCAAATTTTGGGGAGTCACGGGAAGGGTTATCGTTGGCCTTCTTAGGATTGGATTGACCCCCTGGAGCAGAACGGAAGGGAAAAATTCAACATGGAGGTGAATTGAATACATTAGAACATCATGGAAACTATTTTGGAAGGATTTGGGAAGTTTTTCAAGAGTTGGAGCAGTCTGAGTAAAAAACAAGGTTCACAAGCCTAGGTGGTACACAAGCCTAAAATAGTTGCTGGGCTTGAAGAAGAAGATTCGAGGAACTCGATGGAATTGGAAGTAAAACAAAAAATATTTGGAAATATGATTCCAATACATACATGATGGTAAAATAATTATTTTCACAACACCTTGGTGCATATGATTGGAAGGCGAGTTTTCTCGGGCACAAGTGGAGTACCGGATCAAAAATTCAATTTTTAAGGGATCATATGGCAGAATAAAGACATGAAACCACCATAATTGGATTCAAAATTCCATTTCTAGTTAGGGTAATATAAAATTTCACTAATAAATTCCATTGGGAGCTCAAGTTATTCAAGTTACCCTCTCAAAGTTTTAGGACTTAGTCATTTTTCGAGAGGACACGTGTCGGCACCGGGAGCTGGCGGGATTACATGTCCCCAAAGTCCCTGATGTTAGGTAAATCAGCCCTTGGAAATTTTTCCCAGACCTCATGAGACCCTCATGGGACCCTCATATGACCTCCGGACTTGACATTTCAGCCCTAGGGTGCTTATTTGGAGCATGCATTCCCCTGTCGTTGGATCGAGCACCACGTGTCAGCTCCAGGACCACTGTGGAATTTGATGTCCCTTATGCACCTAAGGTGGGGGACATAAAACGTTGAAAAATTCACCCATCCCCCATAGGGAGTCTTCTAAACACTCACGTGACCACGATTTCAGCCCCAAGTGCATTTTTCAAGCAAATCCCCTGTCGTCGGATCGAGGACGCATGGCATCACCTTGACCACCATGGAAATTGATATCCCTCATGTCTCTAAGGGTCAGGAATCAGGTACATAAAATTTCACCCAGCCCATCCATGTGCATGTTTTGAAATTTTAAATCTAGCACTTAGCCATTTTCTTCCTCTCATTTCTCCTTCAGAACTCCTCACCTTGCCATGGCTCCGTGCATGATTGTCCAGACACCCGGTCCACCATTGTTTCTCAAGAACCAGCTCTGCCATGGCCACATAAACTATTCAAACCATGAATGCATAGAAATATTCAGGCCTCATATAAAAATGGAGTGAAATGACAAAGAATGAAGAGAAAAATGGAGATTTTTGCCAGATAACCGTGAAGTCACCCGATCGAAAAATCCTCATATCTTGCAAGATACAAGTCGGATTGAGATGTCATCTTTTTTAGAATTCCTCATTTTTCAAGGTGATCAAGATCCAATAAACAAGAGGTAAAATGGTTTCCATAATCATTTTCTCCAACAAAACCCTCACTTCGTGCACCGGCTCACATTCGTTGAATTTCCCATCATTTCGGCAATGGAAACGAGCTAAAAACTTGCACATGAGTTCCAAATGAAAAACCTATCACAATGGAGTTGTTTTCATTGCAAACAGAGACAAAAACCATACCTACAAATTTTGAGCTCCATTAATGGCCGCCATGAGACTCCGTGCTCGAAGCCACTGCCAGTCAAAATTTCAAAATTTATTTCCAAGCATTCTAGTGGGAAAAACTATGTGAAATTCGGAGGGTGTGATTTAATGAAAAAGAAGAGTCCAAAAAGTATGTTCCATCACAAATCAAGCACTAGAAACACACTTTCTAAAAATAGTAAGTTTTCCTATACATGCTTGCTATTTTTGGCAAGTCTTCATCAAAAGTGGCTATGGAAAGAGCAGTGTGCACTGAAGATCTCCAAAAGGCTAGAATGATTATCGGAGCAGAAAATAGTGGAAATGACCATTTACTAAAAATAGTAAGTCACACTCAAAGGGCAGTTTTGGCACAATGGGACATTAGAACTTCATTGCATTTGGAGCTTTCCATCAACGAGGATCAACAAACTTCATCGGGAGACATATCCTCTTCTTCTTCTCTCTCTTTCTCTCTCCTCTTCCCCCAACTTTCTCTCACTTTCAAATTTTCTAATTCTTTGTTGGGGTTTGCACTTTTTGATATACCTTTAAGTCACTTAAAAGTGACTTTAGAAACATAATGTAAATTAAGTCGCCTTGCTATTATAAAAGGGACTTAAATATTTAAAGTGGAATATGAATAGTCTTAAGTCATATTAAGGTATTCAAAAGGTCATGAGGAAGATGAAGAGTCATATTCTATTCTATAAATTGTAAATCCATTCCCATTTCAAAGGGTTGGCAATTGATCTTGTAGACTCAAGAGTGCATTGTACCTAGAGAAAGCAAAGGAGATAGCCATTTTCTTCTACTCTCTCCCCTCTCTAAAATTTCTTCCATTCCCACATTATGTACAACTTTGATTTGAGCAATCAATAGGAAGAAGGAGTTTATAGCTTTCTTTGACTAAGGGTTCCTTGATACTTGGTGATCGGTGAATTCTATTTGGTCATGTTGCTTTATTCACAGATTTTTTTCTTGATAAATGCATGAGTTGAAGTTTCTAACTAGTGTGTGTGTAGGAATCTAATTTTCTACCTACAACATTAGTTCTCCTACCTCTTTTCTCACTCCCCTTTCCTACTCTACAGATGAAGAATTCCCTAGCGAGAGATTGCCGGCTTTTCCGCAGGTTAGTGGAGTTGCCCCCTGTTGGATCCCGGTCAAAATACCACCACATAAATCCACACTTTCTCGCACATGTTTATATGACAACTATCTTGGTTAAGTAGAGGACTTAGATTCCCAGAGCGTTGGCAAGAAATCCACAAGTTTGTCCACCCGAAAATTTTTCTCACCAACAAAACCCTTGGGGTTTCATATATGGAAGTCAATCTATGGTTTTTACTTTTATCTCTAAATTTCCACCGATACACTTGATGAGAGGACTAATGATGATGATAAAGATGATGAAGCAAGTTGACCTAAAAAAAGATGAGAAAGTTGAAGATAACCTAAGAATTGATCTTGAGAGTGTTCTAGATGTGTTTAAACTTATACATGAAGATGATGTGAGTCATAAATCCCTATCCATGGATACATGTTATAAAGATAATTATGAAGCGAGAGATGAATAGTATGGTTGAGGAAGGTGTTGTATTAACCAATGGTACCACTTTGAAACTAGGTCGATCTTTGAACTAATGAGCGTAATATAAGTATGTAATTTTTATACAAAGTATATATAACTAAGGTGAATCAAATTGAGAGTGATCATAAGTGTGAAGAATTCTTCATCGAGATGAAGGATCCATTAGAGGTTATCATCACCAATTCACCGCCATGGAAGAAGTGAAGAAGAGGTTGTCATCATTTAATGTATGTGATATATTTCGGTGTTTATCATTTCTTCTACAAGTAATATGGACACATGATTGTAGATAAGTTGAAGAAGGAGCCACATTAGTTCCAAATTAGGGCCTTGATATAGCATTATGGAGTAATCGTATAAGTTATAGAAGACTTATATGATCCTTTTTATATGCTCTTGGAAGGATTCATCTAAGCATAGCTTGCAAGTTTGAAAAATAGGTAGACATTTATGGGTAATTTGAAGGTATATGGAGGATCCGATATAGGTCTACAAGGTATGAATATGCAAGATCAATATTGAAATCTTGAAGGCATAAAATCATCAAGCATATTGAGGATCATTCCAAGAACATTGTTTCTTGTTGCTAAGGAAAGTGTGTCATGATGAAAGGGAGCTTGAAGTGTCAAGTTCTTGACCATAAAATCTAAGCTTACAAGGTCTTTCATAAGGTAACAAGGTCCAAATTCATTTGGTAAGCATATTGAAGTGTTATTATTGATTCATCATGATGAAAGTATACATGGTTTTTATGTGATGTTTAGAGTAAATTTCAGTTTTGCATTTCATAGAGAAATCAAAGCTTATAATAGATTTGATATCTTGCTTCATGAGTTTCTATCTTGGTAGTTCTTGGTAAGTGATACCTACCTTGAGGTTGTATATGTCCAATAAGAATTTTAACCATCATGGAATAGGTATTTGGGTGTTTAGAATTTATATGAGGGTTTTATAGGGAATATATAGTGCTTCAAATGTATTGTTAAGAGTCGGTTTAAGGTGACCAAAGTAACAATAGTGTTTGGGTCTGTATTGATTCTTAAAATTTTATGACCCCAGAATCAAAGAAAATTAAATATGTGTGAGTGTATGACTATTTATAAGCCAAATTTTAATTCTTGACGAGGTTCTTTGGATATGTTGTAGAGATAATAAAGAATATCTAGAAACATTGACATCAATGTTGATAGGTTGAAGACTAGTTTGAGGATGTTTCGAGATTGTTTTGTGTTTGAAACCTGTTTGGTAATATTGTAGGCACTCAAAATTTGCACCTTTTGCTAATTCCCTCATCATATACACTATCTTCATAACTATATTAAAAAAATTCAATATATAATTCATACATCTCTTATCCTAAGTCTAAAACCCACAATATTTACTCCATGTAAATATTCCTCTCACACCATCTCACAATTGTAAAATCTCATTTTACCTCTTAAAACCACCCAAAACCACTTAAAAACTAAAATCAAACAAACTGAAAATAATTAAAATATTTATATACAATTCTATAACCTTCTTAACCTCATCACCTCAACCTACAACATCACCTTAGTCATTTACCTGCATCCCAAACAAAAAATCCTTGATTAGAAGTGGTTTCAACAACTTTTGTAGTTGTTTCCCCCGTAAAAAGAGGATCATCGGCGATTCAACTGAATCACCATAGATTACAAATAACACTTTTGTGTTATCCCTTGGGGATCTTCAAATCTCAAATCTTATACCTCCTTGTCGCTCCTACACTTCATTTCTTGACACTACTATATCTAGGACATCTTCAAACATTACCAAGTATCAACACTAATTATTTTCAAGCATCTTGGTGATTGTCTTCATCACTCAAACCTCAAGCAATGATGCAAGACATAAAATACACTCAGATCCTTCCCTTTGAGGAGTTGAGGCATCATTTAGCTTTGAATTCACTCAAAGGTATTCTTCCATTTTTTTATCCTTTTCAATCATAACAAAATTTTAAATCAGTCAAAACGTCATTTTAGAGCTTCAAACTCTTATTTTTATCAAAGCTATTAAAAATAAAAGAAATTGCTAGTGATTCACCCTATCACTAGTGATTGGCTTAAATCATTAATGATTCCTGTCAAAATCATCTTTTTATTAGTTTATCTATTTTTTTATCACATTTTATCAAATCCTCTACATTTAACATGTTGTTTTCAAGTATGGCTCTTTGTTAGATGCCGTTCTAGCCGTTCACATCCAATTACAAGCATTTACCTTCCTATAGTCTAAAACCCCCTTTTATAGGAACAATACCACATCCTATACAAGCTTAATCTTTTCACAATCTAACTTTTTGTACATTCAGGATCGGATCGAATTCCTCCATTATATCCAATAAGAGACCGAAGACTTTTAGTACGATTACTTCAAGCATGTTTAGATCACATCTACACTTACGGAATACCTTTGAAGCCACATAGGACCTTCCCTTTAACCTTGAATTATATATTTTTGCATTCGTTTATCATTTATATATTATTATCCATTATTATCGTTAACTCTATCAATTCACTTAATTGTTACAAAATGAGCTGAAATCCTCAAAGAAGTCCTTTTGGATTCCTAGAATCAACCTTTGTCGAGCAGCTCATATATCCATTTGTCTAATCCTTCTTGTTTATTGTCTTTGAGCACAGGTTGCATAGTAGGACAAGAGGACTTTATTATTTATTAAGGCGCGATAATATCAATCAAACATCAGCTTTGAAATTTGTCTTCATGGGTATCGCTAAACCTTTAGGTCTTTTGAGGTCCATTTTATTTTTTTGTTTCACGTCATTAATTTAAATTAGGAAAGTGAAAACATCTCTAAACATTCTGGCATGCCCGATGGGACCATATCCCTTTTCTTTCATTTCAATTTAATTAAAATCCATACTTAGGTTTTCTTCTTTGTAATCGTTAACGATTTAGTCAAATCACCTGTGATTTAGGTGAATCTCTAGCAATTCCTATGAATTACCCACAATCTCTATTGATTTTTCTTGATTGCTTAGATAATCAGCCTACAACATCATTTTTCTTGTTGTTTTCTATCTCTTGCTAACCATTCTTACAGGTTTCTACTTGCTGCTTATTGCATTGCTAAAAAAATCAAAAATTTAAATTAAAAGGAAGTGCTTTTCAAGTGTGTTTTTTCCTTTTCATTTTGTTTTTCAAACTTTCCAATTTGTTGTTTTTTCTCATCAAAATCAATTATTATTTTGGGCTTAAAATGACCCTTGCATCTTGCTTCATCATATAGATTAATTTAAGGGAAAATTTATTATATTCATATTATCTTCCCTCACACACATCCAAACCACATCGAATATCAAATTTGCATCAAACACTCCTACCCAGGTGATAACTATTAGGATTTCATCACCCGATAGGGAAACAAAATTAGTGTTCTAGGCAGTATAAACAAATGGTTTCCGGTATATTGTTTAAGCACTTAACTCCCTTATTGTTGTAGGACCATGAAAAGAGGGGGTAGGCCCAATATCATGCCCGTAATGTTACCAACATAGATTCGGGCCTCATGTACCTTTAGGTATATTGAGGACTACAGCCTTAAACATTCCCGAAACCATCCAAAATGACTATTTCAAGGATCCTATCATTCATTTTACACATTTTACCTTTTCAAATTAATCAAGATAATAAAAAAATCCATGTGATTTGCTTTCTTCTTGTAATCAACATATCTAGATTTAATTCATTCTATTATTTGATTTATTGTTTTTTATTATGGTGCTTACAAGAAAAAATCACGTATCCATAATTCTAAAACATTTCTAGTTTGTTTCAACAATCCACACAACATTTTTAGCAAACCTTACAACACGCTCATGCCCGTATAGAAGATGCTCAATGACTTATTGATCAAAGTGAAAATTTCCTATCAACACCCCAACCAGAAGATTAAGAACAACCACATTCTCCTAGTAGCCATTATGTTTCATCTTAGATACCTCAAACTTTTAGTCCCTATTTCTTTGATAGTAGGGATCTTGCCTTTTTGGAAATCTTAGAATCAAACCCCATAGCCCTTAACCCTTATCTTGCAGCTAGGGGTGTTCGTCTTCATCCTTCATTACGAAGCGCATCCTTATGTGCACGATCCTTCATGAGTTTTTTCCCATCTCATCGATCCAAATCACAAACCCGTTATTTAGCATATATACTCCTATCCTCCTTACAACCAACCGAGACACCTTCAACATTGTATATCTAGTCCCTATTTTTAATCTTAATGTATTTTCTTCATAAAATACATCCACTCGGCAACCCACATCTTCACTAGATCCTTCCACTAGCTCCACACCATTTCAAAACAATACGAGTCCCTCTTCATCCGTACACACCCCTTAGGCCTCCTCTACTATTAAAACATCTCCTATCAGTTCTTTTGTTATTCCTACTAGCGCATCTCAACCACAATTCTCTCAAAAAACCATGACTCCCATCCAAAACATTACTATGTCATTTCATACATCCACACCTTTAATTAACACTAGTGTCATTGCTAACACTCATCCCATTTCACTATATTCCTCAACCCCCTCATTTCACAATACACACCTCAACCATCACAACCACCTGCCTCTTTGTTAGGAAATAAGGGACAAAATATTAAGAATAATCCCTCACATAATCACAATAAGTAGAAACTAATATGTAGAACGGATCTCAAATAAAAGTGCGAATAATAATAATACAACACAAAGAGACAATATTTAACGTGGTTAACCCAATTTGGGATACCTCGACCAAGAATAACTTTCTCAAATTTTATTACAAGCCACCCCTCTCTCAATACAATACTCATATCATTTGGAGCTATGCTCAACAAAATCTATAAATTCACACCCAAATTCAAAACACATACGATATTACATAATCCCTACCATATGCACAAAACCACATAAATAGACAACTACTTAAGAATTTTTACAAAGCGTGGGTATCAAAACCATGGGCCAAAACCGTCCCATAAACCTGCGGGTCAAAAATATTTTCCATATGAGAAAAAGCACATTTCTCGGTATATCGCGCATGATTTGTTTCTTGACTATAAAAACATTCGGGGTTGCACCCCAAACCCCAATGATACAAATTTGGAATGTGTACAGTACTCTTAGTGTACAATATTCATTACTTTCACACATGAAAATAGGCTCCACAACCTAACAATCTCCCACTTGAAGACTAGTTTTCCTCTCGAGAAAGCTTCTCAACCCTTCACTAGTTTTTGTGAAGACCAACCAAAGATGAACAAAACTTCATTTTTCCCTTGTGACCACTTTGGTCATCATGTCTACTGAGGATTTTAACTAGTTTTAATTTTCTCTAGCTTCAATTTCTCTTCCTACAAAGTGGTTATGATGAAATGGTACCTTAATGTATATATGCTTCGTCCAGAGTGGAAAGTAGAGTTCTTAGCTAGGTGTATAACACTCGACTATCACTATGTAGCTTTCCTTCCTCATGCTTATGCCCTAACTTCTCAAGAAATTTTTGTAACCAAATCATTTCTTTTCTTCCCTGTGTGGCAACAACATACTCGGTCTTCATGGTTGACAAAGCCACCAACCACGTAGTCATGAAATCTAGCTTACTCTTGTCCCACCTATAGTGTAAACATAACATGTCATAATCCTCCTGTTGTCTACATCTCTAGCCATATCTGAATATGTTAGGATAATTAATTATGCATTGTATAATTAATTATTTAACTATTGTTATTATTTAATTATTGTTTTTATATGGTTTTATTAAACCATATTTGTCTTATTATATTCACAGATATAATTGTTATGTTGTTATAACAATTATATCATTATTCATTTGTGCTTCCCATATGATATTTTGGAAGCTTATGTATTTAGGCATATTGTTGCACTTGTGTAACATATTTATTTGTTTGTATATTATTGTCCAATATGTATAAATATTGCAGCACTCCATTGTAATGGTTGATTAATTTCACATTAATAAAATATACTGAGCTTCCATCCCTATTTGTGAAATTACATTTGGTTTCAGAGCAGGTTGAAGGATATTGGAGGATTGCAGTAGAGTTTGAGGAGCATTGGAGAAGCTTGTGCAAGAAAAAGAGAGCCAGAGTTGCCTCTACAACTTCCCAACCCCATCCCTGTAACACCACCATCAAATTCCTCAAAACCACCTTTATTCATTGTAATTAAGGTTGAAGAGAATAGAATTCACCAAGAAAGAGGTTTACAAGCTAAAAGGAAGGGAGAAAAATGATCTAAGGTGCCATACACACTCAAAACCGCCTTCATTCTTGCTAAAACCACCTGTCATTTTTTCTCTTTGCTGGAATTATTGATCAAAACAGCCTTTCTAAAACCATGGTTTTTTTGAAGAGGTATGGTTTTACACTTTGGAAGTGTTTAATTACACGTTGCTCTTTACATGTAATTGTTTAGCATATACCCAAGTGGCTAGCATAACTTTTGTAACTTCCCATCAAGAGAGGTCAAGGGGTCAAATCCCCCTCCCTCACCCACTACCAAATTTGGTGAGAAAATTTAGTGGAATTGCTAACTTTAGAGGAAAATTCAAATTTAGTTATAACTAACTAAATTTAGCGAGAAAAACCCTATTTTAGGGAAAAAAATTTCCTCCACTTTGCATATTTTTACATTGAGCACTTTTTGCCAAAGGAGGGCTACCTAAAAACTTCATTTTGAGCTAGTTTTGTACGCTTTTTTTGCTCAACAAGCCGTATTGGGCTCCACAGGCCACTAGTGCCCATGAAAACAAAACATTTTCCTACCATTCAATTTTTTCTAAATTTTTTGAATGTAATTACATGTTTGAGTATATTGTACTAATTTGTAGGTTGCCATAGTCAACTACAAACTTTGTAACTACTTATAAACTGGTAGAATATTGTACTCAAAATCAATAAAAATTGGTTCTGTAACACTCACGAGATCCTAGATCTCATTTGCAGTGTTCGGTATTGTTGTCCACTCAAAACTCCCCTGCTTCCGATAAAAGTAAAATTTCAAAATTTTGAGTTATGAGTGTTCTTCTCTAAAGTGCCTAAGTCGTGAAAATTGAGAAAATTTGTGTTTTGGGTCATTTGTATGTATTTCGGGCTGTCGGACATTTTTGTCCCTCCCATCCCCAAGTGCGAAAGTGCATTGTTCCCGATCGGCCGGAAACCCCGAAGTTGTTCCATTTTCGGGCCCGTCGGAAATTTTTGTCCCAAGTGTCCCAAAACTTATCGTGCGAGATGTTCCATTTTGGTGAAACACCGAACCGCGTACTTCGCACTTTCTTGTTCCAAATGTCCCAAATCAAAAGGTGCAAGTTGTTCCATTTTCGCCCGAACCGGCCGAACCGCGTACTTGAACTTTTTGTTCCAAATGTCCCAAGTTCAAACGGGCCTTTTGTTCCATTTTCGGCCGAAACACCCAAACCGCGTCCTTCGCGCGTTTTCGTCCCAAGTGTCCCAAAATGCATTTGTGCGTCTTCTCCCCGTTTCGCCCGAACCGGCCGAGCCGCGTGTTTCGCGCATTCACGTCTCACATGTCCCAAGTGTACCAAGTGTCATTCGTGCTTATTTTTCCCACTCTACCCGAATATCATGCTTATTCAAATTGGTGGTTATCTATTAAATGCGCATTCATGGCTTTTCTCTCTCCTAAACGACTATATAACGAGCATTTCCCCCTTGCATTTTTCGCACTACTTCCATGCTATCATTCACTCAAACCCTTGCAATTTGCAAACCTGCGCGTGTTCCCCTCCCTCTGTAATTCCTTTCCGAGTTGGTTTGCGGCTCTGTCCTCCTAGCTACTATCAATATGAAGATCAAGTTTCAGGGACAGGAACAAATTTCACCACTTGAGTCTGCCGTTCGTAATATTGGCGACAGCGAAGCTCGTCATCTTGATTTCAGTGATTTTTGGGCAAGAATGGCAGATGCAAACCCTACACCGATGGCGCAGATGATTCACGATAGTGGTTTGGCTTTTGCCGGAGGTTTCCCAATCTCAGTACAGTGTGCTGATACCGTGCTTTCATGCGGAGCTCACTTCGACCCCGTTTCGAGCGAATTGACTAATATACATGGGGAACTCATCGCCAAATTGGATGTTGCTACCATTAGCACTGCTCTGAGAATTCCAGAGATGGATAATGCCATAGTCGTTTCCCGAGATCAAGCACAGACCCTGTTCGACCAAGACAGTGACAAATATAAGGCACGAGTGGCGAAGTCCTGGCTGAAGAACCCTAAGAAAGGAGCTTCTCATCTGACCAAAACCCTCTTCCGAGCAGATTTCAATGAAGAGTTGTCAGACTTCATAATCTTGCTGGCTCGGGTTATGGGTTTTCCCTCTACCAACGAATTTCACTTCTGGATGTGCCCGCTCATCAGCATGGTGTGCGAAGGAACGCAAAACATAAATTGGGTGGAAATCATAAGCATGAATTTGGCGGAGCAGCTGTCCAATGTGCAGCAAACGAAGAAGTTCTACATGACTTCGTATCTGATGTATACTCTGGCAGCATCAAGGCAGTGGTTCGGTTTTTCTTATATAGATGCACACAAAGATGATCCAGTATATGCTTACTGCCCGCAGTTCACCCTGGAGACCAGCAACCATAATTTCAGAAGGGTCAATGATGCTTTCACCATGTACGTGGTTAGACTGCTCGAAGGTGATACTGCTAGAAGGTTTTCAGATGAAGCCATGAACCTGATATCGCAATATGGTGCTTATTTCATCCAATTCAGGAAATTTTCTTATATCAGGCTTGCTGGCTATGAGAGCACTCCTCTGCGGCTTCCCATGTTCTGCAATGATAAAATGGCCTTGATAGAAATATGCAGGCAACTAGACAAGTTGCACAGAACTTGCAGAGATAAGAAGATTTCTGGCTTGCACTTTCCCATCTCTCTGGGGAACTACACTTGCAAAACAGCCCTGGACGCACAGAATATAGAGAGAGCCCTTGTTCCTATCACTGTTCATTTCTTCAAGCCAAGAACCTGCTTTGACTTGAAGAAGTTCATTGAACAGAACATCAAGATAATCTACCATCACAGGGCTGATACAGAAGACTATTGGGCTGACTGTGCAGATGATTTTGAAGCCAGGAGAAGGCATTGTGGCAGGTTCTCCCTGCAATTGATCCAAGAACTCGGTCTATACCAAGTTCCTGAAGGTCTCCAGGATGACAATTCTGATCTATACTCGTATGAGTATGAAAATGTGATTAAGCACACTCCTCTGGAGGACCTGGATTGGAACAGGAAAGAGAGGGATGATCTGGCTGAGATCCTTGCTCCAGTCTTAGTCAGGACTAAGGTCTGGTTTGACAGGATGGTTCGAGAATTTAGGAGGCATTCAGGGGAATCCTCTTCTAAGGATGCTTCAACACCAAGAAGAGAAGCATCTATTCCAAGGTCAGGAACACCAGTGAAGACCCCTCCTGCCTCATCAATACAAGGACCTGCAGCTTCTACTCCTTCTTCATCCACTCAAGTGTACCAGAAGAAGCTCAAGGAGGTTAAGAAGGAGCCTATGGAAAGTGATCCTCAAAGAAAGCAGGAAGAGTTGCCTATGGGACCTGAGAACATCATTATTCTCAGTGAAAGTGAAGAAAGTGAAGTACCAACTCTTGCAAGTGCTCCTGAAGATCCAGCTGATAAAGATAAAGAAATCCAGAGCACTGAGCCTTTCAGGTGACATTGACTCTTCTATCGCAATTGCCCCAATTGCCCCACTCACTTCTCAACTCGAATCAACAGCTGCGCAGACCTTGAGCGTCATGAGCTCTCTGTCTCTTGGTCCCCTTGCCCCTCCTGCTGATTCCTCTTCCTCTTTTGCGTGGGTGCAACCTTTGGTTGACAAAAGGAAGAGGAGATTTTCCTCCCAAAGCTCGGGACCAAATTTTGATGCCGTTGCAGCCTTGTTGGGCACCACTCCTTCTCGTGCCAAGAGAGCCAAGGTTACCTCTAGAATAGTATCTGATGCTCAAGGTCAGCAATTCTTAGAGATTGCTAAGCCTACAGTGGACAAATCAGAATCAGACTTGCTGGCATCTGACTTGGAGCTTTCGAGAATCCCAATGGGAGAGTCTACTCCTGAAGGTGAAATTCACAACCTCCAGGAAACATCACAAGAGTCATTGGAAGGGTAGAGAAAGGGCAGCAAACTATTGAACAGTTGGAAGAACAAGCCCAAATTCTCACAGGTTTCATCAAGTCTCTTTTGTCTAAGGATAAAGTCTTGGACCCTACCCCATTGACTACTCTTCCACCTCCTGTAATTCTAAGCCAAGATGAAGTGCAAAGTATCAAAGATATGCACAAGTATTCTGTCTATGGCAGAGCTATTGAAGCCATGGTGGATGACATGCTTGTTGCTGGATTAAACTTCATCGATGAAGCTTTCAAACTCCATGAAAAGGTGGGCAATGTACAACTGAAGCTCTCCTCCACTATCAATATTATGGATAAAGAGCTCAAACTCTGGAGCAGTTGCATTGTAGACCTCCGACTCATGGGACAAGCAGATGAGAACGTTCTGTTGGCGAGTAAAGTCTTTGATGATGCAAAGGATAATCTGTCAAAGTCCTGGGTCTACAGTGTGGAGTGGAAGATCAGAGTCCTGGAGGAGGCTTTGGGAGAATTGAAGAACAGTTGGCAGAAGGGTGAAGCTTTCAAGACACTGGTGGTCTCTGCTTTCAAAGATATACACTGTCATCTTCAGGATGAGACTTCTGGTACTTCCCTTTCCTTGCAAGAAATCAAAGCTCAATTGAGCTTTTGTCAAAGATAACCTATCCAAGGAAAGTTCCATCTCCAAGGAGAAAATGAAGGAGATTTGCTCTCTTTAATCTGCCATTGAAGAAGTAAACAAAGATTATCATACTCATGTCGAGTTTGATAATGAGATGGAGAAGTGTCTTGGATTTTGGACTCAGTCTACGACCAACACGTCAGTCCCTCGTGGCAGAGACATAGCTGAGGCGTTAAAGAAGTTCAGGCAGCGGATTCTGAAGTCAGTGGGTCCCTCTCAGTGACTGGCCACCTGTCTTCTTCTCCTTGTTCTTTTCTCTTCTTCCCTTTCTTTTTCCATTTTCTTTGTAAGAAGTTAAGGCATTACGATTGGCGGTCCTTAACTATTCTCGGTTAAAGAAGCGGTTACAAAGAATAACTGATTTGTAAGCTATATAATGGCCTTTCCACGCCATTCCAAAAGGAGGAAGAACTTGGCGTATTTTCTGAAAGTGTAAATAGATCAGAAAGAAATCAATACAAAAGGGCTTTCCATTCATTGTCTATCTAATCTCTGTTATCTCTGTGTTTTCTTTTAATTTCGTGGAGATCATTTGTTTCTAGTTCGTTAGTCTCACTGATTGCATATTTTCAAATATTGCGAGTATAGTGATCTTGTATAACCAAGAAGGAACTTTGTGTCCTTGATTAATGAATCTAAAGAAGGTTATTTACAGAACTTTGTGTCTGGTAATCTCATCTTGTGCAAACGATCTTGTTTTAAATTCACTGCAACTTCGTATACATAAAGGATTATTCTGCTATCTATAATTCTGCATGTTGCTCTTCTGCTCATCCTCGTATTTCCTTTCCTCAGTCCTTTTGTAACTGATGATCCTTGTGGAAAACACTTTCGTAATATCCAAGTTCAACCATAAAATCATGTTTTGTATATTTGTAAATAAGTTCGTTTCGAATAAGGAACCTCTCCCATTAAAGAGGAGGGACTTCTTGTCCCCTAACTGTTGCTCTTCTAAAAAGTCCTATTTGACGACCAACGGTATATACGGTGCCTCGGGAAGTGCTTACGGGTAAAGCCATCGTGACTACTACTGCACTTAATGCCTAATATAGCTGCAACAACGTCGTTTAGGCATCGACCCTTTAAATTGATAGGGAGTAATAAGGTCACAATGCACACACTATGAGCCATCCCATCCGTCTTGTAATGCTTGCACGACATAAATCCAGACTAAGAAATTATCCAAGTATATAGTAAAGTTACGCATGCGTATGAGGATATTTCTTTGAGTGGGTGTCAATAATCACACAGACCCTCAGTATTGTCTTGGTACCACGTATTGAATTCTTTCACGTACGTTAATGCCTCTTTCATGTACCGTCGGGTATATAGAAAGGGCAAGCTTCTTCCACGTACCATTGGGTATATTAGAAGGGCGCATATATAGAAAGGTTCGGTATATCAGATTGATGGTATATAGATTGGGAGACCTTATACTTGGAGTGATAAGAGCCAAACCCTGTCAGTGATCTCTACAAAATGGGCACTAATGCCCCCAAATTTTTTTCCGATTCACAACTACTTAGAGGAAACAACTATGTAGCATAAAAGAAAAAAATTAAGACAGAGTTTGAGTTTGAATAAATTTGGCCTATTGTGACTGGTACTCTGACCAGATCAACTACTGATACTACATAGTAGAGGTAGTTTGATAGAGTAGATCAGAAATCCAAACTCATCATCTTGTTTGGAGTGTTTGATGATGTGCAACCCCACATTCGTGATGCCACAACAACCAAAGAAGTGTGGGATAAGCTGAGCATAGTATATGAGGCCAAGAACAAGAATGTTATACTGAATTTGCAGAGTTAGTTACACACATTGAAGTTCAAACAGAATGAGAAAATTGAAGCTTTCTTAAGAAGAGTTGCAGAGTTGAGGGCTTCACTTCTAGCCCTGGGAGAAGCGGTCTCAAATGATTCTCTCATTTCCATTGTTCTGAGAGCACTCCCCTCTTCTTACCACATTTTTGTTACAACACTAAAAGTGTCAGATATAATCATTAGTTTTGACAAATTGGTAAACTTACTGCAACAAGAGGAAGCCATACATAATAAGGATGATGAAGAGGATAAGACACTTTCTTCACATCAAAAATGGAAAGGAAAACCTAATTCCTATCAAAAATCACAAAATCAAAATCAGTAACAAGGGGACAGAACAACAAAAGAAGCAATGTCTAATATGCAAAAGAGGACATGACCTACAAGATTGTTGCTATAATACTTAGAAGAAAGGTTCATCAATAAAATATGGACCTCCACAACAATCTCATGAGGAAAATTCTAACTACAATTGAGGGAAAAAAGGGGAACTGGAAAAGAAGACCCCATCAAGCAAGGAAATATTGTTGAGCAACAAGAACAATCAGACAATGAAGACTACTTGTTCACTACTCGATCAAGTGAACCATCCACATCATCTAGTGATGTTTGGTATGTTGATTCAAGGGCCACTCAACACATGACTGACCACAGAGACTGGTTTATTTCAATGAGGGACACACCATCAAAAAATCATGTTTTGTTGGGAGATGATTCTTCATATACAGTTCAGGGGATTGGGAACATTTCTCTACCCCTTGGTTCACGCAATTACAGACTATCAGATGTCTTATATGTCCCTAGGTTGACAAATAATTTTATTTCAGTCAATCAACTCCTTGATCACAACCTAAAAATTGACTTTGATAGTCATTCCAACAAGAAAACATGTTTAATTCGAGATAAATCATGAGGCTCAAAAATAGTTGCAAAAGCCTCCAATGTGGGACACATGTTCCAACTTGATTTTTTTCACAGAGATGATCAAGCACTTGTGGCTAAAAATCCACCTCAAAGACAGCTTATGGCATCAGAGACTTACTCATGCAAGTTTCAAGTATCTCAAGACACTTCACCGGTGCAATATGGTACATGGGCTACCATCTCTTTAGAAGGATACATACAAGTGTCCTCAATGTCTAGCAGGAAAACAACACAAAGCTTCATTCTAGAAGAGTACATATTGAGCTCATGGTCAACTTGATTTGGTTCATACCAATCTTTGTGGTCCGATGCAACCAAGTCATTCTGGATTTTAGTACTTCATGCCATGTGTTGTGACTATTCAAGGAAAATATTTGTTTTTGTCTTCACAAGAAAATTGAAGCTTTTGAAACTTTCAAGAAGTATAAAGTAGAAGTTGAGAATGAAACTGGTTGGCACATTAGAACTCTCGCTCAGATCGATGGGGGGAATTCACCGAATGAGTTCAAAGACTACCTACAAACTCACGGGATTTGTTGATAAATGCCTCCTCCACGAGATACCACAAAGAATGGTGTTATTGAGATAAGAAACCATACTATCATAGAAATGGTGCGATGCATGATCGATGACTCTGGACTTGCAAAGACATTTTGGGAAGAAGTAACAAAGACAACAATGTATTTTTTGAACAGAGTGCCCATAGTTGCTCTTGATAGGGTAACACCACAAGAAGCATGGTCAAAGTGGAAACCATCTATTGCACACATTAGAGTATTCGGGTACAAAACAAGCATGCACATACCCAAGAAGAATAGAAATAAATTGGACATGAAGTCACGAAACTCATCTTCATTGGTATAAGGAAGAGACTCTTGGGTATAGATTAATAGATCTTAAGACCAGTAAAATTCTACACCAGCAAAGATGTTGAGTTTTTTGAGAATAAGGAAGTAGAGACTCCTCCTCCAAACTCACCAGATGTAGATTTTTCACCAGCTATAAAAATTGAAGTTGATGTTCCCTTAGAAGATGAAAGTGACAATGGGAATGATGGTATTGATCATATAGAACCATGACCCATAGGAATAGTTCAACGTACATCCAAGTGGTGTACTAACACATTACAAGATGTAAGAATGGATGCTCCACCGGATACATCCACCCTGGACCTCGAACTCATAATAAATCAAGAGAAGAAGTTAACTTTTCTTTGATGAGTAGAGTTATTAAATTTGATGAGCCCTCTACAATCTAGGAAGCCCTACAGTCAAAAGCTTGGAAAGGTGCCATGGATTCGATTATCAATCGGTGATGAAGAATAACACTTAGTAGCTTGTTCGATCTTCCACCGGGAAAGAAACCCATTGGATGCGAGATGGATATTTAAAACAAATTAAAAATCAGATGGGAAATTGGAAAAGTATAAAGCAATACTATTAGAAAAGGGGTATGCACAAAAATAAGGCATAAACTACGAGGAGACATTTTCTCCCCCACTAATATCAAAACAATCGAATGATATTTTCTCTAGCTGCACAGTTTGGCTGAAAAGTCCACCAAATGGACATAAAAAGTTCCTTACTAAATGGATATTTACAAGAATAAGTCTACATGATCTGAACCTTAGGGATATGTAGTACTGGTGAAGAAGAAAAGGTATGCAGACTCAAGAAATATTGTATGGCCTTAAACAGCACCCTGGGCATGGTACATCAAGATTGATGAGCATATTGTACAACATGGATTTGTTAAAAATCTATACGATCCCAATATTTACCTCAAAACGTAAGGCGGGAGATTGTGATTATTGTTGTCTATGTCGACGATCTAGTCATCATTGGCGATTCGAGTGAATATGATCAAACCAACGAAGAAAGATCTTAATCGATCATTCGACATGATAGATCTAGGGCTAATGCATTATTGTCTTGGATTGGAAGTATGGCATAAAGAGAATCACATCTTTGTTTCTTAGATGAAATATGTTAGCATAATTTAGCATAGGAATATTTATTGCATTTTATTGCATTGTCTTTTATTTAATAATGTGCAACATGTGCACTCTATTCTAGTGACTTGCATTCGATATTATTATGTTGGATAACATTCAATATTGGTATTAGTAGTAATTACATGTGCATGTGAGATCGGTCTTATCATCTTGTAGTTGGTTTCCGATAGGGTTTCATGTCTATCCATATAAGGTTGTCTAATATCTATAAATATTATAGCTCTTGCATTGTTATGTAATCTGATTTCATGATCATTAATATTTGTGAGGTTTTCATCCCTCTTTGGTCATTGAAATATTATTCTATTCTATCATTTGGTATCGAGCTATACCATTGTTATCGGGTTCTAGATTCTATCTAAGCAAGGTTGAAGAGGAGCACTATTGGAGAGGATCCATTGGAGAAGAAGATCTACATCAAAGGAGAGTCATTGAAGCATCCTGCAACCTCCATTCCTTCCAAGCATCCCTCAACTAAAATTTGACCTATCCACTTATTTGGAAGGTAAATTTTTTTGATTAGTCATTGGCATAGCCAATTGATCCAACATATTGGCGGAATATTTCAGATTTGGAGATCTTTAAAAAAAAAAATCTTGAAAAAAATTGTAAAAAAAAGAGATCTTAAAAAAAAGAAAGATCTTGAAAAAAATTACAGATCTAAAAAAAGAGTGAAAAAAATCAGATCTAATAAAAAAATCAGATCTGAAAGTGGAGGTGTGAAGAATTCGGGAGCAAAGGTTGAAGCAGTCCCATCAACAAAATTCCAGCAGATAGCTCTTAGAAAAAGGACATAACTTTTTCATACAATGTCAGATTGATGTTATTTTTTTTTTTTGGAAAGATAAGAAGGAGATGCACAACTTTTCAGTTTACATCATCTTCAGATTCAGCCTCTACATGTGACAAAAATTCTATACAAGTCAGATCATTTTTTCTGAAAAAAAATTAGATCTAGCTGGTAAATTGGTAAGATCTCAAAAATAAATATTTTGATTCGTCTGAAATTTTGTGGGTTTCAAGAAAAATATTGTATGATGTTGGTGTCAAAATTTTAGAAAAACCCATATCACGGTTTATGATAAAAGGTGAAAACAATATTGATTGTTTGTTTGGATCTTGGGAACAAACAGTCCGCGGTTCACTTTCCACTCTCTCCATATTTTTTATTAAATTTTTTTTTGGAAAATTTGGAGAAATTAATAAATTTTGGGAGATTTCTAAATTTAGAAGCTCACTAAACACATTTAGAGCCACCACTAAATTTAGCGAAAAACACCTATTGGAGGGTAAAAAAATATTTTGGCTTAAATTGTGTATTTTGTGATTCTAGACCCTTTTTTCCTAAAGAGGGGGACACAAAAAATTCATTTTGATGTAATTTTGGAGAATTTTTGGTGCATAAAGTGCAAAAAAAAAGGTGAAAATTTTTTATTTTATGTTTGGTTCTATCACACGAGATCTTTGATCTCATAAGCAGCGTTCGGTATATACGGTGCCTCCGGGAAGCACTTACGGGTGATTCGTCGTGACTACTACTTTGCACTTAACGCCTAACACAATTTGCCTAAATGTCGTCTCGGACATCTACCCTATAAAATCGATGGGGAGTAATAAGGACACAATACACACATTTGAGCCCTCCCATCCATTTGTGCTTGCACAAACCCCTCTCCGTATTGTCTACGTACCATGTACTAAATTATTTCACGTGCGTTAACACCTCTTTCCGTACTGACGGGTATATTTAAAGGGTGATCTTCTTCCACGTACCAACGGGTATATCGGAAGGGAGTGTATATAGAAAGGTTTGGTATATCGGCCTATGGTATATTGAGAGGAGACCATAAACCCGGAGTGATAAGAGCCTTACCCTTTTTCCGAAATTCAGAAATTCAGATTGCGAGAAATGGGTGCACAAGCACCAAAGTTATTCTTGCCATATTCACAATCGCTTAGAGGAGACAACTATGTTGTATGGAAATTGAAGATCAAGATGTTACTTGATTTTGAAGACCTATGGACAGTTGTAGATGGAACAACAACAAGATCACTTGATGATGGAAGAAACAAGTTCAATTTGACAGGGCCAATCAAAAGGCCAAGTTGATCATCTTGTTTGGCATAACAGATGATGTGCAACCCCACATTAGAGATGCCACATCGGCCAAGGATGCATGGGATAAGTTGAGCATAGTCTATGAGGAAAAGAACAAGAATGCCATCCTCAACCTACTATCATAATTACATACTCTCAAGTTCAAGCACAATGAGAAGGTTGAAGTTTTTTTGAGACGAGTTGCTACTTTGAGGGCATCTCTATTGGCATTGGGAGAAGAGATAAGTGATGAAGACCTCATACCAATTGTGTTACGAGAACTTCCTCCTTCTACTGAGAATATTTGTGACAACTATCAATATGAGTGAACACACAGTCACCTTTGAGAAGTTGGTCAATCTACTCCAACAAGAAGAGGCAATGAACAACAAAGATCATAAAGATGAGCAAGCACTATCTTCCAATCATAAAGGAAATGGGAAATTTCAGTCCAATCACAAGAAGTCCTAACAAAATCAAAGTCAACAAAGGGACCAAAGTCAATGAGAAAACACCAAGAAGTGTCCCATTTGCAATAGAGGGGGACATGAAATCAAATATTGTTGGTACAATTCCTACAAAAAGGGTTCATCAAGCAATTCAAAACCCAATAACCAACAAGGTAACAACAATTCAAATCAAGGGAAGTTGAACAACAACAAAAATCAAGGGCAGAAAAATGGTAATTGGAAAAGAAAACCCAAACAACAAGGGTACATTTCCAAACATGAGGATAATTCAGATGAAGGACACCACATGTATTCTACTCAATTTGATGAAGAAACCAAGTCCACACAAGATATTTGGTATGTTGACTTGGGTGCAACTCGACACATGACTGGACGCAAGGATTGGTTCTACACACTACGTGACTCACCTAACAAGAACCATGTGTCATTAGGTGATGACTCATCATACAGTATCAAGGGGATTGGAAACATTTCACTACCTCTTGGAAAACATAACTACAAAATCACAAATGTATTGTATGTACCTAGGTTGACCAAGAATTTTCTATCAATTATTCAACTCCTTGATCACAACTTGAAGTTGGATTTTGACAGTAATAATGGAGAAAAAGTGTGCTTGATACGAGATAAGTCAATAGGTTCCAAGATTGTAGCAAGAGCCTCAAAAGGGAAGCATGTTCCAACTTGATTTTTTCCACAAGGATGATCAAGCTCTAGTGGCCAAAGACACACAATCAGAACTATGGCATCGCAGATATGGTCACATCAATTTTGGTTATCTCCAAACACTTCAAAAGGGCAACATGGTGAAAGGATTGCCTACACTCAAGCACAACACTGACAAGTGTCACAATTTCCTAGCTGGAAAGCAACACAAAGTACCCTTCCAGAAGAACACATATAGAGCTAAGGGAAAGCTTGATTTGGTGCACACCGATCTTTGCGGGCCCATGCAACCAAGTCATTATGGATGTCAATACTTCATGCTTTGTGTTGATGACTACTCAAGAAAGATGTGGATATATTGTCTAAGAAACAAGAGTCAAGCCTTTGAGACATTTCAGAAGTTCAAAGCACTTGTTGAGAATGAAGTTGGTCATAAGATCAAAACTCTCGCTCAGATCGAGGGGGGGAATTCACAAGCAATGAGTTCAAGACTTACCTAGAAGCTCATGGGATTCATCAACAAATTCCTCCTACTCACACACCACAGCAAAATGGTATAGTTGAGAGAAGGAATCATACTATCATGGAAATGGTGCGATGTATGATTGACGACTCAGGTTTAACAAAGACATTTTGGGTAGAAGCTGCAAGAAATGCAATCTATTTGTTGAATAGAGTGCCCACAGTAGCTCTTGAAGGAGTGACACCTCAAGAAGCATGGTCAAATCGGAAACCATCAATTGCACACCTAAGAGTATTTGGGTGTAAAGCTAGCATGCACATACCCAAGAAGAACAGGAACAAGTTGGATATGAAAGTTGAGAAATTGATATTCATTGGATACAGTGAAGAACCACTTGGGTGCAGATTATGGGATCTAAAAGCAAAGAAAGTATACACAAGTAGGGATGTTGAGTTTTTTTAGAACAAGCAGATGCTCCACTCAATGACTCAATAAACATGTAGAATACACCTCTTGTGAAGATAAAATTTGATGTTCCCACTGAAGATGACAGTGATGAATTAGATGATGGTGAAAACTTGGATCCACCAAAATCCAATGGAACAGCTAAGAAGTTACCTCAATGGTATACTCGATTAATAAGAGATGCAAATTTTGATGAAGCACCTAGCACATCATCAAATCCTGGACCTAGAACTCGCAATCAAGATCGTGAAGAGGTCAATTATGCCCTAATGAGTAGAGTTGTTGAAACAGTTGAGCCATCTACGCCTTCGGGGAAGCCCTAAAATCAAAAGCTTAGAAAGATGCCATGGATTCAAAGTATCAGTCAATGATGAAGAACAACACATGGCAACTTGTCAACCTTCCACCAGGGAAGAAACCCATTGGATGCAGATGGATATTCAAGACTAAGTACAAATCAGATGGGACTATTGAAAAGTATAAAGAAAGGCTTGTAGTAAAGGGGTATGCACAACAAGAAGGCATTGATTATGAGGAGACATTTTCTCCCACGCCAAGATCAAGACAATCAGGATGATCTTTTGCTCTAGCTACACAATTTGGTTGGAATGTCCACCAAATGGATGTGAAAAGTGCCTTTCTTAATGGAAATTTGTAAGAAGTCTATATGACTCGGCCAGAGGGTTATGTAATACTAGGAAAAGAGATGATGGTATGCGAGACTCATAAAATCTCTATATGGCCTAAAATAGGCACCCCGTGCATGGTACATCAAAATTGATGAGAATCTCATAAGTAATGGATTCGAAAGAAATCCTTATGACCCCAATCTCTACCTCAAAAAGCAAGGGGGAGATGTTCATTGTGGTTGTTTATATCGACGATCTAGTCATTATAGGAAGTTCGTGAAGATGATTGATGCAAAAAATAAGGATTTTAATCTATTGTTTGACATGACAGATCTCATGCTCATGCACTATTGTCTTGGGTTGGAAGTACGGCAAAAAGAGAATCATATCTTTGTGTCACGCAGTTGAAATAAACCAAGACAACGCTTGAGAAATTTAGGATGATGGACTGCACTCATATTACTACACCTATGGAAGTGAGACTTCAGTTATCTCATTCTGATCCATCACCACCGGTGAATGCAACTCTCTATCGGCAGTTGATCGGGAGTCTAATTTACCTGACATATACTAGACCAGATATCAACTTTGCAGTCAGCTATTTATCATGCTTCATGCAAGAACCAAAATATGTCATTGGAAAGTAGCAAAGAGAATACTGAGATATCTAAAGGGTACAGTTGACCTTGGTCTAGAGTACAAGAAGAACGACAACTTCTTCTTGATAGGATATTCAAATTCAGATCATGCAGGAAACATGGATGATAGGAAGTCAACATCAGGCTTCGTCTTCTTTATGGGATCTGGACCGATATCATGGGGAAGCAAGAAATAGAACTTTGTTTCTCGCTCTTCTATAGAAGCAGAGTATTGAGCTGTAGGTGAAGCTATTTGTGAAGCAATATGGCTACGCCGAATACTGGAAGGAATTGGTCTACCACAACAGAAATCTACTCTAGTATATGTTGATAATGAAGGAGTTATGAAGCTTGTTCGTAATCCAATATTTCATGAGATAACCAAGCATATTAAAGTATAGGTTCATTTCATACACGAGCATGTCTTGAAGCACAACATACAGCTCCAGTTCTGTCCTATAGCTGAACAGAAGGCAGATGTTTTCACTAAGTCACTTGCACATGACAAATTCACACTGTTCAGAGAGTTCCTCTCCACTTCATTGGAAACTATGCAAAATTAAGGGGGGGAATGTTAGCATAATTTAACATAGGCATATTCATTGCATTTTATTACATTGTCTTTTATTTAATAATGTGCAACATGTGCACTCTAGTCTAGTGACTTTCATTCAATATTGTTATGTTGGATAACATTCAATATTAGTATTAGTAGTAATTACATATGCATGTGAGATGGGTCTTATCATATCGTAGTTGGTTCCCGATAGGGTTTCATGTATATCCATATGAGGCTATCTAATATCTATAAATATTACAACTCTTGCATTGTTATTTAATCTGATTTCATGATCAATAATATTTTTGAGGATTAGTCCCTCTTTGGTCATTATGATCTTATTCTATTCTATCATTTGGTATCGAGCTATACCATTGTTATCAAAATATACCAAGACATTTCTTGAGAAATTCAAGATGATGGATTGCACACCAATTACTACACCTATGGAGAACAAATTGTACTTATCTCGTTGAGATCCATCTCCTAAGGTAAATGACACTCTCTATCGGGAGGCTATCGGGAGTCTCATTTACTTGACCTACACTAGGATATCAGTTTGCGGTGAGCTATCTATCCGGGTTCATGTAGGAACCAAAAAATTTCATTGGAAAATAGAAAGGCACATTTTGAGATATCTCAAAGGATAAGTGGATCTTCGTCTATAATACAAGAAGAATGAAAACTTCTTCTTGACTGGATATTTAGATTCGGATCATGCATGTAACATTGACGATAGAAAATCCATACGGATTTGTATTCTTTATGGTATTTAGACCAATATCATGGGGAAGTAAGAAATAACACTTATTTTCTTGCCTTTGTGTCAACAAAATACTCAGCCTCTGTTATTGGCAAAGCCACCAACTTCGTAGTCGTGAAATCTAGCTTACTACTATCCCACCTATAATGTAAACATAACTGTCATAATCCTCCTCATTGTCTACATCTCTAGCCATATCGAATCTACATAACCACACAAAGTGGTGTCGATCCACCGTAGCATAAAAATTTTCCCATGGTCCCTCTCAAATACCGAAGGATCCAATTTATTTCTGTTAGTGATCTCTACGGTTCACTCATAAATCTACTCACCGCTCCCACTGCATGGGAAATATCAGGCTTGGTGCACACCATGGCATACATCAAACTACCAACCGTTGATGAGTAAGGTACCTTGGACATCTGGTTTCTCTCATGCTCTATCTTGGGACACTACTCCTTTGATAACTTGAAATGGCTTGCCAAAGGAGTCCCAACTGGTTTAGCATCCTGCATATTAAAACTCTCCAAGACCTTCATAATTTACTCTCCGAGATAAAGTCAGGTTTCATTCCTTCCTATCCGAGATATCCTCATACCAATGATTTTTTTGGCTTCCCCAAATCCTTCATAGAAAAGGATTCACTTAGCCGCTTCTTGAGTACTTTTATTTCCTACATGTTTTTACTTGCAACAAACATGTCATTCCACATACTGAGACACATGATAATATAAATTCCATCCTAAAATTTCTTTTTACACATGCAATGGTCATAATGACATCTAATATAACCTTGTTTCATCATGAAGCTATCAAATTTCAAATACCATTGACATGGAGCTTGTTTCAATCCATACAAGCTCTTCTTTAGTTTGCACACCATCTCCTCTTTACCTTTGACCTCATAGCTCTCTCGGCTGCTACATATATAGATCCTCCTCCAAATCACCATGGATAAATATAGTCTTTACATCAATCTACTCTAAGTGTAAGTCTTCTATTGTAACTATTCCAAGAACAGTTCTAACCCCCGGCCCCGAACCTTGGTGAGACAACTATGGAAACTCTTGTACAGTCTTCAACAATTTCACACATAAAAATAGGATCCACAACCTAACAATCTTCTCAATCTATACCACAACAATCACATCCTTTTCCTGTCCTAAACATCTCCTAACAATCACAACCCTTTGTTGTCATCTCTATTCCCTTTCAAAAACACCTCCATATTCCTAACCTCTTATTCACACATATATCCCTTTTCACCATGTATCCAAACCATCATAACCTTTCTTGAACACATCCATCCATATCCCATATCGTATATTCAATCATCACATCCCTTTGCTTCACAACTCACCTACAACATCCCCATGAACATACCTCAACAGAACATCCCCTTCCAGAAAAATATTTCTCAATAGTACCAACCATATCCACAACCTAATCAATTCACATTTAACCAACATGGCTCATCATTATCCAGCATGTAGCAACCACCACAAATAGAACCCCTTTAGGCTTTAATGAATAAGATATCCAGCCTCAAAGCCACTTCCATGGGCCCTAAAAACACACTTTCATATGAGAAAATTTGTAATGAACCTTTTTACCCATGAGTGCCTTAGAAAATCCTATCCACCTCACTAGGAGATTCCAAAATTTCTCAAATTTATAGCAAAGAAGACCCCAACAACATATCTGAGATTTTTGTCATGCTTTCTATCTTATAGCTCATGACCAAGATTTGATGCTTAGGACATTCCCTATGTCTCTAGTTGGCCTTGCCCTGGACTAGTACAACAACATCCCATAATACTTCCTCTTCTCATTTACGCAACTTTCCCAGCTCTTCCTTTAACAATTTTTATTAACATCACAAAAAAAATCACCATTATTGACCTTTATGCAATTAAACAATTTGAGGATGAGTCTATCGCAGACTTTGTTTCCCATTAGAGGGTATAATTAATCAGCTATCATTCTCACTCCCATAAACAGAGTTAATTGAATTATTTTCCCATTCATGCACTAACACATTTTGTCTATGCTCCAAATCCAATTTTTTCAAATGTTTGTGAAGATTTTACCATGGCCTATAAACTTGAAGATCAAGCCTTCAAAGAAGGAAGAGTTAAACTTAGACCAAAGAAACCAAAACCATAATTTTCATCAAAACCATCTTCTAATCAAGATAAGTGTAAGTTATCAACCATGTCATAGTTGTTAAGTCTACCTCTAAGGAATGTTCAACCACCAAATTATCTAGACCCCAGCATAGTTATACCCCCATTGGAGAGACTTATAGCATTGCTTTTGAAAAACTCCTTATCGCTAACATGATCTCTCTTCCACCCATTCGTCCAATTGATACCTCTGTTTCTAAACCCTCTTGGTATAGGGATAATGACTATTACAAATACCACAGAGTTAAGGGTCATGACATCAAAAGGTTTCATTCCTTCTGCAATGTCCTTCAGGATATGATTGATAAGGTGAGCTACATTTAGAAAATCCCAATGCACCCCAAAATTAGAACCTTGATGTATTTAAACAACCATTTTCAAATCATTCCCCATCAAGTAGTAACTCAGAACTAATAGTGTTCAATCTCATCATACCATAAATACCATTAATAAAACATCACCTATCACTAAATCTACATCCACACCTTCCTCTATTAATACCCCTAAGCTAACACATGATGAAAAATCAAAAACACCCACAAAAAAATAAACCCTCTTCATTCACATCTACCACCTCTTCATCCATCTCATCTATAAACCCTTTGTGGACATTTCAAAAATAACACATTATCCTTATCACAAATATTTCATACAATGACTTTATGGCCCAAAAGTATTGCACACATAACTTCAAAAATCTTATTCCACCCCATCTAAAAAAGTCACAATCATAAATCATTCAACTACCCCTATACAAAGAGAAAAACATCAGCCCTCTATTCTAGGGCCACATCCTTCATCCAAGTCACCTATCACCATCACACAATCAAAAACTACTCATCAACAAATTACTAAAGAACCCACACCAAAAGTAACGCCTCTCGTGATCACCAAACCCAAAGAGATATTGTTACCATTGACATCCAAATATAAATGACACAATGTAGTAATTATAGAGAAACTTCTTCAGCAATCACTCATAATGTCGCATCCCCCTAAACCATCCAACTCTCGAGGTTAGAAACCTTCTTGGTATAATTTTGAAGCCTTATGTGACTACCATTAGACACTAGGACACTTTGCAGAGGACTGAAATCCTTTCTCGTAGCCATTCAAAAACTTGAAAGTAAAGGCCTTATTCCCTCACAATTATGCAAAAAAATAAATCTCACCCAACACCTAAAATTTCATCATCCCCTACTATAGAAGAGTCCTTGAGTAAGCTTCTTCCCCACCAAACCAATAATGTACACATTACAACCGAGAACGTACTCCACAAGACCAATCCTTCAAAAAAGATAAAATATAAGAACTTTTTCACCATCCCCCTCTAGAACTCATATCTTATTCATCTAGTGATAAATCTAAGGTTTCCATTTCTCTCCCCCTAAGACATTTAATAAGAAAACAAAAATTTTGATTCTCGATGCTCCACCCTATTCTACTATAACACAAAATGTCATTGTTAAATAATTACATCAAGCTCCGGTTAAAATGTCACTTTATGAGATTGTTCAAACATCACCTTCACACAAATAAGTTATGATCGAATCCCTTCATCCCATATCGATAATCACATGTGACCCATCTTCCTTTACACACTTCGTAGGTGCTAGTAAAACATCTACATCCATCTCCTTTGAATCCTCCTAAATACCTTTGATTCAGCCAAAAGATCATGACTTTCCTCTCTTCATCATCTCTCAAATCAATGATGTCCTTTTCAAAAGGGTCATGATTGATGGGGAAACCATTATCAATATTATATCATCCATACTTTCAATCATCTTAGAATCCCAAATACCATTATTTCATACACACCACTCTTACTCTAATCTTTTAACGACACAATCACCCACGTTAGGTACTATCATTTTCCACTTAAATTCGGTATTAAAACCCTTACAAAACTCTTCTATATCATAAAGGGTGAGTTCAATACAATATGTTGTTAGGACAACCTCAGATATCCACCATGCGTTGTGTTTTGTTGATGCTTCACTTTGATATCTTAATATGAAAACGATGGTAAAACATTCACATTTCCCATGGATCCAAACCCTTCATCGATTGTAATATGACATCTGTGCCGCAATGATGCCTTAGTACCCAAAAAAAAAAAAAAATCAAAATCATTTGAAGAGGCATCTACTAGTATGTATATCTCATCATCTAAATTACTAGATTATTCATCCCTTAGTGACGTTATGGAATGTCTTTTTCTTGGGGAGTATCATCTCCTCATGCTTAATTTGCTACCTACACCTAAAATTTATGGTATACCAGATAAATAACATATGTACAAGCCTAACGTTAGAGATGTCATATCTTATGGCCCATGGTATTTTAAAACAACCCTCTTTTGTGGAGGATTTTTGGTGACCATCATCATCACAATCCATCCATCAACATCATGTCATGCCCTTCATATTAGATTTCAAATCTTTATACAACTAAGGATTCACACAAATGTACCTACATTATTGCGCATGGAAAGGATTTGGTTTTGGACGTTACAAAAATGGAATACATGATTTAACTATCCAAAACTATCATAAACCACACAAGAAGTATGGCCTAGGATATGAAAGGACCAATACCGAATCATCTAAACATAACACATCTTTAAGTATCACAGAGCTAAAATCATCACCATCCTCAAAATCTGATGACCCCACGACAACGATGAATCTATCTCCATCCCACCTAAATTTTTTTAGTAAATACTATTTCCTTAGGTCTATTAACTTATCAATCTAACCATGCCACAAAAACATTTCTGCTCATTTGGCAAGAAATGATTGAAGAGGATTCACCCACCATCAATAGCCTTCAATGTCATAACGATCAAGATATCCTCTCCCATTTGGGAGAAGATGAACATTTCCTTTAAAAGGCCTTACCACTCGACACATCAACCCTCCTCAACAAATCCACCATTGACATTAAATTAGGGACCCTCAGAACCTTGTATTGTTAAGTCAATCAATCACTGAATCCACAAGAATTCAACAAATTCATTAAATTCTTATCCAAATATAGTCAAGCCTTTTCTTGGTCATATAGTGATATGCCAAGTATCGATCCAAACATTGTCATACATAATATCATTACTTATCCCAATGCCAAACTAGTTAAAAAATATATATGTATAATTCATCCTCGTGTGGTTCTCCTTATCAAAGAAGAGTTACAACGCTTTCTTTCCATCAATTTCATCATACCCATTGACTATCCACAATGGGTTTATAATATCGTACTTATAACCAAATCCTTAGGTAAGTTACGCATTTTTATGACTTCCAGGATCTCAATCTTGCCTTCCCTAAAGATGATTTTCCCTTCCAAACATCAATCAACTTGTCAATTTAATAGTTGGCCATGAAATTCTCTCCCTTATGGATGGATTCTCTAGTTACAATAAAATCCTCATTATCACTAACAAAAACATAAAACATCCTTCATCACCCCTTCGGGGTACCTTATTCTACCGTGTCATGCCCTTTAGACTCAAAAATGCAATAGTCACTTATCAACGTGCCATGACATATATCTTCCATGATATTATCCAAAAAATCATACAAAACTATGTTGATGACATCTTAGGGAAATATAAAAAAGAAAATACCATCTTTTCATCCTTGAATCAATATTTGTTCTCCTTATTTAGTATTTCCTTCATCTCAACCCCCGCTAATTGTGCTTTTGGTGTTCTCAATGGTAAACTCCTAGGGTTGATTGTATATATCTAAGGCATTGAAGTAGACCCAACCAAACTAAAAGCAATCATTGAAATGCATCCTCCATCAAACCTTAAACAACTAGATAGCCTCCAAGGTAACTTAAAGTCAATTCGATGTTTCATATCTTAATTATCGACCATTTTCAATCATGTCATCACCTTCTCTCGTAAGGATTTTGATTTCAAATCAAATATTAATTTTCAAAAGTCTTTTGATGAGCTCAAACATTACCTCCTATCTCCACCCGTATTCATACCTCCTCACGAATGGAATCCATTTTACCTTTATATAACTACCACATATCATTACCTAGGAGCCATGCTCACCCATCATGATGACCAAGGTCGTGAATAAGTTGTCTATTACATAAATTGCACACTCCATAAATATGAAACCCGTTCTACCAATTTTGAAAAATTATGTTGCACTCTATACTTCATAACTTCTAAACCATGCCACTATCTTCTCAATCATAAAACGTATGTCATCACTAGCTTTAACTCACTCAAAACCATACCTTAGTGATCGTATAACTCAGCGACATATGCTTATGACCAAGTTTGACCTTGAATTCATATCACAAAATCCCATTAAGGGCCATGCCATCGTGGACCATCTTCTAAAAGTACCTCTTCCTGATAATTAAATTCCTCACGAACAATTTCCCAAAAATCTATCAACACCATCAATGAACATGAACTCACACCTATAAAAATGACCTTCTTTGTCGATGGATCTAAATTCCAATAAGGTGGAGGGGCTGGTATCATCATCATACCTCTCTAGGGAATCCTATTCCATTATCATTTAAACTTAACTTCAAGTACATTAATAACATGGTAGAATATGAAGCCTTAATTATGGTTCTTCAGACCGCTATCCTATTAAGCGTTAAAATCTTAGAAATCTATAGAGACTCAAAATCGTCATTAATCAAATCAAAAGAGATTATCAATGTAAAAATGAAATATTGCAAAAATATAAAGCCAATGTTGAATTTCTCCTTGAATCCTTTGATCATTACACCATCCAAACTGTTCCATGGTCTTCTAATAAGTTTGCAGACACCATGGCCTCTTTAGGATCACTTATCCCCTTGTCAACTGAAGAATCAACTGATAAATCTAAAATATTCATAGTCTTCCATAGATTAGATCAACCGTCAAACAAGAATAAAATCCCTTCCATAAACATTATCAATGATCATCCAAATAATCTATGGTATTCACAAAACATTTGAAAATCTAAAACTCCCTCGGACCTATCACAAAATGCTAAATGATCATTTCACCAATGCGCTATTCACTATGTCATTATAGGTGGTATCCTATATAAATGCGGTTTCGATGGCCTTTAATTAAGATGCCTTAAATATCATGAATCTATCAAAGAAATCCAAGAAGTTCATGACAATATATACGGTGGAGATTTCATTGGTAACGTGATCACTAAACATTTCCTATGACTCACTATTATTAGCCTACCATCAATCAATATTTTTGTGCATACATCAAAAGGTGCATCAAATGCCAACAACATTTATACCTCATCCATATTCCTAGTCAAGCTTTACAACCCTCTCATGACCTATGGCCTTTCTCACAATAGGGGTTAGACCTCAATGACACTATTAATCTTAAATCATCCCAACAACATCACTCAATGGGTTGACGCCATCCCCTTAAATTTAACTAAATAAAATAAAATCATCAATTTTATTTATCAATACATCATATGTCACTAAGGTGTTCCTCACAAGCTTGTCACAGATAATGGAAAATCCTTCAAAAATGAGGATTTTAAGAAACTCTGTGACACCTTCAACATCAAACTTAGTTTTTCATTACCATACTATTCCCAAGAAAATGGACATGCTGAATCCTAAAAACACTTAATAAAATTCTCATGAAGATAGTAGATGACGCAGGTAGGAATTGGCATCTCCAAATCCCATTTTCTCTTTGGGCTTATCAAACTAGCATTCGTAACCCTACATGTGCTACACCCTTTTCACTAGTTTATATCTCTAAGGAAGTTCTACCCTTGAAGTTCAAATTCCATCACTTTTGTATCACTCAAAGACTTTATCCCTAGAGAATAATACAAACAAGACCGCCAAGCACAATTAGATTTATTAGATGAAAAATGTTTAACAGCCCTTGAACATCATTAATTCTATCAAGAATGCATCAAACGTGCATATAATAAACATGTAAAATAACGTGACTTCAAAATTGGTGATCTCGTTCTCAAATAAAATCAAAATGTCACTACTTTAGAACAGAGTAAACATGGAAATTTTTCCCTAATTGGATCAATCCATAATTCGTTACTCATAAGTATGGGTCAAGATTGTATCACTTATCCTCCCTTAATGGTATACCTAAAAATGAACCTTTGAATTCCTTACACTTTTATCCTTTCTATTGTTAACCTTTGATCATCGGAATAATTATTACATTAAAGAACTTAATCCTCCATCAACTAGTCATTTTATCATCGTAATGATTTGAAAGTATGTGGTCTTCCATCACTTTCTTTACAAACCTTGAAGATGAGTGCCACAACTCTATTCATCACATATTTCATTTAGAAAAGTTCCTCCTTAGTAGGAACCATAGAATCATTACATCCACCTACCTTGTACCAGCTAAAAACATGTCATGGGGCATGTATGTGTAGGTTGTATACACATCTCTTTCCCCTCCTTGAAACAACCTATTAGAGTCTTTCCCTCGGATCAAAATAAAAAAGTTAAAAATATTTATGGATGCTTCCTATCAAAGTAAAAAATACAATAGACCAATCCCTTGAAGGACAACTATTCCAAATATCAAAATCTTAGTGTCAAAAATAATAGTAGACTGGTCCCTCGAAGGACAGCTACCCATCAAAATATAGACCGATCCTCAAAGGATGACTATATCTGTAAAAATTAAAATTCAAAATCATAGACCACTCCCTCGAAGGATGGTTACATATGTAAAAGGTCCTCCCACATCGATCAAACTTCAAAAGTTGAAAAATCATCCTAAGAAATCTTCCCACATTGATCAATTTGCATCAAAAAGAAAAATGTGTATAATTGGGGCATTGCTCTATGAAATTATTGAAAAGGAGAACCCTCTCTCCCACATCAATTGACACATGTCAAACCCCTTTCACGTCCTATAAAGGTACATCTTATCACTCCATCTCTATAGCTAAGATCCCATGTGTAACTACCCACTAATAGTCTCATTTTAACATTGTTAAAGGCTAAAAGTGCAAGTTCTTTCATATTTCTATACCCATCACGTATGTATCAGATCCATATTAAAGAAATCATTCCATTTTTACTCCTATCCTATTAGAATAAATTTTTAATAAATTTTGAATCACATTTGAAATCATATCAATCATACATCAACATATAAATCATATAAACATCTAAAACATATAATTTTTTCATATTCAAATCCCATCAACATCAAATGAAACATTAAACATATATATAAAAATCAACACATAGTCCAAACCACATCATTATATATATAATCAATGTCTCAAAATATATCATCGAGGATTCTACTCACTCCATGTATCAAAAATCTACATATAAAGGCTTCACAAAGATTTGTATACATATTAAATCCAAACACAAATACACAACAACTAACCAAGTTAACTAGATACCTCCAAGGAACTCACTAAAGCACGAATGAAACTACCATCACCTCCTCGCATGCAACCATCACCACTAATACCTCTATCTAGTCCTCAAAGTGGCTGACCCACACTCCCCGCACTAGCATAAGGAATTACTCCTCATTTTGCCAAGTGATCAACATAGAAATTCATTAGGAAAATTTTATATCATCATATCCTCATAATAAGCCAAATTTTTCCGTAAAGACTAATAATGAGTAGAGATAATCATGCTTGGGGCCCATTTGACTACTATGTTGGGCACGAGCCACCAATTCCACACTTGATATCAAAGATCCTGTAATATCGAGAGCCCTTTTTAAGGTCTCTCGCTATCATATATCTATATCAATCCCAATCACCGGTGGCCTATGCCAACCACACTCTAATTCCATCCCTGCTCAACAATAAAAATATCTCTCTCACCAATAATATTATCCCTCACCCCAATAAAATCATCTCTCTCCCTATGCAAACTATCTCTCTTGGCCTTCACTATGACCTTCTCAGCTGTCAATTTTGTAAATGAGGCCTCTAGATCCTCCTTATCTCCATCACCCTCCTCATCATCACAAACATCAAAAACATCTTGTGCTTCCTCTACTTGATCACACACTCTCCTCCCTCTCCGATTCAATTAGCATCTCTCAAAACTCGCATATGTACTAGTCCACCATCACTTCTAACGAGACTCACTCTAGTATCATCAATCGATACTAAGTCACCATGCTATACTAGACCCATGGCTCCCTTCTCATCAGCTATAATAGGAGTCTATCCCACAAATAGATTGGGAGTGTCCAAATCTCCCTCATACCATATATACAATACTGGAGCCTCAAGAAAATCATGTATCAAACCAAACTACAATCTAATATGGCTAAATCTAATGAGCTCCCACTCTCCCCTTGTCTCCCCTACACCTAGTAGTCCTAGTTTAAACCATCAAGCTCACACTCACAACCTGGCCACACTAGAAAATCAACATATGCTTTCCACACAACATCTCCAACCTATAACCTTATAAGGAGCTCTCTCTGTAATGCACCTCCTTTTATTCCCTCTCAATCATCCTACATCCCTCGTCATCTCATGAATCGAGTTAATCTACCAATAAAATATACACCTTCCCATGTAAACCATGCAGACAAGCTATAGCCAATGTGCTCAAATGCACAACACTGTAATAGAAATGTAACATTTATCCCAAACCTCTTGTGGAATCTCTAAGCCCACAACTCCATATATGTATGTGCTAATAATGTAGGGGCCTAAGAAAACATAGTACGATGCTCCATCATCTCTACCACCACTCCTGTCATCATCCATGGGAATCTCCCTCCTCTAGAATTAGGTAAAGCAAAACATGAGATACCCATCATCAACATAGTCATCCGTGTACAACCCTCTCTCTCTGTAGAATATAGAGACTGATAATAAAAACCTGAAGTATATCTGACATCATCTTCCTCATCTCCATACAATATCCTCATCACATCCTCTCTCTTCATCTCATTAATACAATATATACCCTCTCCATGAACTGGCAGTCTCGTAATCTTATGGGTATCCTCCATAGTAATCGTGATCTCACCTATCAGTAACCAAAATTTACAGGTGGTTGGATCCCATCTCTCCATCAAATCCAACAATAGCCCCTGACATTTGTGAATGCGTCTATAACCTCTAACATCCCTATAAATCCCACCTCCTCCACATGACTCCAATCATCATCCGACATAACCTCCCATACCTATGATAAAATCAATGGAATCTTTTCATGAATAGTCAACTTCACCATCACCTGCAATCATAAAACATACAAAAACACATTAGAATCCATATTTATTACAAAAATCATCAAAACTTCATCAAAATTCCTAGGTCTCTAACTAAAAATTTGGTTGCAACAAACACATACAAATAATTAGTGGTTCACTATAATCGCTGGATATCAACTGAATTACTTGGTGATTCCGGTGATTTTAAAAATAAACCCCCATACCATAGAAAATGAAAAAACCAACAACAATAATAAAAACCATTAAAATTTGGCTCTCACCTTTGCCTCGTCAATGATGCCATTACTCCAAATCACCTTTTTCACTCACTCAATGTCTCATAAATTGCCAAACCAAGTCAAAAAAATAAATTGTGCACCACCGACTTAGGGATTTTATAGCCTCCACTAAAATTTTACAGCAATCACTGACAATTCCTTGAATCTCCAATAATTACTCAAAATTGTTAGTGATTCATCCTATTTTTACCATCAATCACTATTTTCAACATTAACACCCTTTCATCACATTTTTCAACAAAATATCTCATTTATTGGACCCTTAATCCTTGAAAAACTAAATATCTAAAATTAATCTCTCTCGGGATATGTCATACATCTATAGGATGAGTGCCCTTTGGCCCCCATCATGTTACTTCCCTATCTTTAGAGCCTACCCTTACAATTATGTAGATACTAAATCATGCACTTTGGGTATTATTTAGTCCTTGTCTCATACTACTATTTATATGGTATTCGAGTGAAGAAAGTACTCATACTGATCCTTTTCCCACTTTACTTCCATCTTTTGGGCACTTTTTAGCCATTTGAGATTTCTATATTTTTAGTGGTTAGATTTTTGGGATTAATTACAAAATTAGAACAAGAGAACCATATAAATATAAATTTATGAGACCATAATGAGGGAGTAAGTACTAGTCACTACTATCATCACCTAAGGTTGCATCCATCCAAGGCTCCATTTTCATCCATCTAGCTACATCAAAAGGGACAAGGTTGGTTCATCTCGCATGACATATCATAGGAAATAAGTTTATTATATTCCATCCACCATTTTATTACATTTATACATTTAATTATAGCTCACTACTTCACAAACCGAGACTATCATAAGAGCACCTAAGGCACAATTCTCACAAAGACACATAACTACATCGGGTTTGAGATGTAGTGTAGCACTCAATTAGTAATTCCACCATTATGGCCACTAAGGACAATCTGACCCCTTCATATGTATCTTTCTTTTTTAGATTTTTGATGCTTGACTTGGGTTTTTGTAGGTTTCTCCTTCATCACTAATTATTAGCGACATCTAGTGCAACATGGATAATTTTAATGGAAAATATTTATTAATTCATGAATATTTGGTTTTCAAATTTTCAAATTGGTGAATTTTAGGGTACAAGTTAGGACAAGTTCACAAAAACTTTCTAGGTATAAGTTAATTTAAGGGTTCAACTCATCATTACCATGAAATATAAATTTTCCATTGTGTAAAAGGTAATTTTCACATATTCTCCAAATATTTTCTAAGGAGTTTTTTTTTGGAGGGACCATTAAAATTTTCCCTATCATGTAGTGTAGTGAAATACACAAAAAGAAGTGAAGGCTTCACATCACCTTGCAACCCTATAAATCTAGTTTTTAGACCTCCTATGTGAGACTGGGCACCCACATGCGCTCTCGATCCTCTCCTGTGCACCCCAGTCCACTCATATTTCTCAAATCTACACTTTTTGGGACTTAGCCAACTTTGCGACACAATCCAACAAGTTATCGAATCAATTGAGTTATTTCTAACTCTCCTTGTACATTTGGGTTTTGCATTTCCATTTTATTAGTTACTTGGGTCAATTTCCTCATTCAATTTAGACATTTATTTTATTGTTGTACTTCTTAGATTAACCCTAAAATACTACAATTTTAGTTAATCATTTTGTTGAACCCATAATCGATCTTCACGTTTATAGGACCTTCACTCACTACTTATCACCCTAACGTTTAGTAATCATGAGTATTTCATTTAATGATTATTTAGTTTAGCATCCCGATTTACTACATATATTCCAACATCTCCTTACTACTTCTTAGATTTAAATGAACCTAATTTAATACATCAAGCATTTGAAGATGCCTTTTCTCAACACATAGTGACCATATCTCAAGACAGGTGACCCATATTTTTATGTCATGATTAGCATTTACAATACGGGCGTCAAGCATAATTTATTTGACATTCAATCTGAGCTTAATTTATGTCCCATGTCATTCATTGAAAACTTATTGTTTTCTATTTTCCATATTAGTCCATCTCGCCTTTCACTAAATCCATTTGATGGTTTGGTTCATCCATGTCTTGGTCTCATTACATTTCCCATTACCCTCAAGACAAAAATGTTAACACATAGTTTTTTTATCATGGATCTCCCAGTCCCTTACAACTATTTATTGGGTAGGCCATACCTTTATGCCATGTAAGTTGTTGTTGTATATCAAGGTCTTAAACTCCATGAAGATGTTGAAAATACCGTTTTTCATTATTCTTATCCCTTCAAATATTATGATAAGGATATTAACACCACTCTAGATTATCATCAATATATGGATGAACCACACCACTTACCACCACTTGAGGGTACCATTTGTGTGATAGATGTAGTTTTTATGCCATCTAATCCTACTATTGCTATGATTCCTTATCGGGGGCTAGTCCAGTCTATGGACATCACTCTATTACCTACATTTTCACATGTACCACTTCTATCATCATAACTATTGTTTACTTACATGCTTTTCATGAATGATTCATATTGGGAACATATTCCATTTGATCCTACTTGTGATGAAACCATATGCTCACATGATGGTCTATCTTGACTCCATTTTCTTTTGATGACCTTTATCCTCCTACTCATGCTTCTCATCTATATTATGACTTCATCACTATTACTCTTTCTTATGGCATACGTGTATTCCATATTACAATATATTTATCATGTACCTCTCGATTTCTTCCACTCACATTAGAGAAATCATGGCTTGATTACATCGGGAAAATCTTGATCCTGATCATATAGACATCTCTTTCCCCATGCCATTTGGTCATGTATTTATTTTAAATAGTTCCTTTCTTGGCTATATGAAAAATATCACTCATTGGTATGTGCATGGATTTCCATTTCCTCCATTTACTAATGAGGAATATGCCATGGGTATGTATAACTTCCACCTCAATGGATCATTACATGATCAACCAGAAACTATTTCTTATCAAGTAACCAATGCTTATCCATTCGACTATGACTCCGAAAGAGATGACATAACATGATATAATTTTTTTATTCGCACACACTTGGGGGGCATAACATCAAACACATTCCCCCCAACATCTACACATATCTCATCTTCACATCATCATATATCAATTTCCTAGCATAGGCATACTCATCAAAGCTTTCGCATCATAATTACCTGATGACACACTCTAGTGCTTCAGGTCACACTTGACTATTGATGGCATACTACACATGAACCCCACACACTACACAATAAGTACTACACATTTCGTTTATTCACATATCTCGCATCATATGTCTTACATCTTTAATTATAAATCCTACATTTAGACTACATCATTTGGAACATCATGCATTTACATATCATACATAATTTACACATCATATTAGTGTTCATCATATATATCACACTCATGTTGCCTAAGCGTATAACATAATATTCTACTCATCCTACATATTACATTACTAGTCTATCTAGCACATTATGAATTTCATTTTACACATTTCTACTCATCATATGGTCATCTACTCATCACACATACTACATAGTGTGCACCCTACACTTTTAGTCTACCTACACATCTTACATAAATAGCATATTACACATCTTGCACATCATATGGTCATCTATCATCATCATCACATATACTACATCTACTTCTATGTGCTGCACTCACTACCCTATGACATACTTTAGTTCCTTGGTCCATACTCGAATGCCGAGGGTTTACAAATCAAATGGACCTTATCATAATCACACGTTCATCATTCAAGCTTCTACCATGCAATGTTACTAGGTTAGTGATATACACTATAAGCTAAATGGTCACCTATTCCTTCATCTTGTAGTGGTATATAATTTAGGCTACATCGCCTCTCCCTTTAGTCATCTGGTAGTGATATACACCTTAGGATGCATCGTCACTCCTGCGCTCATTTTATCATGATATACGCTTCGGATATAGGGACACACACATACTTCCTCTCTAGGTCGCATATCTTCACTACATATACACACTCATCACAATGCGTTAGACACAACACACACTTTGACCATTTCCTAATGACACACTCTCATTTATAGTTCATTCTTGACTACTGAGGGGGAAAAATAAATGAACCTCATTGCATACAATTCCATTATCTCTTGGGGGCATGTGGCTCCTATCATTCATCTTGCATTTTATTCCATCCATCCACAACATATTGCATATCTTGGTTTTTTTTACTCTTTCTTGCATTTTTATATATGTTCACTCTATTTCACATGCTAGATTGATCTCCTTATATGTCATTATATTTACCATCCATACATGTTGTGTTCAAGTCTTTTCTAATTGTGATCGTAGATACAAGTCTCTTGCATGCAAAGCATGGATACTTTCCTTCTACCACTCATATAATGGTTGTTGGGGAATCCATGTGCATCTCTTACAATTGTTATTATTTCATTTTGTACTTAGCACTTTTCATTACTTGGTTATACATGATTTTTACATACTGGTTATCTTTCTAACATGTTAACAGGTACTTCATGTGTAACATTTTTTTCTAGGATTACTTACTTCCATGGCTATCTATTTTTTTGTCTACCATTACATTTCTATTGTTTTCTAATGTATGTGAGCATTGCCCTTTGTTTGGTGTGCACACTTTTTTTTGTATGTGGCCATTATGGTGTGGCTTGTCTTGTGACATCATGAGTGGTGTCCCATGTTTGCAACCCACCATGATAGTTTATCATTATATTCTTACATGTTTACTTGATTTCTAACTTCTACATTTTATGTATGGCATACAGTTGTCTTTTACATGCATGCTTATTTGTACTAACACTAATTTATAGCCACTTGTTTGCATGTGCTTTTTTTTTTCTACCAACGCATTCCCTTCCCATGCAGGGGCACAATTTATGTGTTCAATCCTATCATTTGGGGTTTTACGCATTACACAACGCTTCTACACCTTTGGTATAGTTTAATTCGGTTTACGCCCTTAACATTGTGGCTTATACAACGAAAGTGGGTTCAAACCAATCTACGAACCCCATACACGAGAAGATTTTACAAAACATGGTTTCCTTAGCATTCTAGGGAGTAGTTACAGGTTAGAGGATATAGCATATTTCCTCTCTACACTACTTCATCCAGTGGCATTGGATAATCCAAAATACTAGGAAGTACAAATATATCTTCACACATCTTCAAGGAAGAAATTATACGTTGGATAATAATGTAGCTTTCTCCCTACACTTCTTTGGCCACGGTCATGTGAGATCACCCAAAAAACTCACAGTACAAGATATCCTTCTACACCCTCTCTCATCACAGATCAAGTGCACAATTTCCTTATGCATTTTTCATTTTCCATTACATGTTTTTTACTATATACATGTGTCTTTATATGTATTTTTACATACATATACATATGTATTTGATTACTTTATCATCTTCTCCTTGCAAGTTTGACTAGATAAGAAGAAAGCACTCAACAAAATAACAATGATGACATCAACAACAACATTATGTGGCAGCACACACCTCATACTAACATGCAGGTACATCACACACATCAGAAACTACACACACATTTCTACCCTAGGTTCACTTTCATCACTTTTTTCTCTTTTTCATCTTTAGTTTCCACACTCCATCATCTTTTTGTCACTCCATGCTTTTTCTAGTCCTTCAACGCATTTCCTACATCACTCTACATGGACATCAAGTATGCATCTCTATCTACTTTATGTTACCAAGTGTTCTACTCACCAACATAAAGTGGGGGAAAATGTAGACACTAAATCACGTATTTTGGGTATTATTTAGTCCCGGTCTCATACTACTATTCATATGGTTTTTGAGTGAAGAAAGTACTAATAAACCCCATCTTTTGGACATTTTACTTTAACTTATGTCATCATTCGACCTTTGGAACATGTTTTCCAAGTATAATTTAATCATTCCACATTGTTCTCGCACTTACTTAATCGGGCACCCACTAGCCACCCCCGGTCCCTAGTCGGGCACCGTGATCCTTTTCCTACTTTACTTCCATCTTTTGGGAACTTTTTAGCCATTTTAGCTTTCTATATTTTTGGTTGTCGGCCTTTTCGGGGTTAATTATGAAATTAGAACAAGATAACCTTATAAAATAAATTTATGATACCATAATGAGGGACCAAGAACTAGTCACTATTATCATTACCTAAGGTTGCATCCATCTAAGGCTCCATTTTCATCCACCTAGCTCCATCACAAGGGACAAGGTTGGTTCATCTGCATCACACATCATAGGAGGGAATTTTATTCTATTCCATCCACCATTTTATTACATTTTTACATTTAGTTATAGCTCACTAGTTCACAAAAAGTGACGGCACAAGATCACCTAGAGCACAATTCTCTCACACACACATAGAAATACATCAAGTCTGAGATGTAGTGAAGTGCTCAGTTAGTAAGTCCACCATTATGGCCACTGAGAACAGTCTGACCCCTTTATATACATCTTTCCTTTTTTAGGTTTTTTATGTTTGGCTTGGGGTTTTGCAGGTTTATCCTTCATCACCGATTATCAATGACATCTAGTGCAAAAGTGCAATAAAATACACATGATAGGATTGAAGGATTTACATGACTTTGTAACCTTGAAAATATAGTTTTGGGACCTCTGCCGCACAAACCGGGACACCCATAACTAAGACTAGGGTGCTCACAAGTGCTCGGATCCTCTCCTAGGCACCCAAGTCCACTCAAATTTCTCGAGATCTACACTTTTCTCGGGCCTTGGCATAGTCATTTTTTCCTCCTGTTTATTTAATTAGCCTTGTGACATAGTCCAAAATCTTTCTGAATCAATTTGAGTTCCTTCTAACTCTCCTTACACATTAGGGTTTTGCATTTCCATTTTCTTAGTTTCTTGGGTCACTTTGCTCATTCAGTTTATACATTTATTTTACTTCTTTACTTGTTAGATTAACCTTTAAATAATCAAATTTTAGTTGATTAGAGTCATATGTCTATAGGCAATGAACCCCTTGGTTCTACCCTATTGCTTGATTCATGGTAGCACTTATTTTTTCGATACCCCATCTTAGAGAATTTTTTAACCACACACATGACAAACCTATCCAACAACCAACTTTTTCAAACTAGTTTTCCTTACACTACGCTACGAGTCCCCTCATTTTGAGGGGGTCACCCATATAATTTTTTTTATCACAAGTCATTTTTGTCTCAGCACTTTTCCTCCACTAAATTACTCGATAAAAAGGGGCAAATGTAAACACTCAAAATATGCACCACTAATTCCCTCATCATATACATTATCTTCACAACTATATTAAAATAAATTCAATATTTAATTAATAAATATTTTATCCTAACTCTAAAATCATGTAATATTTATTCCATGCAAATATTCTTCTCATAGCTATAAAATCTCATTTTACCTCTTAAAACCACCCAAAACCACTTAGAAACTAAAATCAAACAAAATAAAAACAAATCAACTATTTATCAACAATTACATAACCTTCTTAACCTCCTCACCTCATCCTCCAACATCGATTGGTCATTTACCTTAATCCCAAACCAAAAATCCCTGATTAGAAGTGGTTTTAACCACTTTTATGGTTGTTTCCCCATAAAACGCAGATCGTTGGCAATTCAACCGAATCGTCAAGGATTATAAATAACACTTTTGTGCTCTCCCTTCGAGGATCTTCAAATCTCAAATCTTAGACCTCCTTGTCACTCATGAACTTCATTTCTCGACACTACTTTATCTAGGACATCTTCAAGCATTACCAAGCTTTAACACTTATCATTTTTCAAGCATCTTGGTGATTTCTTCATCACTCAAACCTCAAGCAATGTCACAGACCAAAAATAAACTCAGATCCTTCCCAGTGAATATTTGAGGAACCACTTAGCTCCAAATAGACTAAAAGGTATTCTTCTAGTTTTGTTTATCCTTTTTCAATCATAACAAACTTTTAAATCAATTAAAACATCATTTTAGAGCTTTAAACTCTCGTTTTTATCAAAACTATCAAAAATCACAGAAATCACTAGTGATTCACCCTAATCACCAGTGATTGGCCTAAATCACCGGTGATTCCTGTCAAAATCATCTTTTTATCATTTTATCACATTTTATAATATCTTATCAAATCCTCTGCATTTAACATGTTGTTTCCAAGTATGGCTCTATGTTAGATGGTAGTTCTTGTCCATTCCCATCGATTACAAGCATTTACAACCTTCCTATATTCCAATAATGTTTTTTCTAGGAGCAGTAAAAAAATCCTACATGAGTTTACAATTTGTGCAATTTGATTTTCCATTGACAAAAAGACATTCAAGATCAGATCGAATTCCTCCATTATATCCAACAAGAGACTTGTGACTTTAATGTACGATTACTTTGAGCACATTCAAATCACATCTATACTTACCTAGGCCACCTTTGAAGTTGTACATGATATTCCCTTCAACCTTGAATTCTAGATTTCTCCATTTGTTTATCATGTATATATTGTTAGTCATTTTAATCATTATCTCTATCAATTCACTTAATTGTCACAAAATGAGTTGACATCCTCCAAGGAAATCCTTTTAAATTACTAGAATCAACCTTTGCTAAGTAGCTCGTCTACCCATTTGTATAATCATTTTTGTTTAGTGTCTTTGAGTGCATAGGTTGCTTAATAGGACATGAGGACTTGTACATTCATTCAGATGCGAAAATATCAATCAAACATCAACTTCAACATCCATCTTCGCGGGTATCGGTAAACCCCACCATCTTCTAAGGTCGGTTTTGTTTTTATTGTTTCACTTCATTAATTTAAATTAGGAAATTAAAAACATCTCTTGAACATTTTGGCACACTGGTGGGACTGTTAGAAATCAAAGCACCGAGAGGGGGTGTGAATCAAGTATAGATTAAAAAATTTAAATTGATTTCAATCCTTAATTCTTTAGTGGAGTTCAACAATATCTCATAAGTAATTAAGAAAGTAGATGTCAAGTAAGATAAAAATAACATAGAAATTATAGTGGCAAATCCTTTCAGGAAAAAAACCCACATTAAACAAAGGATTTATTAGGAACACCAATTCCAAATCTTACAATGGTTTTGGTTGAACACCACTTAACCATTGAAGGACCCACTTCATTAAAGCACCCATGGAAGATTTCTTTGAGCACCCACTTAGCAGATTTTAGAAAGCACTAAGTTGTAAGGAGCATCCACCCCTATTTTCTAAGCACCCACTTAGAAATATTATTTTACAATTACAATTTGATCATATAGAATCAGTATTTCTTACACAATAGATTATGATCACTTTTCTATGTCATTCTGCACTCATTGTTTTAGCGTTCTCTACATTGTCTTTCTTGGTATTTCAAATATGATCGGGTCTCTGATTTCTACACTTTTTTCTTCTTTAGCTCGTATATTTCATTTTTCACTTGAGCTCTCTTTCTCCCTATGTCGCTCTTCTAATTTTCATGCCTTGATTTCTTACTTGAGAAACTCCCTTATTCACATGGAGATCTCTTTTTATATACAACCAATATTCTCCATTACTTCTATTGACATGTCATGTACTCTTACACCTTATCAACTATAAATCCAGTAAGTTTAAATGCATATAACAAACTCTAGATTTATTCTCTCCATATTTGGTCTAACTTTTCCATTCTCTATATTTGACTTAATTTTTTCGTTTTCCATGCATTAATTTAGGAGCCATTTATGAGCCAATACCTAAAATATATTTCTCATATTTTTAGGATTTCCAACGTGATTAAGATGAGTGAATCACTTTCTTCTCTGATATTTAATTTCGCCTTGAAATAAGAATTGCATAGAAATTGTAACTGCAATTCCACAAATTCAAAGAGCATTAAATGTTGACAGTTGGAACTGGAAATTTCTTCATTCTTCGTGGAGCTCAGGTTGTGTAATTTTCCGCAATAACTAGATAATAAAATCATTATCGATTTTAGAGAACAAAGTCTCACTTGTCCATGCTCAAAGCATATAATTTTTCTCGAGCCCTGTCCAAACCATATTTATTTGATCTACGGATTTCATTAGCTTGTGCAACCTTTTCCTTTATCTCATAGTTATATCCTTTGATATGTGTCGTTTCTTCTTTGATGGCATATTTTTTAGTTATCTATGGCTTTACTTATTTGTTTGTTGCATTCTTTAGTACTTCATGGATTTTCTCTATCTCGTGGTTATTTTCTTTTATCTGCATCTTTTATATTTCTACGCAGCTATTTATAGTCTTTTGCGTATTTTATCTTTATCTGTGGATTTCTTCTAACTTTCCTTAATCATGTGGCTTTTCATTCACATTTGTAGCTTCACCTTTCTCACTCGCGGCATCGTCCTTTTCTCTGCGGCTTCACCCCTTTATCCCGTGGCTCTCACTAAGCCTTTGTGGATTCTTTTAGAATTTAATGGCTACTTCCTCATATCTATGGCTTACATATAAACTGATTAAGTCCCTTAGAACTTATCCTTAATCATCCTGAAGTCTCTAAGAGTGACACTACCAATCAACCTTCACATTTCTCTTGCCAAATCTTTCTTTCCATACATGGTTGATCTTTGAGATACCTACACAACCCCTTGCACTATAATTTTTCCATTTTTTCCATCAATGTAGCTTGACATCAATGACAACACATATGAAATGAAAAAGGTCCAAAAAACTCCCCCTTTTCATTGATGGAAACACCTTAGAAACTTACAAACTTTGATGGAAAAACACTGCATACCTTTCGATTTCATCTTATCTCCCCTTTGACAACAATGAAAAAGGGCCATTTATGCCACATAATGATGAAAATGTAGGTAAGCTAGATAATTCATGTTCTTACCTCATGAAGCTCCCCATAGGCACATGTTTCTTATCCTTATCACTTGGTATACTCACGGCAAAACTCCCCCTGAGATGATGAATACTTTGACAAGATGAGTTGGCATACTAGCTCCCCCTGCATAAAGTATTATTCTCACACTGATTTAGGAGATAATATTTCATGAGAATTATCCCTTACTTTATCTTTACACCTTTCTAGTTATTGGTGGGATCTAGAATGACCCCCAATTCATTTCATAAGTGCTCAAATGTAACTTTTGGCAGAGGTTTTTCATGATATCTGCAATTTCCTCTTTTGTGCTCACATATTCCAGACTGATTTTCTTGTCATTTAATTGTTCCCTCAAGAAATGATATCTTATTGGAATATTCTTGGTCTTTGAGTGGAAAACAAGGTTCTTAGAGACACTTATTGCACTTATGCTTTCACAAAACAAGGGAATTGGGCTATTATATTTTACCTTGTAATCCTCCAATGTCTACTTCATCCAAAGAACTTGAGTACAACACATTGTGGTTGATATATATTCTACTTCACATGTTGAGAGTACTTTATTTCTTTTAACGAGGATACTAGAAATTTCCAACAAAGAATGCTCTCATGACTTGTACTCTTCCTGTCATCAACACTTCATGCCCAATCAACATCTGTATATGCTTTTATATTGAATTCACTTTTTTTGGGGTACCAAATTCCATATTAGAGTGTTCCGATGAGATATCTCAAAATTATTTTGACCACCTTGAAGTTTTTTTCCTTGGATCTTCTTGGAATCTTCCAAAAGGCCTACTTCCTACATGATATCAGGTCTTAATGTTGTGGAGTAGAGTAGACTACCTATCATAGATCTATATAGAGTTTTGTCTACTTTTGGTGAGTTATCCTCTTTGCTCAACTTACATCCTACTTCCATTGGTGTCCCTATAGGTCTGCAATCTTCCATCCTAAACCTTTTCAGAATTTCTTTGATATACTTGGTTTGGGATATGAATATACCTTGGTCTAATTGATTGATTTGTAAGCCTAGAAAGAATGAGAGGTCCCCAAGCATAGAAATTTCAAATTCTTCTTTCATCATTCCAAAAATTATGTCATCCAAATACTCCAAAATGACAATGATCCAGATGATATAATTCTCCTCTTCCTTGATGTACTATCTATGGAAACCTTTTCTAAAACCCTTCTCAATGAGATATGAATCCATTCTACTATACTAAGCTCTAGGATCTTTCTTAAGTCCATACAAGGCCTTTTTCAACCTGCACACATGATCTTTGTATTTTTTAGTTAGTGAAAATCCATTAGATTGTTCAATATATACCTCTTCATTTAGAAAACCATTTAGGAAGGTTGATTTCATGTCCATTTGAAACACTTTGATTTTCTTGTAAGACACGTATGCCAAAAATAATCCAATTACTTCCATCCTTACCACTGGTGCAAATGTTTCATCAAAGTCAATTCATTCCATTTACACATAGCCCTTTCATAAAAGTTTGGCCTTGTTCCTTGTTACTTCTCCTTTTTCATTCAATTTGTTTCTAAAGACCCATTTAGTTCTAATCACATTTTTATCCTTAGGTCTTGGCATGAGCTCCCATGTTTCATTCTTCTCAATCTGATCAAGTTCTTCATTCATTACATCTACCCAATGTTGATCCTTACTAGCTTCTACAACATTCTTTTGGGTTCTACCATGGATAGGAGTGTTATATCTTCATGATTTTGTTGATCTCTTAGTCTTCTTCTTGGTTAGAATGTCACCTTCTTTGTTTCCAATGATCTGATTTGATGGATGATCCCTCTTAACTTGTCTTGAGGGTGTCTTAGTGTCTTTTCTTTCTTCAAATTCATCTACTTATTCATGTAGACTCTCCATTTCTTCATCATCTTCTTATTATTCATGACTATCACTGTGATGAGTGCTAGATTTGGTAGGATAAGACTCATAAATGTTTACATTTTTTTTTTCTACCAATTTTTGCAACCTTTATTGTAGCATAAGTAAGCCACACTAAGTTCTTGAATAACCAAGGAATATGCCTTCATCACACCTAGAGTCAAATTTTCCCAAGTTATCTTCATCTCTTTTGATGTAACATTTACTTCTAAAAACTCTTATGTGTTTTACATTTTGTGGCATGCTTTTTCAAAGCTCATAAGGTGTCTTGTCACAGTTCTCTATTCTTAGTTAAGATATGTTAAGAATGTAGACCATGGGGTAGAATACTTCACTCCAATATCTGTCTAGGTAGTTTAGATTCATTCAACATTGTTCTTGTCATTTCTTGTATAGTCTTGTTCTTTTTTCAACCACTCCATTTTTTTGAGGTTTCTTGGTGGCTGAGAATGTCTTCGAATTGTCTTTAAATTCCATGTTCTTCAAAAAATCATAGAACTCATTTGACCATAATTCTCCACCTCTGTCTAATCTCAAGCATTTGATTTTGGAGTTCTTCTCATTCTCCACAAGTGCTTCGAAGGTCTTAAATATTTCAAGAGCTTCTAATTTATGCTTCAGGAAAGCCACCCATGTCATTATCTTGTAGTAATCTATTAATATCATAAAATACGTGCCTCCTTTTAAAATTTCAGTTTTGGTAGGATGCATGATTTGTATAAATAAGTTCATGAATAAGTTCCTAGTAGTGAATACTCTTTGGTCTTGAAGGATCTCATTATTTTTTTACCATGTAGATAAGCCTTACATAATGTGTCTATTGGTTTGAAAATCTTTGGCACGTGTCTCACACCACCCTTAGCACTTAAATTTACCATATTTTCAAAATTCATATGTCTTAATCTCATGTGCCATAGGCAGTTGTAATCAAATTTACTTGAGAGGCATTTTGTTTGTTAATTTCATTTAGAACATACATATTGTTCTTAGTACACTTGGATTTTGTAAATTTATTTCATGTTACGCCATTAATAATATCTTATATAGCCTTTATCATGGAATATCACATTATATATTTTATTGCACATTTGACTTACACTTAGTAGATTATGTTTGAGGCCTTCAACATACAAGACATTCTTATGATTGTTTTACCATTGTCTAGACTTAAGGTTCCTTTTCCAACTATATTTTTTGAATTATTATCCCCAAATCTAACAACTCTTGATGCATTGTTTGACAAAGAAATAAATTTACTTTTGTCACATGTCATATGACTAGAGTAGCCACTATCTAGATACCATATTTTATCTTCATTATGTACATGAACACACGGTCTGCACTATTGAGCAAAACTCTTTCATTTTATTTTCTTCTTCCTTCACCACATACACCAATTTCTTTTGTTTATGAGGTTCTTATTTATTTATTGAAGCTCCATGAATTTTCTTGTGATATTTATATTAAATAACATTATAGTTCAGTCTGGTGTAAGATGGGCCAAAGTTCCTTCTATATCCCTTGGAGAATTTTCTACACTTAGCAACCTTGTGTCTAAACGATAACATGAATAAAATAACCATAGAAAGAATTTTGTACCCATAGCATAGGTGATAATTTTGGGATCAATATTGATGAATTTCTTTATTTTAGTGGATTTATGTAGGCTGTTTTACTTCATGCTTAATGGTTCCTTTTCATTTTCTTTCTTCTTCCTTGAAGCCTATTCCTGATTTGTCACTTGATCTCATTATTTATTCAAAGTATATCCGTGAACACATTTAAGCTCTTTTCCAGGTTTTCAAATGCTATCATATTGCTTCTCATTTGATTTGATATTATACCTTTAGTTTCCTTGGTTTGAAGAGTTTATATTTATACATTCATCTTCCTTTGATTTGTAAGATTTAGAAATCCTTTCTAGTTGTGTTTCTAGTTCTTTGAGCTCATTGGTTTCTTCTTCTTCCTTTAAACTTTGTCTTTTCTCAAAGATGTGATTTTTTCTCTTCATAATATTTTAGTGTACATCTCAGATTTTGATTCTTCCTCCTACACAGTTTAATTCTTCAAGAGCACAAATGAATTCTACTTCCAGATTTACACTTACTTCTTCTTCATAGATTCTTCATAATCAACTACATTCTTTCCTCTTGAATTGCATTCTTCATATGCATCCATAGCCATGAATAGACATTCAGATTGAGCTTCATTATCTTCACTTTCAGATCTGCTAGGATTAGGTTGTTTGAATCAGATTCACTTGATTCTTATTTTGAATAGAAGTTCCTCTTATTCTTAAAGAATTTATTCTTTCCATCTTTCTTCTTGAAATTAGCCTTTTCTTTGTTGTGCTTATGAATTTATTTCTTATGATCAAATTGAGTTTCTTTATTTTTATTTGGGCATTTTGCAGTGAAGTGGCCTACTTGTCCACACTCAAAAAATTTAAATGGAAGTTTTCTTTGTACTTACCTGAGCCTCTTTTTAGTCTTCTTATAAACATCACCTCAATATTTTCATCATCTACTTCACCTCTGAGTTTGATTCTTCTATCTTTGGTTTGGATTGGGTTTCTTTCTTGGCTTTAAATGCCACATATTTCTTGGTTGATTTGGATCTAATATTCCCCATCTAATATGCTAAAAGAATGCTATGTAATTCATCCATTATGAGAGTCTTCATGTCTTTGGCTTCTTCCATAGCTGAAACCTTTGCATCATATTTGGCAATCAAAGATCTCAGAATATTTTGAACTATAACTGATTCTTCTAGTTTCTCACCTAGGCCTCTGATCATATTGATAACTTCATCTATTCTCTACATGTAGGCTTCTATACTCTCATCATCTTTCATTTTTCAGATTCTCAAACTAAGCTCTGTAGGTCTGTAACTTTGCTAACTTAACTTTATCATCTCCTTCATAAATTCTCTAAATTTTGGTCCACATATCTTTTATTGTTGTGCAATGCATAACTTTTACAAATTTCCTTTTAGTCAATCCTCATATGATGTCATTCATGAATCTTGAGTTGCATTAATATTTTTTTATTTTTTTTGAAGAAGTGATCGACATGACTGGAGGATTGTATCCTTTCTCAACACATTCCCATATATCAAAACCAAGTGACATAAGATATGTTTTCATTCTTATTCTCCAGAAAGCGTAATTTGTTCCAGTGAAGAGAGGTGATCTTGACAATGATAAACCAATGTGTGCTTCATTTTATGGCATGCTTGTGAAAATAGGATCTCCTTGAAGATGTTAAGCTTCTACTAGAAGAACCTTCTCTCTGATACTAATAGTTAGAGATCACAAGAACTGAGATGGGGGTGAATCACTATAGATTAAAATTTTTATAGTAATTTCAATCCTATATTCTTTAGTGGAGTTCAAAAATATGTCATAAGCAATAAAATAAGCAAATGTCAAGCAAGATAACACAGAACACAAAAATTATAGTAGGAAACCCTTTTGGGATAAAAACCCACTTGAAACCAAGGATTTATTAGGAACACCAATTTTGAAGCTTACAATGGTTTTGGTCTAGTACCCACTCAACCAGTGAAGCACTCACTTCACTACTTCAAGAACCCACTTGAAGATTTACTAAGCACCCACTCAACAAATTTTAGAAAGCACCAACTTACAAGGAGCACCCACCCCTATTATCTAAGTACCCACTTAGAAATATTATTTTACAATTATAATTTGATCATACATAATCAATATTGCTTACACAACAGATTATGATCACTTTTCTTTGTCAATATGCACTCACTATTTTAGTGATCTCTCCATTCTATTTCTTGGTCTTTAAAATCTGATTTGGGACTCTAATTTATGCATTCTGTTTTTTTTTAGCTTGTATATTTCATTTTCACTTGATCTCTCTTTTTCTCTATATCGCTCTTCTAATTTTCATGCCTTTGTTTCTTACTTGAGAAACTCCCTTATTTACATGGATATCTCTTTTTATATACAACCAATTTTCTCCATTACTTCCGCGTGTCATGCAATCTTACACCTTGTCGGTTGAAAACATGGTAAATTTAAATGCATATAAAAACTCCATATTTATTCTCTCCATATTTGGTCTAACTCATCTGCTTCTCTCGTATTCGGCTTGATTTCACAAATTTCCATGCACTAATTTAGGAGCCATTTATGATCCAATACCTAAAATAGATTTCTCATCTTTTTAGGATTTCCAACATGATTAAGATGAGTGAATCGCTTTCTTCTCTGATATTTAATTTTCCTTGAAATAAAGAATTGCATAGAGAATTGTAACTACAATTCCACAAAGTCAAAGAGCATTAAATGTTGATAGCTGGAACTGGAGATTTCTTCATTCTTCGTGGAGCTCAAGTTGTGTACTTTACCACAATAACCAGATAATAAAATCATTATCAATTTTAGAGAACAAAGTCTCACTTGTCCATGTTCAAAGCATTTAATTTTTCTTGAGCCCTGTCTAGACCATATTTGTTCAATTTGTGGCTTTCATTAGCTTTTGTGACCTTTTCCTTTGTATCGCGGATATATCCTTTGATTTGTGGCGTTTCTTCTTTGATGGTGGATTTTTCAGTTATCCACAGCTTTACTTCTTTGTTTGTTGCATTCTTTAGTACTTCATGGCTTTGCTCCATCTCCATAGTTATTTTCTTTTATCTGCGGCTTTTATAGTTCTATATGGCTATTTCTAGTCTTTCACGACTTTTCCTTATCCGCAGATTCTTTCGACTTTCCTTAATCATGTGTCTTTTCATTCTCATCTTTGGATTCACCTTTCTAACTCTTGGCTTCATCCATTTGATCTACAGATTCACCCATTTTCCCATGGATATCACTAAGCCTCTGTGGATTCTTTTAGACTTCAACGGCTACCTCCTCATATATCTAGCTTGCACAAAAACTGATTAAGTCCCTTAAAACTTATCCTTAATCATCCTAAAGCCTCTTAGAGTGACACTACCAATCAACCTTCACATTTATCTTGCCAAAGATTTATTTCCATACATGGTTTATCTTTAAGATACCTGCACAACCCTCGCACTATACTTTTGCCACTTTTGCCATCAATGTCACTTGACATCAATGACAACACATATGACATTGAAAAAGATCCAAAAATACCATATCCATTTTATTTCATTTAAATTTTATTAAAATACGTCTTTAGGTTTTCTTCTTTATAATTGTTAACATGCTAAGAAGTCTATACTACTAAAGAAAGGTATAAACCAAGATGGATTTGATTATCTCATGCATGGCAAGAAGTTTTGACATCCGACAAAACTGGTCAAGAGTAGTTAGAATAGGTTATGAATAAAAATTCTCTATGATCTATTTTAGTTTTAGGTGTGATGTTGCATAGTTTTTGAAGGTGTATGATGCTCAAATTTGATGCGCAATCCTAGGGAAGATAGTGACTTCTTCTACAAGTTGGCATAGGTATTTAAAGGTAGAGGCATGTAAAAAAATTCTTGTATTGTTTCAAGGAAAGGTGTATTTATAATATATATGAGGAATCATATGTACAAGCATGAAAATATGTCCTATATGTGAGTAAGAATTATCAAGGTTTCTTGTATGTTGTAAACAAGATTTTTAAGTCCGAGTTTTAGGATATGTATCAAGTTATGATGGTTTGAAACATATTGTAAAGTATATTTCTAGGGGAGTTTTGATTAAATTCAAAATTGGTCTAAGAATGTTTGAGTTGGATCCAATAAGGTGTATTCATGGATAAGGTTGATTCTCTAAGGGGAGCTGATTTGATTAAGATCGATAAGAGCATTGTAGGATGAGTCAAAGTAAAAAGGTATACAACAAAAAGGAAGGAATAATTGGTATGCATATGTTCAATGGGAGAATTGAAGGAGGTTCATAATAGTTCCATGAATTCTCATTAGCATTTGAAGTTCTAAAAAGAGGTATAAGAAGTATGAGAGTTAGAGGATATGGTTTAAAATGTTTTCTTAAGTCAAAAGAGTGAGCACATATAAGGGAGAAGCAAGTAATTTGATTACATTGTTTTTATTGTGTCTTTTCAAGTTGCTTTCATGTCAAGTATTCATGTATCCTTTTTCATTAGATTTAAAATGGGAGTTTATGCTTGAGAAACATGAAAAGAAGTCTCAGAAAAATTCTTATAGGTGTTTTTATGTGTGGTTCCCATTAATGTTTCAAGGTGGTTTCATCAATAACAAAGGAGGATATTATTGGACATAGTGTCTTAGTTTTTTTCATTGATGTCAAAGGGAGTTAGGAGGGTTCATTGATTTAGTATGAGGTGTCATGATGAGTTGCATTGTTGTAGAGGCATGATGACTAGGTGATTGTGTATGATCTTGGTGCATTGTCAAATAGGTTGGTGATATGTATGGACTTCGAGGAATTTCTTCAAGGTTGGTATGAGGTTTAACATGGTTAGTGATATGTGTTAGTAGGTATTATAGATGTTGTGAAGGTCACTTAATTATATTCATGTGTTGATGATCGGGAGGATTTTTTTGGATTTAGGTTTTACCTTAATCTCCTAAACCATTACAGTGATGTAGAGTATCTTGAGATATTTCCATCGATATGTAGAACTTAGAAAATGGGGCTCATACGTGAAAGATAATGAATGTCAAAGTTTGGAGGAAAATGGTGTCAAACTTTTTCAACTTTCCAATCCAAACACGACATGTGGTAGAAGTGAAAAAATGGGTAAAAGAATAAAATTGTGTTTTAACCTATGGTCTAAGACATACGGTTGAAAATTTGGTGGGGGCCTCTATTTTATTTGAGGGCCCTTAGCCTGAGTCCTCAAAGCACACTCTTTTAATGAATGGGTGCCTTGGCTGCGGCTCATTATATCATTATTTTGATATTGTTTATATCTGCCACATTATCTCTACATATTCTACATGTGGGATATTGTATTGTAGGATTGTAATTGTAATGCAGGGATGAAATTGTACATTGCATTATATTATGAAGTAGCTCGGTGCACTATTATTTGTGTTGGTTCCCATTGATTTGACCGCATATTTCCATATTGATTGGGATTACTCCATATACCTCATCCTTAACTATTTGGCCATACAACTTGGCATATGACTTGGGCGGTCCAAATTATATGCAACATCTCACATTACTGACGTATATACTTAGCCAAACAACCAACTAAATATGTGGCAAAGTTAATTACATCATTTTCGATCCTCCACATAATATCCCATCACATTATTGAGCCACGACTTGGCCCAACAACACAACGAATTGGCCTAAACAAGGTAGTCTAAACAATGCATTAGTACACATATATGTGGTGAACCAACAACATGGTGGGATATCCATAGCCAACGCATAGCTTGACACGGTGGGTAAGCCCAAGTATTGTGTAGCACAAAAAAAGGGCAAGACATGGCCTAAGCCTCGTATAAATATGGAGGCCTTGCTATATTTAAATAATAAGCCTATCCTCCTTGCTATCAATGTGGGATTTTTCCCACTTCATTGCAAAACAATTAGCGTGGAAAATTGAGGTGCAATTTGTACCCACGACCTAGTCTCCCCATAACCAATCAAATCACCAGTCAATCTAGGTAGGTTAGTGAGTATAAGAAACAAATCACTTTTATTTAAAGGGCTTTTATCCGAGACTATTGATAAGGTAGAATTGAGAAACTTGCAGAAAACCCCTTTTTGGAGCACTTAGAGTCAAAATTGGAACTCAGTGTAAAAAGAAAAGTTGCTCAAAATTTTGATACAAAGATAGTAGTGGTATTATTTTTCCATGAAGTGTTTCCAATTTTCCATTGTAGGTGATTTTCTATCACATTTTCACAAGAAAGGCACTTCAGAGAACCCGTAGAGCCACGAGTGAGATTGTGGATGCTACCTAATAGGAAATCAGAGTCTACAATTCTGTTTTTAAGCTCTAATTATAGGTATAAAGATATATTTGTCATTATTGAAGGTGATAAATTGTACTTCATTGGATTAAATAGATTGATTCATAATTCATGAATCCAGAGACGTAGCCTACATGTGAACTCTATTATCAATTTCTTATTGTGGATTTATTTTCAGTTTTTGAAGATTTTGATCAGATAAAAATTAGTATTAAGAAATTGATTAAATTGATGAAGCAAGTAATTAACTGATTAAATTTGATTTAAGTGAAAAATTGACAATCCAATCTCCACAACCTACAAAATGAATGCACAAGTCAATTTTGGGATTATAAATCAGATTGAGTGCATCTATTAATTCAACTTGTGAATAATTTTAATGGATTTGTAATAGATTAAATTTAAAAAGAAAGGAAAGGAAGAGGGGATGAAGAAAGAGCAGGTCCGAAGGAAGAAAAGAAATGAATTCCAAAGCAGAAAGGTCAGAAGGTTTATGTTTTGGGATTGGTAGTAAACAGAGCCAAACCTACTTGCATAAACGAGCAAAGCAATACTGATGATAAATAAATGACAATAAAACAGAAGCAGATCCAATAGAATAAACACACAGATCTAACATAAGAAAGATCTAATGCACATAACACATGTATTCAGCACAAAGTCTAAATATTGTATTAATATTTTCTTCTGTTACAAAAAGCTCAAAGTCTTTTCTCCTCACTTCTATTTTTCATCTGAAAGATATTCATCCATCCATAATACAACAAGTATTGGGGTATTTATAGAAGAAGGAGAGAAAAGAAGGCAAAAAGGAGCCAACAACCTATTTACAAAGATATTTACAAAAGGGCGCACTTTTCATCGCAGAACTTATCGCAGAACTTACATGTCGACACCACTTTCGCGCGAAATGGGCGCACTTATCAAAGATGTCGACTGCACCTTTCAGCATGTCGACACCACACATGAACTTATCACTTTCGCGCACTTCGCATGAACATGCCCTTGCGCACATGTCGACATGAACTTATCACACCTTTTTCGTGCACCTTTTCGCACCTTTCAGCATGTCGACAAGAACTTATCAGCGCCTTTGGCGCACCTTTCAGCATGTCGACATGAACTTGTCAGCGCCTTGGCGCACTCTTCATCGTGTCAGCATGAACTTATCAGTGCCCTTTGGGCGCACCTTTCAAGAACTCATCAGCTCTTTACACCTTTTTAAGCATGTCGACATGAACTTCGGCGCCTTGGCGCACTTATCAAAGCATGTCGACACTACATTGTCAATGCCTTGGCGCAATCATTTCAAATGTTAGCACAACAACTTTCAGCGCTTCGCTTTGGCGAAATGGGCGCACTTATCAGCATGTCGACACCACATTATCAGCGCCCTTTGGCGCACCATTCATCGTGTCAGCATGACAATGTCAGCGCCCTGCTCAAAAAGACTGAAAAATGGCTAAGTCCTTAAAACTTGATTTTCGGAAGAGAATTTTGGGCTTCTTTCGAACGTTGTCAAACTTCCTTGGGGCCAAAACAAAATTTTTGGGTATGGTTACCTGCAAATTGCCCTTGACAATTTTGCAGGATAACAGCTGGCTCTTTCTGGGGACTATCTTTGAGTGAAACTTAAGGGTAGAGAATCCCAGATCTTCATGTGCCTATCCATTGGGTAAGAGAGTCAAAAACAAGGGCGACCAGAGGGTGAACAAAAGGGAACACACAACAAACAGAAAGCAAACACACGACAAAAACAAACACACAACTAAAGCAAACTATACAAAGAAGAGAGCAAGCTCTACTTGAAAATTTTCAGATGTTGCCCGCTATAAGGAAGCGGGAGCTCGGTTCCATCCAGATATGAGAGATAGAAACTATTCTCTCCATTGAGCTGCTTGATCTTGAAAGGCCCTCTCCATAGAGAATCAAATTTTCCATGCATGCCCTTTGGCTCTCTTCGCTTGTCCCACAGAAGGACGAGATCTCCCACTTGAAAATCCCTCTGCTTGGCCTTCTTATCGAATAATCTCTTGACTTGATTCTGATGTTCAGTGATCCTATCGACCACCCTTACTCTCTTTTCTTCAAGTTCTGTTAGATACATGATTCTCTTTTCAAGAGAATTTTGGAAAGTTTCATCTTCGATAGCTCGTGCAAGCACAGAAGAAGTTCAAGCAGAAATGGGAAGCTCGGCATCAGTGCCATATAACACTTGAAAAGGTGACATGCCGAGAGACCTCTTGGGAGTAATACGATCGGCCCACAAAGCGTCGTACAAAGACTTGTGCCACATTCGCTGATTCTCATCCACTAACTTCCGTATGATGGTCACCAAGTTCTTGTCATCGGATTCCGCCCCACCATTTCCCGAGGGTAATAATCTGAGGCGTGAGCCAAAGTTATCCCATATTCATAGAAAAAACTAATAACTTCCCATGAGGAGAAGTTAGAAGCATTATCAGCAACAATTTTGTTTGGAACGCCAAACCTGACAATGATATTTTCTTTAATGAAATTGCAAACCACCTCAGAAGTGGCATGCTTGACAGGTATGGCTTCCACCCACTTGGTGAAGTAATCTGTTGCTGTAAGGACATAGCTATGTCCAGCACTCGATTGAGGATTGAGTGCACCAATAAAATCAATTCCCAATCACCTTGAATGGTTCATTGACAATAACCGGCCTTAGGGGAAAGGCAGCCAACTTGGGCTTGCCGACGAATTGCTGGCAAGGTTCACACTTTGCCACCCAGGTGGTGATATCTTGGAAGAGCATCGGCCAATAGTACCTGGCTCGGATGATCTTATGTGCTGTCACGGAGGAAGAGAAATGACCCCCACAGGCTGAATTATGAAAACTTTCGAGTAACTTTACCTGTTGTGGTTTGTCAACACATCGCAAAAAGATGCCATCTATCCCACGTTTATATAAACCGTCATCCCAGATGACATATTTAGCTGCTCTGAGCTTTATAGTGCACTTCTCCTTTGCAGTTAGGTGCATTGGGCATTCGCCATAGGTGAGGAAGAAAGTGATATCGGAATACCATTCATCACTAGTCGCAACAAATAGGACCAGAGGCAGTGAATCGGGTTTTTCCAGCCGGTCCTGTGCTTCATCGGTGTAGTCACCCTTTCCTCGTGGTTTTTCAATCTTTGTTTTCAGCCATGTCGACATAGCCCGCCCTCACCACTTGGTTGGTTTAATATCCGTGTCATACTCCCGGACCTTGCGATCAATTTCCTCGCAAGCTTCCTAACTCCCGTTGAGTTAGAATTGATTTCACCGCCGTGTCGTGTGACCAAAGACCACCGTATGAGAGTTTAGAATGTAATACCTGAAATTCTTCACTGCTTTGACAACGGCGAAGGCATGCTTTTCCAGTTGAGACATTTTTAGTTCGTGAGGCTTGAGGGGAGAGCTCATGAACGCAATCGGAGATTCAACATCCTCCGAATTCTTTTGCATCAAGATTCATGGACACAAGTATGCTCGATGCGTAACTATACATGATGAAGTCCTGGAGAAATCGGGACATACCAGATCTAGTGCATGAGCAACGTAAGCTTTTATTTCTTCAAATGACCTTTTCCCCTCTTCGCTCCATCTGAAAGTTGGTGACCCCTTCATCATGTTCAATATGTGACGAGTCTTTTCAGCAAAGTCAGGAACAAAACGCCTGAGAAAGTTCACCTTTCCGAAGAAAGAATGAACACCAGTCTTGCTTGTAGGTAGAGTAAGGCTTTGAATAGCCTTAACTCTTTCGGTATCTATCTTTGTTCCTTCTTTGCTAACCACATGCCCTAGCAACTTTCCTTCCGTGACTCCAAAAACAGACTTTTTTGGGTTTAGGGAGATCCCATGTTCTCAGCACCTGGCCAATACTTGCTCCAAATGATCACAATGATCATTTCATTGTTTAGAGAACACGGTTAAGTCATCTAGATAAACCACAATGACTTTCCCCATCATACCTTTGAATGCAAAGTCCATGGCCCGCTGAAAAGTGGCGCCAGCATTAGTTAGGCCAAAAGGCATCCTGCTGTAGGCAAATGTACCCCAGGGAGTAGTGAATGTTGTTTTAAATTGATCTTCAGTGAAACTTCAATCTGATTATAGCCTGAAAAACCATCAAGCATGGATAACATCTCTGATCCAGTTACTGCTTGTAGAACTTGATCCATTATCGGAAGTGGGTAGTTGTCTTTCAAGGAAGCCTGATTCAAATTGCGAAAGTCTACGCATATGCGTATCTCACCATTTTTCTTGCGCACTGGCACAATATTTGCTACCCAAGTACTGTGATGGATAGGAAAGATGATTCTCGCATCCAGCATCTTCTCGAATTTTGGCCCGGATAGTACCCGAGATCTTAGGATTATAGTGCCTCTCGCTTCGCGAAAGGCTTTGACATCTTCTTTCAACGGATGTCATGTCGAACGTCCTTCGCTTAAAAGACTTTAGATCGGCATAGACCATGCCAACACATCCATATATTTCTTCAAAGAACTTGACAAATTTCCGCTTCTCTCAAAGTGCAACATTTTCCAATGTTCACAAATTCATGGTGCTCTACCGAACCTATATTGACCGGTTCGGTTTCGGGATGAGTCGTGGTCATCTCACCTCTTCTTTTTCACAAAACGGTCATGCCACGAACAACCGCTCCAGAAACCAGGCCCTTTGGGATTTTATTTCTTTGAGATGACATATGCCATCATTCGCTCCTTGATTCATCGTCTTGATCGGTGACTGATTCACGGCAAGTGGAAGTAGATCCTTCAAAGTGCAATTCTTTAAAATTTTCCACCTTCTCTAGAAAGGCAATGAGTTGATTATCATCGTTGAATACTTGCCAATGCTGAGAATTGTCTGGCACGCTCGGGTGGAAAACCACCTCAATGGTGTATTTGTTTGTTTTCAAACCTGGGTGAGGGAGCATGAGGGATGCTGAAACAGCCAATGAATCGGCCATGTCATTTTGGGCTCTTGGAATGGATTCAATCGAAAAAGCATCAAACTCTTCAATGTTGTCCCACACCGCATTACGGTAATGCCTGAGCCTTTCATTCTTCACTTGGTAAATCCTTTTAACTTGATTCACAACTAGCTCCGCATCACCTTGCACTTTCAGATTCTTAATCCCTCTTTCTTTTGCGGCTTGCATGCCAAGTAACAAAGATTCATACTCAGCAGTATTATTTGTGTTAAAAAACTGCAACTTGAAAGAGAGAGGAATGACTTCTTCCTCGGGAGATATTAGCACGGCTCCGGTGCCACATCCGCTGGTTGCACAACTGCCATCGAACTGCAAGGTCCAGATCTTATTAAGATCTCCTTCTTGAACGAGAACAACCATTTTTTCAGACTCAGTAGACAAGAAATAGTTCCCCATCCCCGATGATTCAAAAAGGATTTGAGCTTTGGGGTCCTCGAGCTAGTAACCAAGTACTTCTTTTTGTGATTCCGCTCCAAAGTCTCGCATTACACCTTTGACGGGAATTCTAGCTTTAGACCAATCCATATGAATTTCCACCAACTTTCGCTGCAAAAGCTTCTTCCCAAAGAAAATTCCGTAGGCCGCCTAATGTCAAGAACGAGGACTGTCATCTTTACTCTTTTTCTGGGAATGCCGCAAATGCAAATTACGCGTCTTTGATTTGGCCAATCAATGGAACCTGCTTGGTTTCCAAGGAATAACATCTGCCAAAAGGCTTGGTAAGGGTGAGGCCCAAAGCATGGGCTACTTTTGCTGACATGACGTTATCAAAAGCCCCATAATCAATTATGCAGTTACTCAACTTGTGACCATTGATTAGGAGGGAGAGATAGAAAGGCTCTATCTTGCTTGATGCAGATGTTGAGGCAACATTTATGTGGGATTCAGGAGGAGTGGAAAGGATTCCTTTTGGGGAAACCTGCTTAGATACAACAAACTTGACTTTGAATATACTTGGTCAATCTTACAAGTTGTTCGGGATTTGATCAAGATACTCACCTTAGACATTAGATCTTGGTCTTTTTTTGCATGATCTATGATATCAAATGTGGCCAAGGGTCGTTGGTGAAGGAATGAGTCCTCACTTCGCGATGGTGGAATAGGATTACCGGTCTTGGTAGGAACGTGAGAGGACTGATTTGGAGGAGAGATGGGGGAAAGGATTTCCTTGTAAAAGATTTGCCAGTGGAGTTGAGTAGAAGAGGATTACTCTTTTAGCAATGATCGGAGGCACGTTTGACACGGCCTTCTCCCGCTGGACATGGGCAGCAACTTCCGCTTCTTTTCCTCATGAGCGAGGTAAAAAAGCGATGACCGTCCGCTTGCATATCCTCGGTACCCTCTTCTCATCGATTCTTCCTCATCAAATTCCATATACCCGATAGTAGAGTCGCCGGTTCACCGACATCTTGATCATCTTCCCCGAGACGAAGGTTCTTCATAATAACGCTCTTCTTCTTCGATTTCGCCGAGCGTTGACCGGAGGAGCCTCAAGTGCCAACCGTGGAGCAAGCATGGGTAAGCGCGGCCTTTGTGAAACATTGTTAGGAACGAAATTCCTCGCGGAATATCCGGTATGAGGAATCGGGAGGCTCGGGCCAATCGCTTCTTTAATGCAAGCAAGTCATTCGCCATCTTTTGAAAGGCTGGATCAGATGAAGTAGTGGGCGAAGGGCCCAAAGATTTAGGCTTGGATGATTCCTTTTTCAATTCGCCAGATATTATCAAATTATCTTCTATTCGAATGGCAGTGGCCTGGGTGAGAATCAAGGTGGCCACTCATTCTGAAGGAGCAAGAAACTAACTTTTGAGCTCATAGCGTTTACGAAGAAACACTTTGATTTTTCCGTGGAAGCATGGCAACAGTGGACACGATTGATTAATGCATTGAACCTAGTGATAAAATCGCATGGTTTCATTGCCTCTCTTCTTCAGTGAGTGATCCGTGATAATAATGCAAATGCATCTTCTGAAGGTTTGTACCTGTCTTCAAAAGCATCTCGCAAGGTGGCCCAACTCGTAATAGATCCGGCCGGCAAATGCTGAAACCATTCAGCTGCGGGCCCTTGTAGAGTTTCCAGAAAAAGGCGAACCGACACATCCTCGTGAGTTACATCCAGGATACTGCATGACATAATGAATGCAGATATGTGGGAATCCGTGCTTTGATTTCCGCTCCCGTCGAATTTGGGAAAATTCTTTCGGTTTCCGTGAGGGAGCGCGTGAACTGGATGTGGTAAAGCCAAGGGACCCATAGCATTTCCCCATGGTACCGCCATTTGAAAAGCCGGAAAAAGAACACGAGCTGGAAGTGTGGTTCCGCTGAGTAGCAAGGCACTACAAAGGGATGTGGATGCCCCTTGCGAAAGATTTTTCTTCGTGGAGGTGAGACACTCCTGGATGACCGGTCAGCCGAGCTTAGTGTTGAAAAATGTGCCGGTGTTACGCTGAAATTGTGCCTTTGAAGCAGATCAAAAATAGGATCAGTTTCTCCACGAGCTCTCCTGCTACGTGTAAAGGGTTCACCTGCCAGTGTGTCTTTCCGATCTGCAGTTTTGTAGCATGGATTCAAACTTTCTTTTTTGGTTGTACTTGCTGATTTTCTCGGCTTTTCGATAAAAACCAGCAGCATGTACTTTTCTAAATATTTAAAACTATCCTCTTCGTAAAACCGATTGTGGTTAATGACAAATAACAATGAGGATAAAAGGCAGAGAAGATTAGTAAGCTGATTTTGGATCTAATTTTGACTTTTTTCAAAGGGTTTCAAACTTTTAAAGCAAACAGTCAAAAACTCAGATCTATGGCAAAATACTGATTTTTATAAAAACTCAGCGAACTAAAGGTCTCCAACTAGGCCAGATCTATGGATCTCAGAAGAAAATTTTCAATTCAGAGCACTTTTGCAAATTTTTGGATTTTTAACAAAAAGTTCAGATTTGCAAACAGATAGTGATTTTTCTGATTTTTCCTGATTTTCTATCCTACCACTATCATAGATCTGATAGATCTGTTCGTTCCCCAGTAGAGTCGCCAAAAACTGTTGGTCCGAAAATCTGTCGCTTGGGCAGATCTATGGATAAACGAGCCAACAGCAGCAGTGTGGCATAGCCCTCTTTGAGTCAAAGAAAGCGAAATCGGGTTTATTGCTATTCTACCAGCAGGAATCTATGCAAGTCTCACAAATTCTACCTTTGGGGTTTGGGATCTCATCCCAGTAGGGGTGTTTCCGACTGTGAAAAGAAAGGAAAGGAAGAGGGGATGAAGAAAGAGCAGGTCCGAAGGAAGAAAAGAAATGAATTCCAAAGCAGAAAGGTCAGAAGGTTTATGTTTTGGGAATGGTAGTAAACAGAGCCAAACCTACTTGCATAAACGAGCAAAGCAATACTGATGATAAATAAATGACAATAAAACAGAAGCAGATCCAACAGAATAAACACACAGATCTAACGTAAGAAAGATCTAATGCACATAACACATGTATTCAAAGACAAAGTCTAAATATTGTATTAATATTTTCTTCTCATTAAAAAGCTCAAAGTCTTTTCTCCTCACTTCTATTTTTCATCTGAAAGATATTCATCCTCCATCCATAATACAACAAGTATTGGGGTATTTATAGAAGAAGGAGAGAAAAGAAGGCAAAAAGGAGCCAACAACCTATTTACAAAATATCTCAAAGGGCACACTTTTCATCGTGTCAGCAGGAACTTATCAGCGCCTTGGCGCACCTATCAGCATGTCGACACCACATTGTCAGCGCCTTTGGAAATGGGCGCACTTTTCAAAGATGTCAACAGAACTTACGAAAGCGCACCTTTGCATGTCGACATGTGCGCCTTTCGCGCACCTTTCAGATGTCGACAGAACTTAGCCCTTTCGCGCACCTTTCAAAGAATGTCGATGTCGTCATGAACTTTCATCGCACCTTTCAAAGATGTCGACAAGCACTCTTCATCGATGTCGACATGAACTTATTGCGCCCTCGCGCACTTATCAAAGCATGTCGACAGACACTTATCAACATTCGCCTTTGGCGCCTTTTTGAATGTCAAGCACATGACAATGTCAAGCGCCTTTGGAAATGGGCGCACTTATCAGATGTCGACACCACATTATCAGCGCCCTTTGGCACACCATTCATCGTGTCAAGATGACAATGTCGGCCGCTCAAAAAGACTCAAAATGGCTAAGTCCTTAAAACTTGATTTTTGGAAGAGAATTTTGGGCTTCTTTCGAACGTTGTCAAACTTAAAACACCCAAAATTAATTCAATTAATACTTTTGATTAATTTTAAATTGGAAAAATTTATGTATCCGAAAATTTTGAAATGGTACAAAAAAATAAATACCGTTTTCAGATCAAGTTTTAGTATCTCGAGATGGTTTATCTCTTTACTTTCTTTAGTTGATTTGATTCATTTTGGTTAAGCATTTTTGGGCTTGATGTTTCCATTGCAGTGTGCAGAATTTAGAATTACAAGTGTGCAGGAAACCATGGGAAAATTGTCAAACAAGGAAAAGCTTGAGGAAATTGAAGCATACAATTAGCAAATTCAAGAAGATAATGCATTCTTGAGGTGTCAATTTTTTTCCTTTGAGGAGCAAGTTGACAAATTAAAAAAAGAGATAGAATCTAAAGATGAGCTCTTAATGGTGTTGTAAATTGGTGGACCCAAGAAAGAGGTACCAATTACTGATGATGCATACAATATCATAGAGGAATGTATTGTAATTATTACAACACCTAATTCCTCTCCCAAAGAAAATTTAGATTCTAGTAATGTGTTAGGTGATTTTGAAAATCACACCAGAGGTATAGGATCTAAACTTTTAAATAAGATGGGATTTAATGGAATTAGCCTTGGTAAGGATAATCAAGGCATAACTAACCCCATACAAGTTGAAGAATGACCTCGTTATGCAGGATTGGGGTATGCTATTGTAGGGAAAAAGGAAATTGGAGAGGGCTCCAAGACTGCTAGAAGAAGACAAGATTCTAACAACAAAGAGGCTTCCCCCTTAGCATCAGGTGATTCATCCTCAGGAGAAGGATCTGGTAAGAATTCACCATGGAGAGGTATTGAAATTCCTCCACCTCTTGTTTACCATGAGTGTAAAGGAAAAGGTAAACAAATTGATCCACTTTCTACATTTGAAAATTTTGGCTATGATAGACATGAAATGTGGTACAGCTTACCCATGCACATTGTGTGGCCAAATGTAGGAAACATAAATATTTTTGGAAAATATTGAGAAAGTTCACTCTCCTAAACATGGCTCAAAAAGAAGCAGTTTAGGTAGGTTTCCTAAAAATTTGGATCATGAAAAAATGGACCAAAGACTTTTTATCACTGTAAAAAGAAAGGTCATGTAATTGAAATTTTTTGGATCTTCATCCTGAACAAAAGCCAAAATTTTCTAACAAGAAAGGTAATGTAAAATTGATAGACCTTAATATGACCCCGTAGTGAATCGGGTAAACACTAAGGTGAATTAACCTCCTAGATAGAAATTTTTATCAAACGGTGGGATTTTCAATTTCATGTTTGTGATAGTTAAATTGATGAATAAAATGCAAATTAGCAAAACATTTTTTAGATTCCTGTTAATTATAAAAAGGAAATAATTCCCATATTTATTTTGCTTTGGTGTTGGTGAAGTAACTTGAAGGGAAAATCCAGGTGATAGGTTCATCAAGCTCATGTAAATTTATCTTTTGATGGTTTTGGAAAACTTAATTTTAACAAAGCAACATTTATAGTGTTTTTTATGGGCATGACGGTGATCATTGTCTATTTTTGGAAAATTAAATTCAGTATGTTATTGTATAAAATTGTGCAAATTGTTTCGTGTAGGCACTATTTGTGTGTGTAAAATTTATACAAACTCTTTGTAGCTATGCATGATGTTTGCACATGTATAAGTCTTATTTTTAGGCTTAAATATTTGTAACTGTCAAACATAGTTACAAATAGTATGTATAATTTTTACACTAACAAGTTGTGAATGTAGGTTACATTTGCATATCTAACAGTGGTGTAGGATCAAAGTGTACAAGATGAGTATGGTAGATTCATTGTCATATCAGTTGTAGTAATGGCCATGGGTGATGTTACTTTTAATGTATTTTTGATTTATTGCAATTTTTAAATATTACCATGTTATAAACTAGGTTCTACTATTTGTGATATGCAGAGAATCTATTAACAATTTAGTTGGGTAAATTTCCCTTTTGAGGACAAAATGGTCTTATTAGGGAGGAGTGATCTGGAGGATTTTTGGATTCAAATTTTACCTAAATCTACCTAAAGCATTTAAGTTTTATAGAGAATCTTGATAGCTTTCCATCAACCTGGTAGAACTCAAAACACGGAGCTCATACGTGAAATATATCATAGGTTAAAGTTTGGAAGAAAATGGGGTCAAACTTGGTCAACTGTCCAATCCAAACACGCATCACATGGTAGAAGTGAAAAAATGGATAAAAGATTAAAATTTTGTTTTAGCCTCTGGTATTCGGCATATGGCTGAAAACCTAGTGGGCCGCACTATTTTCTGGACGGGTGCCCTCGGCTACTAAGTTCGACACACTCTTTTAATGGAGGGGTACCTTGGCCTCCGACTCATTATATCATTATTTTGATATTGTTTATATCTACCACATTATCTCTAAATATTCTACATGTGGGATATTGTATTGCAGGATCATAATTGTAATGCGAGGATGAAATTTTGTATTGTATTATATTATGGACTAGCTTGGTGAGCTATTATCCGGATCAGTTCTACCAAGTTGATCACTTATTTCCATATTGATCGAGCTTATTTCATATACCTCAGACTTACTTATTTGGACATACAAATCAGCATATGACTTGGGTGATTGAAATTATATGCATCATCCCACATTACTTGGCGTATATAATTAGCCAAACAACCATCTATGTGGTGGGTTAATCACAACATTTTCAATCCTCCACATAACATCCAATCACATTATTCATCCACATACTTGGCCCAACAACAAAAAAACTTCGCCCAACCGGGGTAGTATAAAAATGCACGGTGCCCATAAAAGTTGCGTTCAAGTAAGACGGTGAAGAAAAGGCATGTAGGAATGGGTAAGTCTTAATGTCTGGAGAGTTTCAAATGTGTCTAGATAAAATGATAATTTTACATCACTAAGGATGTTGTTGTAGTTCTTTGAAAAAAAAAAATCAGGTTAGGAGGATCAAGAAGAAGCAAGAAAAGTCATTTTTAGCCATATCAAGTTCTCATAATTGCAATTTCCAGTTTGAAGGTCAACGTGTTGTTGCTCGCTGGAGAAAGTGTAATTTTCATGGGATTCTAAGCATTTTGGGGATGTTGGTACATGGAACCAAGAAGGTAAAGCAAGAAGAATGAGGTATTTTGGTAATCACTTTTTTATGAACCATCGTTAACACCAAAACTGCTTTGTTATGGTTTTAAAACCCTAGGTTGAAAGTGACTTGAGAAAAAATGAATGTAAAATCCTAAAAATGATTAATTTTTCTAATGTGATGATTTTATGATGAATATGACTCCTCCATATTTTTTTTTATTTATTTTATAGGTCTTGGTTATGTGTGGGCCCCACTTCAAAATGCTTTTTTCTCGGATTTTTTCAGTTTGTGCAAAAGTTTCCCATTGGACCTATTGACTAAATTACCATTTATTTAATCATGAGAGTTTTATTACATGTATATGATATTTTCAGGTCATGGTTGAGGTCCTATAATGTAAAGTGTGGCCTATCTTTGAAGACTGGTTTTTCGGGTTTGAAAAGGTAGTTTTGAGTAATCTACATGCAAAGGATATTTGATGTTAATATAATTTATAATTTATGGTTATCTAATCATATGGTGATGTATCTTATATCAATATATATCCATTTATAAATAATATATTAATGGTTGAGGTCATTGAGGTGGCTTTAAGCCTCATATTTGAAGACTAGGTTTTGGTGCACAAGAACGACCATGTTCTTGTGATGGTTTCATGACATGAGATAGTTTTGTAGGATTATTCATAGTTTCTATAGGTTTATGAGGTCTTATACAACATGTCTAATTGTTATTAATGCTTTTGTGAAATTGGTTTTTCTCTTAAATCTTCATGTTTTGCATAGTTGTTTGTTTTGGTGCAATTGGGATTCTTGAAGACCTAATTGAGATATTTGGAGATGTAGATAATATAGATGACATATATGGTTAATTTTTGATGTCCTCATGATGTTCTCATTATTTTTTCATGATATTGTCTCTATGATGGTCGACCTACATGATTTGGATGCATGAGACGGTATATAAGTCACTTAAGAGAGCTCATTTGTAAGAGTTAGAGACATGTGAAGTAGCGAATTTGGGAAGGAAGGAAGAGAAATATATGAGTGTATAAATTAAGTATATGGGTGTTGAAATTGATGAAGGAAGCTACCATGATGCTGATTTAAATATGGAAATCTGAATAGGGTTATTCATACATCACCTAGAGTTGAAAAAATACTTAGTGTGTGTGTTTGAGGATTAGTGAGCTAGAGGATTGTGTGAGGATGTTATGAGGGGTCAAGAATAGAGTAAGGAAGAGGTATGAGGAGCTAATAAGGTTATATAATAAGGAGATATGGGTCATTATACCAATTCAACACATGTTGGTGCAAGTTTGAGAAAAGAAGAAGAAGAATGTGTATTTGAGAGGGGTTTTGAGTGAGAGGAGCTGACATAGAGATCACAATTAGTTGTTAAAGCAACAAGGACATTAGATGATCATCCATTTTAATTGGTTAGGTGGGTGATTAGTAATATTAGGGGGTTATATCCTCCTTGTGGGGTTGGTGCTCCTTACGGGGTTATTGCCTCACAAAATAAATCTTATGTGATGTATAATATTCACATAAGTCCTTTGTTTTGAGTAATATAAGCATAGGTTCGATGGTTTTTATTCCCCTTGAGGGTTTCCTACATATATCTTGTCTCCTTGTGTTTAGTGCTCTTGTGTATGGTTGAATGTGCAATGCTTAACTTTTTTAATGCCTAATGGAATGAATCATGTATGATAATGGATGATGAATGAAATGGAATGAACTTTTTAAAGGATTGATTCACCCCTAGTCCATTTTACTTCTAATAGAACTTTCTACAATATTTCTAAATAAATATTCAAAGGTACTCCAATAGAAATAATCTTTTCCCCAATTTGAATGTATTGATTATACTCTTTTGAATTCTTGACATTGAAACATTCCTCCTTGATTTTCTTAGTTACAATCAATTTCTCATTTCTACTAACAATTTAATTTTTCATTAACTTTGTAAACATGTTTCTCTATGGTGTTTACTTTAATATGTAACCTTTATCCCTCCCATATCTCCAAATACATATCTTACATCTAAATTCTATCATACCTTCATTTTTATCCTCATTTTAAACTAGTTTAATAAAGTGATTGTTTGAAACCCATTCAATCTAAAAAAATCCTTTACATGTCCTAGTGACATGCCTTTTTTCTATTTCATTCACTTTTTGAACTTGAAATTTATCTTAATCACGTGGTATCTGGTAACACATAATTAATAGTATTAGTCCCACTAACCTAAGATTATCCTAAATCAATAATCATTTCTAGTTGCACCTCATTAAAACCATGTTTAATATGAACCTTATAAACATTTATTTTTTCGTTAATATTACTAAAATATGACCAAATATTTTTGTGTTTTTATAGGACCAAGATTAATAGAAAATATCCATTACTTGCACCAAGATCATGTCGGACATATTTCATAACTAAAATAGATAAAGTTATAAAAACATCACACAATTAGCTTCTAAAAATAATATCCACACAATCAACTTGTTAATCTCATTTCTCATGAATACATTATCCGAATGACTAAAACACGCTAGTGAGAGTCATGAAGGAATTTGATGATTTCATTTAGTGGAAATTTGTATAATTTTTTGGTATATTCATGAAGTATGAAGATAATTGGCATTTTGAATGACCCATACAATGATTTTAGGTTTGAATTTTAAATATATTCATAATCGTTAATATCCATGTATTTTATACCTATCGTGGAAGTTTATCTATTAAGTTTATAAGGATTTTTGTAATAGTTAAGAAATCTTACTACTCATATTCCTACATTATTGATTCCTTTTTATTACAATGTTTTAAAATTATGTGAAATGGTCAAGTTTAACCTATGAAAACCCAATATCCTCAAATTTGTGTCTCATGTATAAATCCTTTGACTTTCCATATTTCCTAAATTTATTTTTGAAAATTGGTTGTGAAAGTTTTGTAGAGAATGTTCTAATACAATAATCAAATTATAGAGATAGTGTAGTTTGTATTGGCCGGGATGGTAATGTGTAATGAAACTACTTAGATAGATATGAATTTCAACAATAATATAACACTTAGGAACACCAAAATATAGAGAAAGGATAACAATACGAAATTATATTGATTTGTAAACTACTTCTTTATATAATAAATGGATCCAATCTTAGTGATAACGAATAATAAAATTTCTGGAGTTCCTATTAATACCTTATATTATGAAATAATTACTCATAAAAATAATAAAATGAAAAGACAAGAGACAAGGAGACGAGAGGTTTATCCCGGAGAAACCCAATGCGGTAAAAATTCCAATCTGTGGAAGCAATTACTTCACTTTCACTATGTAATTCTCAAACAACACAAGTTCACTATGAATATATGGCCTTCAAGAAGGATTAATACTCCTTATATTTGTATTTCCTTTCTTATAATCCTTAATAAGAAAGAACTCTTTTATTTATAAATAAAAATAATTCATACTTTCTCCTTTTCTCACACTTGAATTCACTCATAACCACTTGCCTAGATGAATGAAATTGCTTGTAATTGTACTTTCTCTACCAATGATGGAGGGAAATGTGAAAAATTGAATTGGGAATCCCAAACATTTTCAACTATTTATTTTCCCCATCTTAGCGTCATCGGTATAGACTCGTTGTTTAACCGCCAATGTTTGGGGAAGTGGTTACACAACCACTACTATATGAATAAAGGTAGTTCTGAAATCTTCGTAGTGGTTCCATAACCACTACACATTCATCACACATAATAGACTAATAAATTACTTATTTTCGTGATTCGAAGGTGTCTAGATTTCCTTCATCCTAACTTAACCATTTCAAGAACAATGAATATACCGAGGGTATGTAATGCAAGTTTCGATAATAAAATACATAGAATTAGGTACTTATAGATCCATTTTCAGATCATACCGATGTAGATCCTAATCACTAATGAATAATTCACAATTTTAGTTTGTTCACAAAACTCAAACAATTATTTAAAATCTTCAAAATCGGTTAACTCTACAACTCACAAAACCACTTTAATCATGCAAAAGTTGATCTTAAGACCTTATTATGCATACTCAATCATTAGATCATGTCACAATAACTTATACTAAGCTACTTCATCTATAAAAATGATACAAATCACTCAAAAGAGTCAATTATCTCTCTTCCTTACAAAATTGACATTTCCAAGCTTCTTATGTAAATGCCACTAGTGGATTCATGTATGGAGAAAACTACCACTACCCAAGACAAATTAATCACACTTCGAGGTCCCTTTATCCTTCCCGAGGTTTTTGCAAAATTTTACCCTTCAATTCTTTAGTTAAGTGCTTCTTCTAACCTCTCTCTTTCTTCAATTGTCTACAGGCTCCTAAGTAACCCTACTTCTTTAGTTTTTATACCCTAACTTTTGATTCAAGAACTTTCTAATAAAAATTAAATCACTTTAAGATACCCATTTTGGGGTTTTATTATTATACAATTTTTCATGCAACATTTATTTGTATGAATTCCCTCAAATCCATGCTCATAGTTACTAATTAGGCCTCTGTAGACACAAAATCACGCACTTGGGTACATTTCAAAGTCCTAAGCACATACTTACATTCATATGACTCCTAAGTGAGAAAAATAGTAATTTGCAGCTATCTTTGCCATCTTTTCATTGTTTTGGGTCTTCTTTCGGTCTTTTACACCCTATATCCCAGTTGGTACTTTACTTGCTTATCTTTTATGGCTTCAAACCTCTTTTCACCCTACTCACTCTTTTTGGGCCTTTTTTATCTTTTGAGAATCTTATTTTCTTATGGGTCGGATTTTTAGTCTGCCAATTACAAAATTCAACCAAGGGAGTCATATAAATATAAAGCCATGTGACCAAAATAAAAGACAAAGATCTAAGCATTTTTTATCTTCACCTAAGGTTGCATCCAAAGGAATCTTAGAGCATCAAAGGAATTCATATATATTTCATTCAAGGGAAAAGGGACTCCATATTTTTTATACACGCATAGGAGGGGAAGTTCATTTCTTCATCCACACATCTATATACATTGGTATATCTTGTTATCACTTGATATTATGTGTACTTGCACAAGGACTTCCTAAGGCATGATTATATCACACACACAAAGAACTAAATGGATTCTGAGATGTAGTGAAGCGCTCCATTGTAAGTTCACTCAGTCGTGTGATCGTTGGGGCCATTCTGACTCACCATATTGCATATTTTATTTTTTGGGGTTTGATGTAGCTTGAGGGTTTTACAGGTCATCATCTCTTTTCAAGTTACAGGTGAATTCTATGATCATAGTGTGACATATAGGTGACCAACAATGACTATCATTGACCACCTTACAACACCAAAAAAACTAGGTTCTAATCCCTTGTGTAGTCACAGGCGAGTAGTAGAGATCTCTAGTACTTATGCACCCTCTCCCAGTCCAGTGCCCTAGTGAAGGCTTATTCAAGTAGTTCCAAAATTACTATGCTAAGTTGTGACATTCGGCCCTTCTTTTTTATTAGTTTCTTTAATCTACACAATTCCCAACATCAGGCATAAATCAGCTAAATTCTTTACCTCTCTTGCACTTAGCGTTTTATATTTATCTATCTTATTGTTTGTTTCATCTTGTATCTAGTAGTTTTATATCATTGTTACATATGTGACTTTGCTATTAGGGTTTTATAAATCCCATTTTGGTTAAATCATTTAGTGAACCCCACTCATGATCAGTCTTTTGGATCCTTATTTTGCACATGTCTATTTCTTTCATGGATCCTACAGTTCATCAAATCTCTTTGCATGTATTACTTCAAATGCATCCACCTTGCAAATATGTTCTTCAAAAATCCCTAGACACCATGTATCTCCCTAGAGATATGCCACCCACTCAAGTGAGTTCCATTTTCAATCATCTCTCCACTGATCCTATCCTTCGTGGTCCTCCATACAATCAACCCATCTTATTGTCAATTCAATATTTGCATTATTTATTTGAAGACAAAATTCAAGATATGGAAACAATGATTACATCTCTTATATATGAAATTCAACATCTCAAGGATGTTTCTCAAGCTCATGCTAGTTATCCCTCTACATCTAATTCATATCAACACACTTCTATGTCTTCTACATGTGCTCATATCAATACACCTTAAGTCTTATCACTACCGAAACCTCTCAAGTTTGAGCTCAATGTTAAGCAACATGACATTCTTCCTGATATTTTTACTCACCAATTGATCAATTTTCCACCTACTCATTTTTATCCCCCTTATGGGCTTGCCAATGTTAGAGTAGGTATTTATCTTAGCTCATGTTCACTTAGGTACTTTATTTACCTTTTATTTTATTTATCTTCACCCAATTATGTGTGGATATTTATTTTATCTTATTTAGATATTAGGAAGATATTGTCTAGTTGTTATGACTAGTTCTTTTCTAAATCTATGGTCTTGACTAGATCTTTCCTTGATTTATGGCTTGATCTATCTATTGCCTTGACGGGTTCTTAGATTGATCTTACTTTCCGTTGTATATATCTTCCCCCTGTGTAGATATAGGCAAGCGGAAGAAAGGAAACCAAAGAAATTCAAACCTCTCATGACAATGAGTGTCGACAAAGAAATGGATGTGCCCATGGCGCACAAAGGGGCGATGAAAGTTTCATAATAATGGATACGCCCATGATGAGTTCGACAGAAATGGATGCGCCCATGCACGACAATGAGTGTCGACAGCAGAAATGGATGCACCCATGGCACACAAAAGGGGCACGACAATGAGTGTCGACAGAAAAATGGATGCGCCCATGGCGCACAAAAGGGGCGCACGACAATGAGTGTCGACAGCAAAATGGATGCGCCCATGGCGCACAAGAGGCGCATAGAAATGATGAGAATGCACCCATTTGATGGTGCATGACAATGAGTGTCAACAGCAGTAAAATGGATGCGCCATGGCGCATGAAGATCATGCAAAATAGTGTTATCATTGGCCATGACAATGAGTGTCATCGGGCAAAATTTTTCCTGGCGCACGTAAGAAGACGTCGACACACACACGGATAAATGGCATCCATCTATAAGTGTTACTCGACCGAGATATTCAGATGGCCATAACTTTTGATGAGCTCCGATTCACACAAGGTTGGACTTTTTGGAAAGCCACGGTGTCCTCTACCTAACACACCTGGATATCTTTAATTGGGTGGGAACAAGTTCTTAAAAATTCAAAATACAGTTTGCCACTTTTGAGGTTTGATATGGTCCTCACCTACCACCATAATGAGATGAATTGTGAGGTGGTCAGTAGATTTGGACTTTTATCTCTTCTCTCTCTCATTCTTCCTATAAATGAGGGGCTTCTTTCTAAAGGTTGGACATTCTTGTTTTGGCCCCTCCCTTCTTCTCTTTGCAGCAGTAGAGTTTTCAAACCTCCCATCCGAAACTATAATGCACCTTTTCCTCTCGGGGCAAAGGGTACCATGGATCTTCGAGAGCAAATAAATGATGTTTCAAAACCCTCTATGTGTTTCATTTGCATCCTCCCGATCTTTCACCGTGAATATGTTTAGCTGTGCATGAATTAGTGTTTAATTGGCAAAACGTATGTTCTTCAGTTTTAACCTCCTTAGCTTAGTTTGTTTTTATGCATTTTCTCTCCCTGTCTCCTCGTAGTTAGATTAGGTTTAAGTAGACTCTCGCGTTTATTGGTGCATCTGAACAGAGGAATAGGAGCCGACCTTCATCCAGAGCTTTTCCGATTTCGCAAGGTCCCACACTGGGAAAAGCTCCATGTTGTGCAATCGCACCGAGATTCTCAACCCATCGAGTCAGCAGAGTCCCACTTGTGATTTGAAACCAACACTTTCTTTATAAGCAAGGCCCATTCTCATTTTTATGAAATTTTTTTAAATTGATATTATTTGTTTCCAAATTAGTAAAGTTATTTAGTGAATTTCTTTCATCTTATCAAATGTGGTGTGATATGAGCATTTGATATCTTCATGGTTTGGAAAATCTATTTATCATTCCTTTCATGGTGTGAGAATTGTAGATGATGTAAACATCCATCTATAATGTTATTTGCAAATGAGGGTTTACACACACACACACACACACACACACACACACACACACAACACACACACACACACACACACACACACACACACACACACACACGTGAATTTCTTAGGATGTGATCTTGTATTTCTATGTGAAACAAAGGGCACCATTAGATCAGAAGATGTCAAAACCCTAGATCAACTATAAGCTCAACTAGAAGTTTTAAAGTTTAATTTTTACAAATTCATTGAGAGTAAACTCATTACGGATCCAGGTCTAGGAAGGTTTCCGAACGATTCCACAAAATCTCTTTGGGTTTTTTTTAGTTTTTAAATTATTTTATGTGTAGTTGTTTTTACGTAAGCATGGATTGGCAGAAAAAGTATTTTGTGGTGCATGATGAGAAGCCTTTGCCTATACAAAATTTTTGATGGATCTAACTTTGTGGTTTAAACCATTCCAAAATGGAAAAGTCTTCGTCATATTCTTTAAATGGAAGGCATATGCGTTTTCCAAAAATGGAAAGTTTTTCCAAAATGGAAAGTTTCTTTAAATGGAAGGTTTTTCCAAAAATGGAAAGTTTCCTAAAATGAAGGATTTTTCCAAAAATGATAGGTTTTCAAAAATGGAAAGTTTCCCGTAATAGTATTTTTTTCCATAAAGGAAAAAAATATTTTTTAAAGATTCAAATGGACCTTAGTGATAAACAATTAAAATTATCATAATTTTTAACTGATAACTCATAATTACATGTCGGTTTTTTGCAAAAGCGTATGATTTTTCATGTTCTTTCCATTGGTGTCATTTAATTTGTAAAAAATTAATTTATAAAGTTTCAACATTTGGGAGGTGTTATACTCTCACACAAACATATTTTTGGCTGAGCTCGAAGACCTATTGTTTTATTTGTTATCATGGATTCATGCTCTGACATCTTTTCTTTATAGTGTGAGAACAAGATGCTCTTGTCTGAAATTTTTTCCATTTAGGAGGATGTAGTAAAATTTGTAGAAGAAAATAGATCACTCAAGAAGTGAAATTCTCTTCTACAAGAACTCATTCATGAAAAGATGATCTCATACAATCCCTCTAGAAAAAACTTACTAGCCTACAACATCGCCATCATATTTTGGACTCTCATATTCATGCTCCTTATCCACTTGCAATTGTTGTTCTTGCACCCAATGACATTGATTTGTTAGTTTCGAGTCTTCTCTTACTCATGATGTTCTTAATCCTATTAATCTTGTTACTACATGTTCTTCTACATCTGTGTTTATTACGAGTTACACACTCTAAGCATCTCACATCAGCTCTTTTCGTAAACCTACATGGCTCTTTTGAGAATCATACCACTGCATTCAGTTCTTACATGCTCCTTTCTATGGGTTTCACTAGTAGAGGTATTGACATACATTCACATGGTATTGCTTCCCCTATTCCACATGTTAAGTGGAAATATCGCTATGGAATTGGTTTTCAAGTGGTACTTCATTGGGATTAAACATTGACAGATCTCCTATTTTTTTCCACTCAACTCTTTCTGAGGATCATGAGCTACACATGAGTTATGCACCTTCACCTAGGCTTGAGAAACCTAATATTTCATTTTTTAGACATGATCGACCGACACAAATTCCGATGCTCCTTTGCATGAACCCAATGTGCATTTTCACCAAGTCATATGCGGGCATATTCTTCATCTAGTTGTGTTGATCTAGGGTGGATATCCGATAACTCATGGTAGCGACATAGGAATTCATTGAGAGGACTCTACAGGCATGGATCCTCCACCATTCGGCCTCTTGCTCCACTTTTTATACCTATTTCATTGTAAAGCTCATTGTTTTGAGCATTTTTCTTTAGCAGTGTAGTATATTTTTTGAGCATTTGTTGAGAGATTTTATATCTATATTTTTGACATTTCTTGGCATGTTGACAGTCTCTCTTGTGGGGGAGCTATTCTAGTGAGGTCCATTGTTATTTTTTCAATGTTCAAGTAGTTGTTTTGATAACTCATGCATATTTGTAACATCACTCCACCCATTTAGCAATATGAGAGGGTGTGGTGTTGATCCTGCTTCTTTGGGTTTTGTGTCCTTGCCTTGTTACCTTGGCTTTTCTTGGATTATGGCACTCCTATTTATTTGGATCTTGTGTCCTTGCCTTGTTTCCTTGGTTATTGTTCTTGGATCGTGGCACACCTATTTGTAATAGTTGATCAAATTATGTTTGGTGTTTTTTGCACTTTCAACATCACTCCATTGACAATCTCCTTATATGGAGTTATTGGTGAATCCTAGTGTCAATATTTTTGAGTTTTATGATTGGCGGTGTCTTCAAGCCACAATGCACACAAAAATTCTTTAGCATTGTATGATTTTTTTGAGCCGAGCTTCTTGGGATGCCTTACAATGGGTTTTTCTCTTTGTATTTTGTTATTACTAGTGTTGGGTATCTTGCGGTGTCCCTTTTTCCTAGTTATTGTACATGCCTAGTTTCCGAGAATCATATTGTGGATATGCCACTTTTATTTTTGGCTCCTAGCTTCACTTGAGGGGGATGTTAGAGTAGATATTTACCTTAGCTCATGTTCACCTAGGTACTTTATTTACCTTCTATTTTATTTATCCTCACCCACTTAAGTGTGGATATTTCTTTTATCTTATTTAAATGTTAGGAAGATAGTGTCTAGTTGTTATGACTAGTTCTTTCCTAAATCTATGGTCTTAACTATTTATTTGATGACCAATTATTTCCTTTGATTTTTGGCTTGATCTATAGCCTTGATTGCTTCTTAGATTGATCTTCCTTTTCTATATAAGCAAGGACCATTCTCATTACACTCAATGATAGTTCCATAATAATATATGATATTACCAATCTTTATTTGCAAATTATTTTGTAAATTTATCCTGGTGAATTTCTTTCATCTTATCAAATGTGGTGTGTTATGATCATATGGGATATTCACAAATTGGAACAATTTGTCTATTGTTCCTTTAAGTCAACTATCAAGGTATCTCATTTTTCCATTATCATCGAATCAATGGACATAATGAAAATGATTGATCCATTTTAAAACAAAGAATCAAGCATCTTGAGCATCAGGGTTTTATCTCATTTTTTGCACAACATATTTACATGTCCATCTTCAAAAGCTACATCCAAATGGGTTCCTTAATCTGATTCATCTATGTCTAATGAGCATCATGCCATCACTTATATTGTTCCTTCTTTGGTTAGTCAAATGCCTCCTATCCAACACACTCCAACTAAGCAACCACCTCTCAAGGTACATCTTCCATCACCTTCTCCTACTAATTCTTCTACCACATCACCATCTCTTAAGCAACCTCCTCTACAAATTAGTATAACACCTCCTCCTCTCAAGTCTTCTTCGACGTTATCAATCCCACATAAGTTACAACTAATCATTTTTTCAAGGAACCTACACCTTAAATTTGATCCCCTTAGCAACATCCAATAGATCTCCAACTCATCACATACTTGGGGGCATCATGCTTACTCCCCCACCTCCTATTATCATCGGGTGTCTATCATTTCTACTATTACGCTTCATGCTTCATACTTACTATTTCTAAGAATAAATTATACACAAATCGATAAACATCTTGTGTCGCCATTTCCCTATGATTCAATCCTATGCTAAGGTTCACACTTGACTATTGAGGGCATACTACATTACCCTATGACTCACTCTAGTTCCATGGTTCATACTCGATTGTTGAGGGTATAAATTTGAATCAAACCTCACCCCATTCACTCTTTACGCTATGTACTTCATGATATCTCTTTCTAAAGCATCCATTTTCAAACCATTTCCCAATGACACTCTTGTTATATCTTTCATTCTTAACAACCAAGGGGTATTTTATAAATGAACCTCATCGATATACATACACATTCATTAGGTGTACACTACTCCTATCCCATTCACATTTCATACCATCCCATCTCACTCATACACGAAATATTACATATCTTGGTTTCACATGCTCTTACTTGCCTATACTAGTTACATGATGCACATTTCTTACTATGCTAGTCGGATATTTAGTATGTCATTATCTTTTATATAGACACATGCATGTTCACTTGGTATTTTTTGTGAAGGTATCCTTTCACAGATATTCACACATAGCAATGATGCTTGGTATTGTACCTCTTACCGGTCCCACCGAGTCTATTAGGGGCATCTACATTTACTACTCTTACACATCACAGGTGTTATTGTTTCATTTTACACTAATTTATATTATTACTAGCACACTACTTACTCTATCGATACATACATGTCTTGGCATACATTTTATATTTCTAACATGTTAAAGGGTGCTTCATGTGTAGCATTTTCCTTGTAGGAAATATTTTCCACATTGGTTGTCTATAACATCTTACTTGTTATTATATGTCATTGTTTATGGGATATTCCCTATACCTTGTTTGATCATTTCTTGTATGCTTTATGCTTCTTTGGCCCTTATTGTCTTCTTCGACATTGTGAGTGATGTCCCATGTTTGAAACCCACTTTTTTCATCTATCTCTTGCATGTACACTTTCTTGTTACTCTATTTTTATATTACATTTTTCTACTCTTCTACTAACACATGCATTTATCCACTTTGTTTTCATGTGCCTTGGTTTCTACCATACACATCCCTCCCGTATGATTACAATTTAGATTAGAATTAGGTCCTCTCTTTGGGCTGCATTCTTCTAGCCATATCACATTCACCCTAAATGAGGGGGCATACATTGGGTGAATCAGTCACCCATATAGGATTATACCATAGTGGAGTACAGAATATAGCATAATATAGTTACAAAAATGACCCAGAATATGACTTGGGTTCTTAGTTCACACAGACACTAGTGCCCAGATATAGACACTAGAACCTAGGAGATTCTGACCTTTCCTAAGTGCCTATGATAAGGTGGAAGTCACAGTTACTTTCTCAGATCATCACAATTCATAGTAGTTCATAAATTAGTTTTAAAGGATCAAGTGCTAGCCTCAAAATATAGAATTCATACAATCTCCTACTATCTCCTTTTCAACATGGAATAATATGGAACTAAACATAAATCACACCATCTACAGTGGTCTATAAATTCAGGAAGAAATCATGGAAAGAGAGTAACACTAGACCTCTCTCCCCAACACTCTTCTTGTGTGGTGTGAGATTGCCCAAAAAACTCGCACTTGGCATGAGATTTCCCAAAACACTCATTCTTTGTGTGAAATCACCCTAAAAAAACTCACATTTGGCATGATATCACTAAAAATGTGTTCTTATACAACAATTCAATACATTTTCTATCATTTTCACTTTTCATGATTTAAGTGCACACTTTCCTTTTTACACTTTTTTCACATAATTTTACATATTTATGCAAACTTTTTAAAATGCACATATTTGACTACTTATTTTCTCTTTTTTTGTAAGTCCTTCCTTCATATGAAAAGAATCATCCCTACATCAAGCTCCAACAAAAATAGGTACAACACCATACGCTTCACCCCTAGGGTCACTTCCTCTTTCTTAGCTTCAACACTTCATTTTTATCACTTCACGCTTCCACTTGTCTCTCAACACACTTTCGTCATCACACTCTACATTGTTATCAAGTATGCATCTCTTATCTACTTTATGTTATCAAGTATTGACTCAACAACATAAAGTAGGGGAAAATTTAGACATTAAAACATGTTCTTGGGTACACTTTTGAGTCATAAAATGTATTGCATTCATATGATTCCTAAGTGAGAAAACGAGTAATTAACAACTATCTTTGGCATCTTTTCTTTGTTTCTCGTATTCTTTTTTGTCTTTCACACCCTATATCCCAATCGTTAGTTCACTTTATTATATTTTATGGCTTAGAACACCAATACCCATGCACCCTCATCCCCTCTAGGTGTCCCTGGCCTCTTTTCACCTTACTCACTCTTTTTGAGCCTCATTTATCTTTTACGCATCTTATTTTCTTATGGGTCATCCTTCCAGTTGTCAATTACAAAATTCAACCAAGGGAATCATATAAATAGAAAGCTATGTGACAAAAATAAGGGAAGAAGCTCTAATAATAAAATGTTAGGTTAACATTAATTAATATACATAAATATGAATGTGCACATCTAAGTAAAATAAATAATAAAATAAAATAAATGACACAATGACACAACATGTAATGTGGAAAACCCCTAAATGGGTAAAAACCATGGAAGAATTAATCCACTATATGAGAAACTTTTACATCTAGTCCAAGTAACTCCCTCCTCACTTCTACTCCATGTTTTTACCAAGATCACCCTTCATATTCGATATTTGAATATTATAATATATCTGATATATTGATTATCCTGAATATGACCTATGGTCATATTTAAATAACCCGAAGGGTTATGACCTTCTTAAGTGGGGCACACCTCCCCGATTTAATTGTTAGTTAATTAAATTAACCAACCACCTAATATAAAGTTTATATTTAAATAATAAGAATATAAGTTATTCTATATTATTTAAATATAAACTAAATATTATGATACACTTAATATTATAGTTCTAACACTCCCCCTTAATATTAAGTGGGGATCCATATGCCAACATTACTATTTGTACAACAAGATTTACAAATCCATAAACCCTAAAGGTTTAGGCTAGCATATGTATTTGTGAGACTAAATCCCACATTTCTCATGGAAAAATTCTTATACCGCATCTCTAGGAGCCTTTTATAACACAAGGAATTCCTTTACAAATAGATGCACATTGGACTATATTTTTTGTAAACTCTATCAGTTTATTTGTAAACTCTATCAATTTACATAGATCATACAAGATATTTTTACAATGCTTTTAAACCAGAATAGAAGTATAGAGAGAGAGGAGTCAACAAATCGGTTGACCATTAGGAGGTGGCATTTCCATGCACACTCCCCCTCAATGGAAACTTTGAAAGGCCAAGCATTACATGGAACTTGTAGAACTTTGCAACACACAATGGCTTCGTAAACAAGTCTGCAACTTGATCTTCATTCGGGAAGTACTGGAGATCTATATCACCACAGAGAACCTTCTCTCGGATAAAGTGCATATGTATCTCGATATGCTTTTTTCTTTGATGTTGAACTAGATTTTTAGTGAGAGAAATGCAACTCTAGCTATCACACATAGAAGAGGAGTACTTCCTTTAGCTTCCATGTGCATCTCTTCCAACAACCACTTTAGCCACATGGCTTCTTTTTTTCTGCTTCCATTACACTTCTATATTCTGCCTCAAGTAGAAGAAATGGAAAATATTGGTTGCTTTTTTACTACTCCAAGTAATGACACTGCACCAAACTTGAATACATATCCAGTTGTAGACTTGTGATCTATCACATCACCAACATGGTCAAGAATCACAATATCCATATAAATATGCATTGTTAGAAGAAATATAATGTAAACCAAAATTAATTGTGCCCTTAATATAATGCAAAATTATTTTTGCTAACTTCCAATGATCCTGATAAGGCTCTGCATAAACCTTGAAGCAATCCCTACTGCATAAGCAATGTTAGGTCTAGTAATAGTTAGATAAATCAAACTACCTACAAGTTTCCTATACAAAGTAGGATTAGATTTTTTTCACATGCAGGTTTAGGATCAAGTTTACATCCAACTTCTATAGGAATAACAATTGGTTTACAATCAAGCATATTAAACCTTTTTAAGTAAATTAGTTACATATTGTGATTGAGATACTACAATAGAATTTTTATCCTGAAATATAGCCATGCCCAAAAAATGATGCAATAATCCTAAGTCTGTCATCTCAAAATATTGCATTAATTTTGCTTTAATTTTTCATAATTAAACTGTTAGAATTACTAGTGATAAGTAAATCATCAACATACAATACAATGAGAATGATAGCATTTTCTTCAACTTTAACAAATAAATCATTATTAGATGAACAATTAGAAAAACCAACTTCATTAAAAAAATTGTTAATCTTAGAATACCAAGCTCTAGGAGCTTGTTTTAAACCATATAAATATTTTTTCAATTTACAAACATACATTTCTTTACCTGGTTCTTCAAATCCTTTAGGTTGGGTCATATAATTTCTTCTTTTAAATCACCATTCAAAAAGCATTTTTGACATCCATCTGATGGATTTCCCAACCATACTTGAAACTAAGGAAATCAAAATCCTTATTGTGCTCATTTTTGCAATAGTGCAAATGTTTTTCACATGTAGTCGATACTGGGTTTTTGAGTAAACCCTCAAGCTACTAAGTCTGGCTTTGAATTTATCTACATTGTCCATTTGCTTTATATTTAATCTTGTATAGCCATCTAGATCCGACTATACTTCATTTTTCAAGAGGAGGGACTAATTCCCAAGTTTGATTTTTAATCAAGGCAAGTATATTCATATTTCATAGCATCTATCCATCTTTCATCAGAAGAAGCTTCTTCAAAAGATTGGGGTTCAAGTTCATACAAAGTCATCAAAGCATGATATGTATGATGACTTCTAGTCATTTTTGAAGGTTTTGGATTAGAGTCTTGAATAATAGACTCATCCCATCTAGGTATTTTAGTTACAGAGGAACTAGGAACAATCTCATTTTCAATTATAGGTTCAACACTAGTTTCTTCATCACATACATCATTTTCACAATTTTCATTTTCAAATTTTCATTTTCATTAGAATCATCATAAATAACAGAAGATGAAGAAGAAGAAGAACAAAAAGGTTTTTCTAAAATTTTAACATTCCTATTTTCTATAACTTCTCTTTTTGATGGATCAAAGATCCTAAGACCTTTAGTTTTGACACCGTATCCTACAAAGATACAAGGAAAAGAGGTTTGATCAAGCTTCTTCCATTTTGATTTTGGAATGAAGAGGGAAGTTGGGCTACCAAAGATTCTCAAATGAGATACACTTGGTTTTTTATTTGACCACTTTTCCAAAGGAGTGGAATTTACTAAGGCTTTAGTGGGAACTTGTTCAAGATATGAACAACAATGTTCATAGCTTTATCCCCTAGAGGAATTTAGGAACTTGAGTTGAATGCATCATGGTTCTAGCCATTTCCAGAATGGTGTGGTTTTTCCTTTCCACAATCCCATTTTTTGAAGGGGAATAGGGAGTAGTTAGTTCCTTTGAATGCCACATTCGACACAAAATGAGTCAAATGCTTGACTGACATATTCTCCCCCATTATCAGTCCTAAGCCTCTTAATTTTATAACTAGAAGAGTTTTCAACTAAAGCTTTAAATTCTTTAAATTTTGACAAGACATCAATTTTTTTTAATGAAATAAGACCAAATCATATGAGTGAAATCATCAATGAAAGTGACAACATACAAGAGAACCATTAAGAGATGGAACTTCTAGGGGTCCTCAAACATCACTATGGACAAGTTCCAAAGGTTCAGAAGAATTATCATCATGATGATTATGAAAGGGATTAGCAGATTGCTTACCACGTAAGCATCCTTCACACATGTTTCATGATTTTGGGAAATAGGTGGCAGACCAGTTACTAGGTTTAGTCGAGACATGTCATACATGCTCCTGAAATTGACATGACCTAGTCTCTCATGCCACAATTGCATGTCACTTCTTTGAGTTGTTAAACAAGAAGCAAGAAGGAAAGCCATTAAACACATACAAACCATCTCTTTGAATGCCTTCAACTATAGTAACATTATGTTCATTTTTAATAAACCATTTATCTTTTAATAATGTTACACTATAGTTATTTTGAGTCAACTGAGAACAAGAAAGAAAATTCATTTTAAGTTTAGGAACTAACAAAACACATTGTTAATAAAACCATTTGAAACTTTTTTTTCCCTGACCCTGAACATCGAGAATGGAATGATCACCCAAATAGATCTGATCATTACACTCACTAAGTTCAGATAGGATATCAGATCTAAAGGTCATGTGCCTAGAGGCACCACTATCAATATCCACTCATTTTATTTTGTAGTGTGAAAAGGTGGCATACAAAGCAATTACATTTGATTTTTGACTATTTTTTTATTCTTGTTTTGGTTTTGTTTTGGTTTTGGTCAGATTTGTTACCCTTTTGATTTTTGAAATTTGACTTATTATTTTTAAATTTACAATCCTCTTTCTTGTGGCCAAATTTACCACAATAATGACATTTTCCATCAAAGCTAACTCTTAGATTTCCAGGTTTCTTATCTTTGCTAGGAGGTTTAAAAGTTGGCTTTTTTTTTGTTGAATCTAGAGGTTTTACCTTTTGATTTTTGAGCAAGAAGTTCTGAGTGGCATTCTCCTTAGAATCAAAATTTGACATTACTTGTTCTTCCTATATGAGGAGAGCACTAAGGGTTTGCAAATATGGAATGTCTTGTTCTATTTGATATTTTGAATTCAAAATTGAAATGAAATTTCTAAATTTCTCATGAATATTCAACTGAATAATAAAATAAAGCAATTTATCCTAAATCAAATTACTGCCACATCCATCTAACTGTGACTTAATATTTTTTATTTTTGCTAAATAATTTATCACTTTTTCATCTCCCTTCATGGGAGTTGTCATAAGCTCTAAAATTAATTTAATAATTTTTTGAAAAATGCGTACCTTCGTGCATTGATTCCAATTGAGCCCAAGCCTCACTGGACTTTCTTGATTCTCGATATGAAGCAAAAAATCATCTTGTACGCTTCAAAAATAATGGACATCACCTCTTGTACTTTTTGTTGATATGCAACAATGTTGTCAAGCTAGTTGCTTGTCTTCCATTCGAGCTCTCTCAGTTCCATTCACAACTGCCCATAATTTGTGAGCCATGAATTTGCCTTCAATCGAATCTTCCAAATGTTGTAGTTGTTTCCCATTCAACATCTGAGATTTATCAATTGAAAATTGATTAGACCCCATTTTTGCATAAAATAGAAATAATTAATAAACAAGGATTAAAATAAGAGTTTAATAGAAGTCCCCTGTCATATTTTAATCCTCGCAATCGAACACCGATCAGTTTATGCAAAAAAAAAGAGATCTTGTTAATTGAATAATCTATACATGAATACGTTAGAATGATATCAAAAAATAAATTGAAATGTAAGTGATTTTTTTTTTTTAGTTTTCTAACAAAATGATGATGATAAATTTTGTCATCGTATCATAAGAATATATCATTTTTAAATAAAATGATATTATTTTACTATTTTTCACAAAAAAATTTTTATAATTTGTTTATATTTTTTATATTTTGAAAAAAAAAAAATAATAATATATATATATATTTTGAAAAAAAAAATGATTTATATAAAAAAATGAGCTCTTGCTCCTTATTAGGTAAGAATTTCTATCAACTCGACTGAGTTGGCTAACCAACTCGGTGAGCTTATTCACCAAGTTACCATTTCCATATTAACCGAATATAATTTCCAAACCATATATTTTAAACTATGAAATTTTAATCAACCATGCCTTACCAACCAACCGAGTTAACGAATGTTACCGACGAAACGCACACAAAGTCATCCAAGCACAACACATACAACAGAGAGCCACTCAAGTAAGCTATGAGCTATGCCCATAAGGGCTCTAAAAAAATGGGGTGGTGTGACCGTAGTCACACCACCATCCCCATCACATAGGATTTTAAAGCCTTAAGCCTCCCATTGTTGTCCCCATGTGGGAAAATACTTTTCACAAAGAGGGGGGGTCCTTGTGAGTGGTGGTGGTTGGTGGGAGCCCGCGGGACATGGGACACGAGAGGGAAGGGAAGGCACAGGCCACGCAAGACATGCCATGTGCATGGAGATGGAAGGGGGGGTTGGAGGGGGGGCCCCCCATATAAACCTTTGATAAATATTATATTATATATATTTTTATATAATAACATAGTTTTATATGGTTTAGGTTTATATATAAATATAGTTTATAGGTTTTATATATATATATATATATATATATATATATATATATATATATATATATATATATATATTTTTATAAAACATGGAGAATTTTATAAAAACTATAGAAAATATAAAAATATAGTTTATATTGATTATAAACTATAGGTGCAATAATTTTATGGGGGTCCATCCAAGACATGAGATAGGGTTTGAAATTCAAAGTGAAAGTAAAAAAATTTTTACATTACTAGGGGACAAGATGTTTTAACCGACCAATAAGAAAATTCAAAAACCTATTTTCTTGATTCTTGTCTCCCCTGTAAACTTGAATTTCACTTGAATTTTTTACTTTCTCTTTTTGATATCTTGAATTTTCCTACACACATTTATAAACTATAGAAAATATTTCACAAATTTATTCACCCTTACCTTAATTTCTAGGCCTTGGTAATTCTTGAATTCAAACTTTTTACATGTTGTTGAAATCTCCAAGGAATTTCCACCTGTGCACACACCATACATTCCAACCATATAGAGAGGGAAGGGGGGGGTTAAATAGGATTTCAACCAACTAACCACCTAACTTCCCAACCGTTGCAACCTTAGAACATTAGAATTAAATTAGATTATTTAATCTCACTCTGGTACCATGTCAGGATGAGGGGTGGAATAAATATTTATTAACCTTATTAAATGTTAGGTTAACATTAATTAATATACATAAATATAAATGTGCACATCTAAGTAAAATAAATAACAACATAAAATAAATAACACAATGACACAACATGTAATGTGGAAAACCCCTAAATGGGTAAAAACCATAAGGAAGAATTAATCCACTATATGAGAAACTTTTTTACAACCAGTCAATAACTCCCTCCTCACTTCTACTCCATGTTTTTACCAGGATCACTTCATATTATATTCGATATTAATATTATAATCTATCTGATATATTGATTATCTTGAATATGACCTATGGTCATATTTAAATAACCCAAAGGGTTATGACCTTCTTAAGTGATGGGGCACACCTCCCGATTTAATTGTTAGTTAATTAAATTAACCAACCACCTAATATAAAGTTTATATTTAAATAATAAGAATATAAGTTATTCTATATTATTTAAATATAAACTAAATATTATGATACACTTAATATTATAGTTCTTTATAAAAAAATTTCAACCTCCTTCTTATGAGTCAATCCCTTTTATACATTCCACTAACAATGTCAAAGATCTTAGTTATAGAATTCTCAAACTTGGTTGACTATGCAGGTCATAAAGATGACTAAATAAAATATTGACAAACCAAATGAATCCGAATATGTATCAACATAACTTTGAATCTATCATTAAAAATCACATTGAGTCATCACCACCAATGGAATTCCTAATGTGTAAGCATGCATTTCAATAAGCCAAAATACCATACACTAACCCAGGACTACGATAGAGTCCTTGAAACATTTAACAAACCTCTCAAGGATCTTGAACACATATCCAAACCCACGAAACAAATAACATAAACTCTTACCATATATGAATGTTCACCGTTAGTTTTATATAATAGTTTGAAATTGTATGATGCACAAAACTTAGAATTTGATAAGTATCACCACATATTTACAAACAAAATCACCCAAATCTTCTTGGAGCTCAATCTCCCATTCATGACCATTCGAATGATGGATCAAAAAAATTACAATGAGGCTTAAATATTCTCCCACAAGCCTTTCTAACTGAATCTTGGCCTCTTAAGACCCTTCAAATTACATGTTTTTTCTTTTATTATAACATTAAAAGACCCATCTTGTCTAGAACCTTAGGACCTAAGAACTAGGTCACAACCATGACCTTACTAGGACTTCTAGACCTCAATAGGACCTCCCACAACCTTATTACATGCTTTGATGCTCCAAGATCACATTAATACACCTAAATACAAGCCAAAATGCCTTCTAGATTCAAATTTGTAATTTTGGAGGGAAATTGCCAAATTCAAATTTGTGAAGGTCTTGAACAAAACTAACACACCTAGATGACCCTAGATGACATCTTAGACCTACAAACACACTGAGAAAGCCAAAATTTCATGTTACCAACCATATTTACAAGCTAGGAGTGATGCTCCTACATCATACTCCCAAGGGAAAGAGAAAATTTTCCCTATACTTTGTGCTAGCTTTTCTTCTTCTTATTTCTTTCTTTCTAGTTGAAGATGATCCTTTGGAAGTGGCCCTTGACTAAATACCAACCATGCTTTATCTCTATCACTTGTTATTTTTTCTTCTACCAACTCGGCTCTACTTTCGAATTCTTAAGTTCTTGAACAAGATAATATTTATAAATATGTATGTGGTCTGAGTATGTACACTTGATTCATGGTTATATATGATGCCTTCTCATCCTTCATAACTGTTAAACTACCTTTTTCTTCTTCCTTTTGTCCCTTTTGAGTCATCTCATCCTTGCATTTTGAAAACACTAACTTTTTCTTGAAAGGATCATCTTTCCTTAAGTGCTCCTTATATTCTTGTTATCAATCCTATATACTCAACACTTAGGAGAAATAAACATGGGAAAATTTATCTACATTACCTTTCTTAATCTCCAGTTTCATCCCATACTTGGTTGTCTTCTCGTTTTACACATGATTACTTTCTTATCTCTCAAATTCATATTGCTTCTTTTTTCATCATGCTTAATTTATCGCTCAACTTTTCTTAAATTTTGTGCTCCTAAGAGCTCTTCTTGGTCTCCATCTCCCTTGAGATCTGCAAAACCTTCTTTCCTTTCACCTTCTTTTCTCACTTGATTTTGCAAATAGTATTCAGTTTTCCATTTCCACTCTAACTTCTTCATACCTCTTATTAAATGATCTACACCTTCATTCATCTCACTTGTACCTCCACATTCAAAACTCATAGCAATGTTAGATTCAAAAATAGGAGGATTTCATGCATCTTCCACTTTCTTCATGACTTATTTTTCCTCTTCTTCCTTCATGGCTTTTCCATGCAACTTGTTCTCTATATTTTCTCGATATCTCTTTCCTAATAACCTATATCAACTTTATCAACTAATTCTTCATCCAATAGACCTTGATGTTAGTCCATGCAAGAACTTTTCATGTGATTCTTTCTCTTTCCATCATCTCTTGTTTGTTTCACTATTCCATCTTCATTTTTCTTGTCTTCCTCTTATCTCGAGATGAGACCATATCAATATCTCCACATACCTCATGTCCATAATCATAAAAATCAATGGTAAAATCAGTCTTATGATGCTTCTCTAGTCTATATCAAGAACTTATTAGCCTTCATTATCATAACCAACCTCCTTATGGTTCTTGTTCACTTTTAATGTGTAAAATATTATTCCTTTCACCATTGGTTACAATAGTGTAAGTGTTATTCTTACAATAATGAATTTATTTCATATCATATTGTCATGGCCTTCCCAACAACACATGACAAACACCCATCGGTACCAAATCACATAACACTTTATCCTTATATCTCCCAATGTGAAGTTCTACTTTACATTTCTCCCTAACCAAGACATGATGTCCTTTCTACATCCAAGATACTTGATATGGATTAGGTGCATCTTTTTTTTTCACACCCAACTTCTCGCCATTTCAAAAGAAACCAAATTTTAGTTCTTCCACTTTCTATGTTCATATTACAACATCTACCCTTAGTTTTACATTTATTTCTAAACAAGCTTCTTCTTTCACTCATATCAGACATTACCTTTCTTGGTTTTAATAGAAATCTTCTGAAAAAAATATACTTACCTATATTATGAAGAATGGTATCAACACTTCTTTCAACCTTTATCATCCTTGTATCCATCTCATCAGCACTCATAAAATTTATGTCCTACAAATCTTTGACACTTGTAGCACTTACCTATAAACTATACTCTGATATTTGTCCCATTTATTTAAATAAAAATCACCTCTTCTCTCATTATTCTCCAATTTCACTCCATACTAGCCAACCTGCTCATCGAAACCTTCATCATCTTCTCCATCTTCTCTTCCCAAGATTGCCTTCTCTCTTCTCTTACCCATCCCATCTTGTCTTCTTATTGCAATCACTTCTCAAAAAAATATTTTCCCTTTTCAAGGATATATTCTACACTCTGATACAAAATTATGTAGAGACTAATCATTGATGAAAATTCACAATGCTAGTTTTTTCACAAAACTCAAATAGTTCGTTAAAATCTTCACAATTGACTAACTCTTCAACTCAAAAACCCCTTTAATCATGAAAAATTGATCTTAACACCTTATTTTTCTTACTCAACCATTGTATCATGTCACAATACCTTATACTAAGTCAATTCATCCATCAAAATGATACAAATCACTCAAAAGAGTCAATTCTCCCTCTTCCTTACAAAACTGCCCTTTCAAGGTTTCTTAAGTAAACGACACTTTGGTGGTTTCATGTCTAGAGTCAAATACCACTACCTAGGACACAATAATCACACTTCTAAGTACCCTTTATCCTTATTGAGATGTGTACAAAATTTCACCCTTCAATTCTTTGGTTAAGTTTTTATTCCAACCTCTCTCCTTCTTCACTTGTTTAGGCTCCTAAGTAGCCCTAGTTCTTGAGTTTTTATGTCCTAAATTTTGATTCAAAAACTTTCTGAGAAAAATAAAATCGATTTAGGATATTTTTTGGGTTTTTACCATTGTACAAGTTTTCATGGTATTTTTGTTTTCATTAATTCCCTCAAATCCACTCTCTTAGTTACTAATTAGGCCTCTAATGCGCATTTCACTTATGGGAGGATTGTCATCAATTCCTCATGTATGTAACCATATATTTCAATAATTATTCTTGAATTGGCTTCTAATCTTAAATTATATGTTTTGTATAATGTTTCAAAGCCCAAATTTCTCTTTAACTCCCTAAACCCTTTTCTTACTCCTTGATAATATTGTCTATTTGGTTTCCAAATGAATTTTGTCAAGGAAATCGTAGTCTCGGAGAAATTTTATAATCTAAAAATTCAATAACATGCATGGGAAAGAGCTTGAGTTCATAATTTTAAATTTACATACCTTCATGAAATCATTAAAGCCTTCAAATCATCGATCTTTGCCAAACCCTGTGTAGGGTTTCCACAAAGTGAACCTCGTTCTTGGAGTTAAATTCTTTCTCCAAATTCTTAAACAACAATTTCAAATCCTAAAATATCTTCCTTACAGGTATATTTTGATATGTTATAGCTTGATACCCTAATATTGAGGATCCTTTCTTCAACTTTTAATAGATAGTACTCAAGATTACCCTATTTTGTCTCCTTATAACAAGGGTTTTTCAACCTGTTAAGGATTTCTTAACTCATTTTTTAATTAAACTTTATTATTTTCTTGAGATGGATTTATGATGGAGTTTCTACCTTCCAAAATCATGCAAGATCATTCTTATGATTCAATCCCTTTTATACATTCCACTAACAACATCAAAGATCTTAGCTATAGAATTCTCAAACAGGTCGATTTCTTTGCAGGTCATAAAGATGACTAAAGCAAATATTGAAAAACCAAATGAATCCAAATATGTATCAATTTTTTTGGATCTATCATTAAAACTCACATTTATTAATCACCACAAAAGGAATTCATAATTTATAAGCATACATTTCAATAATCCAAAATACCATGCAAGGACCCAGACTATTACAGAGTCCTTAAAACACTTATCAAGTCACTCAAGGATCTTGAGCACACTTTTAAACACATGAAAAAATAACATAAAATCTTACCAAATATGAATGTTCATAATTAATTGCATACAACATTTTTAAAATTGTATAATGCACAAAACTCATACTTTGGTAACTATCACCACATATTTGTAAATAAAATCAACCAATTCTTCTTAGAGCTCCAATCTCCCATTCATGACAATTCAAATGATAGATAAAAAATAGTTACAATGATGCTTAAATATTCTACCCCAAGCCTTTCTTACCGATTCTTTGCCTCTTAAGAACCTTCAATTTATATGTTTTTTCTTTTATTATAACATTAAAAGACCCATCTACTAGAACCTCAGGACCTAAGAACTAGGTCACAACCATGATCTTATTAGGACTTCTAGACCTCAATAGGACCTCCCAAAACCTTATTACATGCTTGTATGATCCAAGATCACATCAATACACCCAAATACAAGCCAAATTTCCTTCTAGATTCAAATTTGCAATTTTAGAGGAAATTTGCCAAATTTGTGAAGGTCTTGAACAAATCTAACACACCTAGATGACTCTATATGACCTCCTAGACCTACAAAAACACTGAGAAAGAAAAAAAATCATGTTACCAACCATATTTACAAGCTAGGAGTGATGTTTTTGCATCAATACCTCCCAAATTGTAGGATTTTATTTCCCTACAAGATTCAAGGATTGATGAGGTGAGGAGATTTTTTCCTCACATCTTCTATAGAATATCACTTGTCCTTGGTAGGAAATTACCCTTTCAACTCAATCAACCAAATTTATTTCACTTCTCACTATGTTTTCCTCTCTTTTGGCCACAATACCATACCTTCCTTCTAATTCCAACTGACCATCAATAGCAAGATCCTCAATACATGGTAGAAATAATCCCTCTTCTTCCTAATCCAACATAGAGGTCTCAAAGAGACATAAATTCTCAACATTCAAAAATGAATATATTCTCATATAAGGAGGAAAATCCAAGCCAAAAGAATTCTTACCCACCTGCTCCAAAATTTCAAATGGGCCATGTCGAAGAGGATTGAGTTTTTGGCTTGACCTCACCTTTCTACTCAAGTACAACCATACCTTGCACCAATAAAGAAAGAATTGTCGGCTTGGTGTTGATCATGTCGTGCTTTGTATTGTGTATGGATTATTTCAACCTCTTTTGTACCTAGAGTTATATTTTCTAAAAAAATTAATGAAATTTTCATCTTTATCGACCTCAAGATCCACTTTCTCATTGTCTCTACATATTAATATCAAAAATACATCAAATTCACTCTTAATAAAATAACCAAAAATGTATCAAAATGAGTCTTACCGGTAGAAGCATGAAATACCCTTTTATAAGAATGTTGGATATACACAAAATTATCATCCTAAGACATAGGATGTTTCTTTTCGTACTCTCTCAAAATTAATGGCTTGCATTAATGTTTTTGGTCCCCTGGTAATAGTGTTTTTCCTTTGTTTATAGTAAAAGAGTTCAAATGGGAGTTACCCTCTGGTAAATGCATTGGTTATAAATAGCCAACTTGTTTTCAAGCAGCCCCTCATCTTCTCAATTCTCTTATTCGAGTTTTCAATTTCTTGCTTAGAATTCTGTTAGTTTCATGTTTTGCTTCCATTGTTGGTATTTTAGAGGTCATATGATCTTCTTGTTTCAGTCTTGTTCCATTTTGCTTCCATACAATCAGTTTAACATAGAATAGCTTCATTTCTAGACTAGAATCCATTAAAGTTATAGGTTTTGTTTTTGTCACAAGGATAGTTTCTAAAACTCTCGGTACACTTGTGTTGTATTCCCAATAAATCCCACTAGGAATTGCATAGTCAAGCTCTGTTCACTTGCGCTATCTCTCTCCTACTCGCATTGTATTCGGTCTATATCCAAAGCTGCCATTGTTTGAATACCATCTTCTGTTGATACTATCATATACACACTTTCTGGATTCATGAGGACATGAAGGAATGAGGAGATCACACTGAGGGGATGAAATCACACACAACTAGATTTACCATTGTTCTGTAAATGCCAGGTTTGAGCTATCAAAGTTCTAGTTATGACATATCAAATAGAGTAGTGAATTATTTCATTTCAGTTAAAAGTTCACTCTCGATATCACCGAGGAAGCTGTGGGGATTGATAGTTTTTGAGAAACTGTGATTCATTCCTCACTTCTGAGGTAGGATCGAGAGCCTTTCAAATTCAAAATATATAGTTGCTTAGATATTTAGGATAAAATCACAATTGCACAAGAAAATAGCCATACCGAGGCTACTTTTTTTTTTTTATTTATTTACTAGATTAGTTGTCCATTTTATAAATATACTAGAGTAGTTGCTCTTTAATTTCATTGAAATACGTCATTGAAAAATACAAAAATAGAAGAATGCTTGCATAGTGTAAATACTTCTTTCAGTAATCAGTTTATTAATTTAGTTAAAAGTTGAATCATTTTGTATGACAATCACAGGACCTAGAGAGCCTAGAGAGTATATATTTGAACCCATAGTGCCTCAACCAAATCTACCCACAACATTAGCTGATATAGATCAAGGACCTCAGGATACAGGTCTTTGAGCAACAACAAACTTACAAGCAATTAGTGAGCAACTAAGAGGATTAAACATCGAAGATGACAAAGCTTACACATTTTGGTCAAACCATCCAAACTATAGATTGCCTTGATAAAACATCTGAATGATTGTGCAAGGATTCAAAGAGAGAAAACATTTGGTTGTGATCCTTTGGTTCCACAACCTAATGTGAGAGACCTCCTCATTGACATAGATACTAGCTTACGCATTCAAGTTGCCAGAACACCTGTTAGGTACTCTGAGAAAATCATACAACTTCTAGTTCTAAACATAGAGGCTGAAAAGGCATACGATTATTGGATAGTTGGGAGAAGGGATTGATTCTTCACATGACCATAACAGTCCCACAACAACCATGAACTCATGGTTGTGATCCCCAAGTCCCACAACCCAACGGGCCTACAAATTAGTTAAGTATTGACACCGGCTTACGAATGTTGGTATTTAGATCCTCACCACTCCCACCAGATATTATAGTACAATTCTCCGTATTAAACATAGAAGCCAATCAATCTAATATTTTCTAGGCTAGACCAGAAAACCACCCATAGTTAACTACAAATCCACTAAATCACCCATCACCATTTTATGACCTTTTCTGGAGATATATATGAAGCTCCCACAGGTCACTTCCCACGTATCCAACAACCAAGAAACAGGATCTCGGAGAGCTCGACATTGATTGGAGCCTCCGAGCAGCCATTATATCCGAAATGAACCATTACACCAATTCAAGGTTAGGAGGGCCTTCTTCACCTTAGATTCACAGATTCCATTATTGTGTATTGAGGATATAAGATTACCCGATTAGCTTGTTTGTATCTATTCACATTCAACATTCACGGCACTCTCTCGACATGACCTCGGGAGGTCGGGAGGAAGAGGAAGACTTGTAGATTCCCATGCTCGCATGTCACTTTTCCATCATACAAAATTGGTGAACCCGACGTGAACAAACAGTTCTTCCTTTTATTATTTTTCATTTCTCTCATCCACCTTCGCTCTTTCCCATTATTCTGTGGGTATTCATATACCCCCGAATATGTCGGGATACGATGCATATGGTAGACCTCTCTCAGGTCTTGAAGCAAACTATAGTCAAAAAAATAGACAACCATCACCCTCACTTTCTGCATGGGATGATAACTATTCAAGTAATTACTTGTCATCTCAAACTCCCCCTCAAAGAACTAGCTCAAGTTCTTCATTCCGAATTGAGGAGTTTGATCAGTTTGCACAAACACAACAGCCAGAGCCATCAGGCTCTAATAATATGATGTTTACTGGAGAATCCACTTCATCTCCTCGGGTCTTGTTCAGACCACAGATTAGTAGACAATCAGACCCACTCCCCTTTTTGGATGAGGAATACTTAGCACGCTTCGCTAAAAGTGAACAACGCTTTCCAAAACATGTATCCACCAATAGGAGTTTGCAAATACAATCTGATACCCTATTCCAGAAAACACCCCCATTCCTCCACCTATGGGAAATACCCTCGGTGAAGCTTTGGAGGTAATGATCAATTCATAGCAGGTATCATACCCCTTTACAACCTCAAGCTATACAACAAACACCCTTAAGGAAAAGCACTGTGTCTTCACCAATGGAGGTCATTTCAGCCTTAGTTGAAAAGGTTAGAGGGCTGGAACTTGCTCAAGCAAACCAAAATTCATATTTTGGGCAAGCAGGAATCCCCAACCCTCCGCATCATCCCAGTCAGGTTGACCTCCTTACAGGAACAGGCACGTTAGGCATGCCTCCTCAAAATCCTTATAGTTACCCACAACAAACACCAACTAGGACTAGGACCACATTTTCAAATGCCGCTCCAGTTGAAAACATGACACCTCCCGGCTTGGCACCAAACAACCCATACCAAGAACAATGCTCCTCCTTACTTAAACATTTATTCAAAGTCACCACAAGGAGACATGTTCTCTTCTCCCGGGATGTTCGTTCAACCACAGGGATTCCCTTATGTCCCTACAAATGCATATGTTATGCCATATCAACAACCCATTCCACCTCAACCCCCTCAAGCAAGCCCCATCGATGGTCGAGGCCTACGCAGTAGGGACTTATTCAGAATATTTAAAAGAGCCCCTAGACTTCACCATATGAAGTGTTATGCTTCCAAGACCTCTTCCCGATTTACCCAAATACAAAGGGAAGGGGACCCAAATGCACACATTAAGGCCTATGCCACAGACCATATGGGAGTTACTCCCTTGGGATGGGGTTATTCGCTAAAATATTCCCTAAGACCTTAGAAGGTATTGCCCTTGATTGGTATTACAGAATACTGAAGCCTCGATACACTCATTTAAACAACTCGTGTCAGAATTCATCAAAGCTTTGACATGAACAAATTGTTAAGAATGGGAATCAGGGAGTTCTTGCATATTAAACAAGAACATAATGAATCCACTGCTCATTTTATTCAAAGATGGTGTATGGTTCTCTACTCATCAGCAAGTGCTCCAAACATGGATCAAATGGAACTATGTGATTTATTCCTTAATTCTCTCAATAGAGAGATAAAGGAAGAAGTCAGAAGTTCCCACTAAGAACTTATGATGAAGTACTCGAGAGTGCTCTCCGAATCGACCAAGCAATGATAGATAGTGGTCGTAAGACATATGGGACAAATGGGAAATTAACCACTCCCAATCAAAACACCGTGGCCTATTCTAATACAGGGAATGCTAATCAAGGACCTAAAATCCTTAACAAGAACCGTGGAGTTACAACAGATGGAGTAACTGACCAAGTTAAAAGGGAAAACGTTGTAAACATTTCACCACCTGTTAATAATCAATGAAATAACAATTTTACTCCAACAATCAACGCGGTGGATTTTAATCATCCACCACAACAACAACAACAACAAAAAATGAAAAATCCAAACACAAAGTCCAAATCAAAACTCAATATATCGAGTCAAAACCAAAGGCAACAACCTCAAAATTTTAACTCTAACAACCAACAACCTTATCAGAATTTTGGGCCACAACAGATTATAAATCAACAACCTCAAAATTATAATCCCAATTTATATTGTGGCTTCCACAAGATTCAAGGCCACGATACTAGGACTTGTCGTGAATACAATAAATTCATGCAGCATTTTCCAGAAGATCAAAAGCAACTCTTTATAGATATGTTTTTAGCAAATTCTGTAGTACCCATGCCAAACACTTATGCAGGGGTAGTTTCCCCTCAAAATGCACCCCTCAAGATCTTTAATGATCCACTCCCAAACCATTCTAACAATAACAGGCTAGATCCTAATGGAACAAACAAGGGTGTCATGAACAGAAACAATGATCATGAAGCTTCAACTTCATTAAATCCACCAGTCGCACCCCAATTAGGAACTCGACCTCAAACTAAGATAGTTGGTTTAGTGGAGTTAGACACTGAGCTACCCGTAGAAACCATAACAAGAACACGGGATTATTCATCCCAACCTACTCCAAGTTATCCATTGGAACCAGAAAATAATCAACAAATGTTGGTAAAACCCATAGGTGCCTATGATTTAATTAATGATTTAACTAAAACCTTCTCTCACATCTCCTTTTGGATTTGTTAAAGAACTCTCCCACCCATAGGGCTGCCTCTCTTAGAAGCATTAGGCCTTGGTCATTTAATCAACATCACTCCTCCCCGGAAATGCAAGTAAACCATGTGGACTTTGACGTTTATCCTCTGGGGCAGCTAGATAGGGATACAAAATTTATATTCGATATAAGCAAAAATGCCAACAGACGTTGAAATTACATGAAGAGGTGACCCAACTTTACATTTACAAGTTTGGGTCTACAATAATTATGTTAAACGTGCAATGGTTGATGATGGGGCAGTAGTTAATATAGTCCCCTTCACTTTTCTTCAAAAGTTAGGATATGGAGAGACAAACTGTTCCACACAACTGAAATACGCTAAGAGGTTATGATAGCCTCAAAGCCACTTGATTGGAACCATAGTTTTACCAGTCACTTTAGGACCCAAGACGGTCCTCACCGAGTTTTATATTATAGATCGGGAAACCAATTATAATATGATCCTTGGTCGGCCATGGATACACCGCATGAAGGCAATCCCTTCCACGCTATTCCAAGAAATAAGATTTCTACACTTAGGGAAAATATTCGTGGCACAAGGTGACCCAAAACCCTTCGATATACACCTAGCTGATTTGAAGAAAAGACCGGGTGTTCACTCCGAGTTTGAACTCCCAACAAATCAACTCATCAAACCAATTAATTCAAAACCAAAAGAAGAGTTGATACCCACCACAGAGTTGGAAATTACAAATCCAGCCGAGGACATTCCAAGCACTCAAAAATGAGACCAATGTTATAAAAATGGTGTCACTAGGGACTACCACAAAAAATTGTTGAGTTGCTGGAGAAAGACTTACCTATTCTCCTACCATTTGATTCCATGGGTATGGGACACACCTGGGAATTGCTTCTCTTCCATCGAGATGAATTTTTTTATGGTAGAAGTAAAAAGCAAAAAAAGAAATAGATATATGACAAGATATCCCAACATCCATTTTTCCAAACAAGTATTGGACTCTCCACTTCGATGGAGCTAGATGTCACTTTGGAGCTGGGTGGGAGTGATCTTTACTTCACCGAGGGAAAGATCCTACCTTTCACCTTTAAATTAAACTTTGAATGTACAAACAATGGGGCTGAGTATGAAGCTCTCCTCCTTGGCCTCATTCTAGCTAAAAGAATGGGTGTCGACAACATTAGAGTGCTAGGAGACTCGCAATTGGTTGCAAACCAAGTCTCTGAGGTATATGAAACTAGAGTTGAACACTTACAACTCTATAAAATAGTAGTATTAGATCTAAGTAAGGGATTTAACTTCATATCAATTGAAGCAATCCCATGAGAGAGAAAACCTTCTCGCTAGACTCATAAGCAACCTCGCTCCCTGTTTCACCCCAAAATAGTGAGTTGGAGGATACAAATTTCACATGGTATCACTTCGTACGAGCCATTAGTGTAAAATACCAACAAACTCACTCCTAACTCATGGAGAGGCTGAGGATGATTTTTCCATCATAGATCACTTTGATGATGATAGAGTCACTCTCGAATATCTAAACGCCTATGCAGAGCTACACCTTGCTCACCGTATAGTTGATCTTTCCTTAATACCACATTCCTCTTCCTATTTTGGAAATCCCATGATAGAGTCTCCTCCATAGAAGGATCTCGATATCTATGAGATAGAAGATGGAGAAAGTTTGGAACTACCTCCAGCCCCACCTGAATTTGAAGAAGGTAATGCTTCTTTAATAGAAGAAACCATTGACATAAACATTGGAATGGAGGAAGAACCAAAATTTTAAAGTTGGGATCCTCGTTAACTCAGAGGAGATAGAAATACACACCCAAATCCTCAAAGAACATCAAAAGGCTTTTGCATTTAATTATAAAGAAATGATGGGCATTGCACCACAAGTCGTGGTACATAATCTTGTCACTAAACTAGATGTGAAGCCAATTAAACAGAAGTCAAGACCAATGAAGCCAAAAGTGGCTCTCATGGTAAAAGAGGAAGTAATAAAACTTCTCCAAGTGGGATTCATCAAGCCCATTGACTATTCACAATGGGTATCTAATATTGTCCCTGTCCTAAAAAAGAATGGGAAGATACGCATTTGCATAGATTTTTGGGATATTAACAAAGCTTGTCCCAAGGATGACTTCCCATTACCATCCATTGACGTTATCATTGATGCAACAACTGGATTTGAACTATTGTCCCTCATGGATGGGTTCTCAGGGTATAATCAGATTAAAATATCTGAACAAGATCAAGCCAAAACTACATTCATAACTCCCTGGGGAACTTATTGCTACGTTGTCATGCCATTTGGTCTTAAGAACATGCCGGCGCTACGTATTATCGGGAATGACATATATATTCCATGATCTTATCCATAAAATTGTGGAATCATATGTGGATGACTTGTTGGCCAAGGCCAAGAAACATTGTGATCATCCAGAAGTGCTCTGTATCATCCTCTCATGATTAATTGAATATGGCGTCACATTAAATCTAGAGAAGTGCGTGTTTGGTGTGACAGGAGGCAAACTTCTGGGCTACATTATATCTTCATGAGGGATTGATGTTGATCCAGCCAAAATATGGGTTGTTCTCAAAATGATCCCACCATCGGATGAGTCTGGAATCAGGTCATTTCTTGGGAAACTCGGTGCAATCCGAAGGTTCATCCCAGATCTAAGTTTTTCCATTCATCCAATCAACAATCTATTAAAGAAAGATTATAGCATTGATTGGACTGAAGAATGCAATGAGGCCTTTGAAGTAGTTAAATGCTTCTTGTTGTCTCCACCCATGCTAATGCCTCCCAAACCAGACCGCCCTTTGATCCTATACTCACGAGCCACTCATGTCTCGCTAGCCTGCATGTTGGCTCAAGAAGACAATGATAAATGGGAATGTGTGGTCTATTTCATTAGCCGAACGTTGCTCGATTATGAAACATGCTACACACAGGCAGAGAGAGAATGCCTTGCCATAGTCTTTGCAACAAAATGTTTAAGACATTACATGTTAAACCAAGAAATGAGGGTCATTGTAAAAAAGACAGATCATTTACGAACATTTCTCACACAAGGGTCTTTATCTAAAAAGGTTGGACATTTCATAACCTTAATGGGTGAATTTGAGTTGACATTCGTAAACCAAAAATCCATTAAGGGACAAATCATTGCAGATTGGTTAGCTGACAATCCACTAGATGGAGGTGATCTGGTAAATCTGGACTTTCCTGATGAGTGTATATACTTCATCGAAACCAGGCCTCCCATCTCTACATGTCCTGGTATACTGATATCATCAATTTCATCATAGACCACACATACCGGAAGGTGCCACATCACAACAAAGAAGGTGGTTACGCATTATTACCACTAAATATGTTGTCTTAGAACAGGTACTCTATCGTAAAGCCTTCGACGACATGCTTCTAAGATGCGATCGACATGGAAGAATCCAAGAAGATTCTTCATGAATCCCATAGTGGGATATGTGGAGGCCACTTCGGTGGTCACGCCACCACTCAAAAATACATCGGATGGGCTATTTTTGGCCCACTCTCGAGCATGATGTAGTGGAATTTGTACGTAAGTGCCACAAATGCCAAGAATTCTCTCACGAGATTCACATGCCAGCACAATCCCTGCAACCAATAGTGACTCGTGGCCCTTCTCCACGTGGGGTCTGGACTTGATAGGGAAGTTCTCTCCCTCATCAACCGATGGCCATAATTTTATAATTACAGCCCATGGAATATTTTACCAAATGGGTGGAGGCCATGCCTCTCACCACCGTACCAGGTTCGGTAATTGCCAAATTCATTTGAACCAAATTATCTGTAGGTATGGTGTCCCACAAGTCATTATCTCAGATAATGGCACGTCCTTTAAAAATGATGAAGTCCATGAGTTATGTAGCAAGTTCAAGATAAACCATCACACGGCCTCTCTTTACTACCCTCAAGCCAATGGGCAGGCCAAAGTGACAAACAAAACGTTAAAAGCTATTCTCCTCAAAATGGTCAAGGAGAATAAGTGAGATTGGCATTTAAAACTATATCGGCCTTGTGGGCCCATCGAACCTCAATAAGAACACCAACAGGAGCAACTCCTTTCTCGTTGGTATTCGGGGAAGAAGTAGTTCTCCCGCTTGAGGTTGAAATACCCAGTCTCGCATCTCATTACAAGGGATTCTGGATGAAGAAGCTTATAGGGAGGCATGCCTCTCTCAACTAGAAAGCCTTGATGAGGTCAAGCTAAACACCGAACAAAGGCACAGAGCCTATGCTGACCGGATGTGCCGGCAATACAACAAAAAAGTCTATGAGTGAGAAATATATGAAGGAGATCTAGTTCTAAGACTAGACAACCGGATCGATAAGAAAACCGGTGAAGGAAGAAAGTTCCGGCCCAAATGGTTGGGCCCATACCGAGTCATGAAAGACTATGGAAAAATGTGTATATCTCTTGTGCACACTAGAAGGTGAGGAATTTGGTGAAACTGTCAATTCCTTGCATCTTAAATGGTTTTACGCATAAAACATCAAAATCACCACTTGTACATTATAGCTACCTACATTGCATTAGTCTTTTAGCTGCTTCATTTTGTCCATTTCGTAAAAGTGGTAGTCCAGAACTTACTCTTAAACAATCTATTACAAATTTCTGAAAATATTGGCAAAAGCATTCAAAACACATCTCTTCAAACATCATCAAGTATTTTCAAATCTTCTCATCAAGTTTGACAGACAAACATTGATGAAAACCATACCAAGGCCTGCATACTTGGCTTTGCTCTTTCTTTCTACTAGGTGAAGTTGTCCTTGCCTATGGTCTATTCTAGAAGCTTCTTGGTGTCACATCTATCCCTCTTAAATCTCTTTGAATGAAAGGATATCCCAAAGTCATAGATCAGAAATGTCAAAATCAAATGAAATCAAAAGCACCAAGCAAACAAAATATTTTATTTTACACACTTCTTTGCCCCATCAACCTTCGGTGATAAGCCCACATCTCTTACTGGTGGTGTGAGGTTGGGAAAGGAAAGAAGTGCCCTTACTCACCTATATCTTGCCTTTGGTGACAAACCCATGCTTCTTACTAGTGGTGTGAGGTAGGGTGTGGGGGGTCCAGTCACACAAATTAACAAATCTTGGTATGCTAAAAACACAAATCAAATTCTATTAAGAGAAAACAAATATCCAAATTCCAAAGAGATCAAATCCTCAAAACCAGATTTTGTCAACCAAGTTGCCATTTATGAATCTAAGTCTAGATAAACTGGAAAGTAAGTGGCCTTCTAAGCATGGTAGGTGTGTAGGTCCAAATTTGGTTTTTGTTACTGGTTTTCTATCTCTCATCATTCCATTCAATCAAACTCATACAACTTGTGCCCTTCCTAACTCTTGGTGTTGAGCCCTCGCATCTTACTAGTTGCGTGGATTTGGGATTGGGGCAAGTTCATCTCTTTATCACTATGCATTCATCACGTTTTTCCAACATAAGAAGAAATTACAAACATTTCCCAAAGAGTTCAAAAGTTCAGTACTACCATATGTTAGTATCATCTCATATCAGCATTACAAAAACATACAAAGTAAAACATTTTGTTTACTATCATTTGTTATCCATTGCATACATTCTAAAACATGAAAACAAATATTCTAAAAACATCTAAGTACACATGTGGAAAAAGTCACAAAATTCTAGATGCCAAGAGTCTAGATCAAAAAATATAGATATATATATATATATATATATATATATATATATATATATATATATATATATCAAGTTTCATATACAATGCCATCATGCACTAGGCATGGTCAAAATGCTCAATGAGCCCGAAAAGTACAAAAACACTCATATAGATATCGAAAAATGCTACAAAAATGGTCTCTCAATCCCTATGGGATCCCTCAGAGGGTGTGTGACCATGCCTAGGACTCCGGCTATGCCGGTGCTCCGAATGCACTGAGGGCTCGTGGTCATGACCAGTAGCTGCCATCTCGCTATGAGAATGACTCCTCCTCATCAAGCGCTCGGCCATCCTATATCCAGCTACCTCATGTGGAGAGAAGTCATGATCTTCGCGCATGCGATAGAGATAGAAAAAATCAGTATGCCTACCAGGCTGCTGAAGGCTCCCCCACATCCATGGAAAGCTCAGCACATGAGTCTTCTCCGAGGGGAGAAGCAAGGTATCAGTGCATACTCGGTGAATCAAGTCTCACCACTCATCAGTCAGTCACTGCAAACAAAGGAGAAAACAAGTTAGAAAATGATCAAAGATAAAACCAAGAGTAAACAAAACAAAAAGAAATAACAAACTAAGACAATTCTAACTAAAACAAATGTCAAGAGAAGAGTGACAACTCACTCGGATCTCCGGGCCTCCAAGAAGGATCTCTAGGATCCGCCACCACCACACCGCCACCACCGGTGGTGTCCCTCTCCCATGTCTGGGGCAATGTGATGGCCTGCAATGGACTCACCATCTCCACCTAAGTCCCGAGAGAGAGTAACTCCTCTGAAACCAGAGTCACCCTCTCTGCTGCTCCGCTCCCCCTCTCGGCCTAGTAGGATCTCCTGGGTATCATGCCACTCGGGATCACTATCATCCCCCCCACCCATCTCACTGATCTCCATCTCCTCTGTCTCTCCCCTAGTGAACTCCTCAGACTCAGAGTCCACGTCAATGGGCTCATCACTGCTATGGGTGGGACCGGTGGCAATCCAAAGTAAGGGTGCCTGAGGAGCACCGGCTCTCCCTCGTGCACGTACCACCCTCCTGGCCATAATAGGAACACCGGGAGTAACAATAGTCCAACCCCGGCCTCTAGGACCTCCCGAGCCTCATGGATAGATCTATACACTGGCCCACCGGAGGAAGCATGTCACTATAGGGGAGGCCAAACTACTGTGGTACTCAAAGGGGTGGATCTCCAACTTCCCCACCCTATCTATCAACTGGCTGGTAGTCTGATAAGAAATCAATGTAATGGTCTCCTCTCCCCATACCCCTGCCATGGCTTGATAAGGAGTGGCCTCCATGTCTGTAGTGGTCAGAGAGGCCACTGGCTGGTGGGGTGCTCTAAGAACTATCATCCCCATCCACCTCGCTACCCTGATGGCCCCGGATCCTCCACCTCTACACCTCTCCCATATGGGGTGATATGCTCATACACCCAACTCATGACAAGAGTCGGGTGGCTCAGTGACTATCCCTGTAATCGGACTACCCTGTATAAATCATGGTAGGTAGTCCCGAAGGATATCTGCTCCCCAAGTGTAGACACGTCCATGGCCCTCAATCTATGTAATAATGGGGGCCCAACAATATAAGAGGGTGTCCCCTCCCTTATCCCCAATCAGTCTGGATGCAAGGATGCCCATGATGGCCTTGCATGGAGCAAGGGAATGTCTGACTCAATGATAGAGTGGATCCTCACTCCCTTCTTCGATCCCATCGATACAACTGCATCTCCCATGTAGGTGGCCCACTGAACCACCTGTGATCTCGATATTGTTGTCTTAAGAGACCACCACCCAAGGATCGGAACCCCCAGTATATGGTAAACATCCTCAGGGTGATGGACCACTCACCCCTAACTCCTGGCAATCGGAAGGTGTTTCGATCCGCATCCCAATATGAAAATAAGTCACATAGTATGTGACTAGCAGGTGCAACGTGAGGGACCTGCGCAATCCTCCAAATACCAGCCCTCTGGAGAGTATCTCGCTCTACCTGAGAGAGTGCCTCTAACACTACTGGGAGCCAATCACACTCCCTCTCTCGGCTCCATCTAATATACTCCTCCTTCTTCATACACCCAAAAACACAAAAAAGGAGTAAGTTAGTACTAAAATCCAATTGGAAAAACTATTAAAAACATGTAAAAATGCTAAACATGCAAAAAAAATAAGTTAAGTTTTGTATTGTTTTGGTCTCTCTGTCACATGACCACCACCCTGTGCAGAGCGGCGGTTCCATAACTGCCACCTTCTAAGGTGGCGGTCCCATAACCGCCACCCTGCACAGGGTGGCGGTCCTGTCCCGCAAACTTCAAATGGGTCGTATACCCTAAAAAATGCTTAAAAACAAACAAAAACACCATTTTAAAAAAAATGAAAACCTACCCTATGGGCGCCCCCTAGAGACACGTTTAAAACTAACATTTTCAAAAATGACCCCCAAGAGAAAGATTTCATCATTTCCACATTTTAGGTCTAAAAACAATAAATCGAGAAGAACTAACCTGAGACTTCATGGGTCGATGTTGTTCTCTCTCGGAGGCATGATCGCTATCTCACCATGAACATTTTGACTATACTCTCATCGAAAACCATCACCGTGGGTCCCAGAGCTCAAAAACTATCAAATCAATCCACGTAAATGAATAGTAAAATGACTTCATTTTATATAAATAGCCCTCTTAATTTGATTTTGAATGTCTTTTGCAGGGTCGGAGCACCGACGGAGGTAAGTTCTAAACCTCGCATAGATGGTAAGTCCTCTTTTCATATCAATTTAGCCTTATTTCTCAATTTGTTTTATCTATCTGCACTTGAGTCCCTTTTTTTTCATTTTTACAGGTAGCGGGATCTTGGATGGTGACTTTCCAACACACAGGGGCATGTCAGGTATAACTCCTAACTCCCCATTTCGGGACCGCCATACTCGGATCCACCATTTTACGCCTCTTCATGGCTAAGATGCTTCTCGAGGGGGGCAATATGTACGTACCTGAAATTGTAGGGTACTGCACCGAATGATGTTACACATGCCCCAATGATGATATACAGTCTCTCTTGCAAGGTGTTGGAATCCAGAAAGGCTCGCCAAGTATACGCTTGTATCCCGCATGCCCCGCTCAGCCTCCACATGCTTTTTTTCCCTTTTCCCCCTTTTTTTTTTCTTGCATTTTTTTTGTCTTCAAAGTGATGAAAAACGCCACCTGCGCGGTGGCGGTGGTCCGTGTGACCGCCCCGGATACAGGCGGTGGTCCCCATAACCGCCACCCTGTGCAGGGTGGCGGTCTGTTCACATTTTCTAGATCCTTTCGACGATCACGTCAAATGTAAATCTTGATTTTACATGCTTTCTTCAACCACTTTGGCTTGCATTAATGTTTTTGGTCCCCTGGTAATAGTGTTTTTCCTTTGTTTATAGTAAAAGAGTTCAAATGGGAGTTACCCTCTGGTAAATGCATTGGTTATAAATAGCCAACTTGTTTTCAAGAAAATGGCCCCTCATCTTCTCAATTCTCTTATTCAGTCTTTCAATTTCTTGCTTAGAATTCTGTTAGTTTCATGTTTTGCTTCCATTGTTGGTTTTTAGAGGTCATATGATCTTCTTGTTTAGTCTTTCCATTCATTTGTTTCACATACAATCAGTTTAACATAGAATAGCTTCATTTCTAGACTAGAATCCATTAAAGTTGTAGGTTTTGTTTTGTCACAAGGATATAGTTTGAAACTCTCAGTACACTTGTGTTGTATTCCCACAATAAATCCCGCTAGGAATTGCATAGTCAAGCTCTATTCACTTGCGTTATCCCTCTCCTACTCGCATTGTATTCGGTCTATATCCAAAGCTGCCATTGTTCGAATACCATCTTCTATTGATACTATCATATACACACTTTTTGGATTCACGAGGACATGAAGGAATGAGGAGATCACATTGAGGGGATGAAATCACACACAACTGGATTTACCACTGTTTTGTAAATGCCAGGTTTGAGCTATCAAAGTTCTAGTTACAACATATCAAATAGAGTAGTGAATTATTTCATTTCAGTTAAAATTTCACTCTCGATATCACCGGGGAAGCTGTGGGGATTGATAGTTTCTGAGAAACTGTGATTCATTCCTCACTTCTGAGGTAGGATCGAGAGCCTTTCAATTTAATATATTTAGTTGCTTAGATATTTAGGATAAAATCACAACTGCACATAGGAAAATAGCCATACCAAGCTACTTTGCTTGTTTTTATTTTGTTACTAGATTAGTTGTCCATTTTATAAATATACTAGAGTAGTTGCTCTTTAATTTCATTGAAATACGTCATTAAAAAATACAAAAATAGAAGAATGCTTGCATAGTGTAAATACTCTCTTTGTAATCAGTTTATTAATGTTAGTTAAAAGTTGAATCATTTTGTATGACAATCACAGGACCTAGAGAGCCTAGAGAGTATATATTTGAACCCATAGTGCCTCAGCCAAATCTACCCACAACATTAGCTGATATAGATCAGACCTTAGGATACAGGTCTTTCAAGCAACAACAAACTTACAAGCAATTAGTGAGCAACTAAGAGGATTAAACATCGAAGACGACAAAGCTTACACATTTTGGTCAAACCATCCAAACTATAGATTGCCTTGATAAAACATCTGAATGACTATGCAAGGATTTGAAAGAGAGAAAACATTTGGTTGTGATCCTTTGGTTCCACAACCTAACGTGGGAGACCTCCTCATTGACATAGATACTAGCTTACGTATTCAAGTTGCCAGAACACCTGTTAGGTACTCGAGAAAATCATACAACTTCTAGTTCTAAACATAGAGTTTGAAAAGGCATACGATTATTGGATAGTTGGGAGAAGGGATTGATTCTTCACATGACCATAATAGGTCCACAACAACCATGAACTCACGGTTGTGATCCCCAAGTCCCACAACCCAACGGGCCTACAAATCAGTTAAGTATTGACACCGGCTTATGAACGCTGGTATTTAGATCCTCACCACTCCCGCCAGATATTATAGTACAATTCTCCGTATTAAACATAGAAGCCAATCAATCTAATATTTTTGGGCTAGACTAGAAAACCACCCATAGTTAACTACAAATCCACTAAATCACCCATCACCATTTTATGACCTTGTCTGGAGATATATACGAAGCTCCCACATGTCACTTCCCACGTATCCAACAACCAAGAAACAGGATCTCAAGCAGAGCTCGACATTGATTGGAGCCTCCGAGCAGCCATTATATCCGAATGAACCATTACACCAATTCAGGTTAGGAGGGCCTTCTTCACCTTAGTCTAAGGTTGATGCATTATTTTCTTGGATTGTAAGTATGGCGTAAAGAGAATCGCATCTTGTTTCTCGTTAAAATATACCAAGATGAAACTCTATAAATTTAGGATGATGGATTGCACACCGATTGCTACACCTATGGAGAATAGATTGCAGTTATCTCATTCAGATCCATCTCTTACGGTAAATTCCACTCTCTATTGATAGTTGATTGGGAGTCTCATTTACCTAACCTACACTAGACTAGATATCAGCTTTGCAGTGAGCTATCTATCCAGGTTCATGTAGGAACCCAAAGTTTTTCATTAGAAAGCAACAAGGCACATCTTGAGATATCTCAAGGAAACAATAGATCTTGGTCTAGAATACAAGAAGAATAAATTCTTCTTATCAATATATTTGGATTCAGATCATACAGGAAACATTGATGATAGAAAATCCACTTCATGGTTTTTGTTCTTTATGGGATCTAGACCAATATCATGCGGAAGCAAGAAACAAAACTTTATTTCTTGCTCTTCTATAGAAGTTGAGTATCATTTTGTAGGTGAAGTTGTCTATGAAGTGATATGGCCACGCCGTATACTCAAAGGACTTGGAAAACCGCAGGACAAACCGACCACCTTGTATGTTGACAATGAAGATTTTCTCAAACTTGTTCATAATCCAGTTTTTCATGAAAGAACAAAATACATTGAAGTACATGTACATTTCATATGCGAGCATGTTCAAGCACAATATAAAGCTTCAGTTTATTCCAACAAATTTAACAATGAGCAAATATCTTCACAAAGTCACTTGCACGTGACAAGTTTGAGTTGTTCAGAGAATTCCTCTCCTCATCCCTTGAGGCAATGCAAAATTAAGGGGGAATGTTAGGGTAAATTTATTTTACCTAAGTTAATTGTGCATTTAATATTATTATTTGGTTATATTTGTATAACCATTTATTTTGTCTTATTTAAGTTTGTATGTTGCATAGTTGTAACTTATTATTTGTTTGTATTTAATTATTGTTGCTTCCTAGATGTATTTTGGAAATATGTTGTGATTTTAGTTGTACCTATGCAACATCTCATTTGTCTACACATGGTTGTTCAATTCCTATAAGAATTGCAGCCCATCTATTGTAAATTGATTTTGATGATTAATAAAATATTCCAGGCTTCCATCCCTATTTTACAAGAATAAATTAGTTGCATAATTGGCTTTAATGGTCTTCCTACAAGGAATGAGAATACACATTTTATTGAATAGGTCCACTACCACAAAAATATAATCACACCCATTCTGGAAGTAGGTAAATCATCCAAACAATCCATGGAGATGTTTTCCCATGGCTAGGAAATAATTGGGAATGGAATATATAAACCCAAATTTATGTTATGGGCTTGCTTATACTATATAAAACACAACTCCTAATAAATTTGAAAACTTTTCCTTGTATGTTTGGCCAATAAAATACCTATATAAATATGCAAAGTAGTCTTTGTCACACCAAAGTGACAAGCCACTTTAGAAGTATGTGCTTCCTCATCAATTGAACTCTTCCCCCTTAGTCACACAAAGTTTCTCATTCTTATAGATCATCCTTTCCTATAAGTAGTGTTCTCTCCCGAGTTTAAATCCCTCACTTTTAGGTTAGGTGTTTATCCAAAATCTAGATCCTGCTCATAGCCTTCCTGATATGCTTCACATACAAAAGGTTAAAGAAGATTTAAAGTTCTCATATCTAAAATGAAAGGTGGTCTAAATAACATATCAGCTAACTAGTTAGTCACACCTTTCTTATATTTTATGATCAAATGAAATTGTTGCAAGAAACCCATCCACTTATAGTGTCTAGCTTGTTGAATTTTATTTTGAGCCTACAAATATTGGAGAGTTTTTTGATGTGTTTGTGTTATAGTTTCTTTACCCATCAAATAATGTTTCCATTTCTTGACCTCTTATATAAGAGCATACAATTATTTATCATGTGTACTATAATTTAAAATGGATACCTAAAATAATTCAAAATAATAACATACGTAGACCAACATCCTTGAAGTAGGATAGCTCCCATAACATAGTCACTAGTATGAATTTCTACTTTGAAAGGAAGGTGTAAGTTAGATAATGCCAAAACTAGAGCATGATTAATCTTGTATTTAAATTACTCAAAAGCGTCATATTGTTTCTTTCCCTAATAAAAATCCCTACCACCTATTATCACAAAATGTAGTGGAACTATTATGGAATAGAATTTCTTGATGAACTTTCTCAAATAATGAACTACACCAATAAAAATCTTGGTCTTGGTCAAACTAGACGGTGTAGGCCAATTTACAATGGCCTATATCTTATCCAAATCAATCATAAACTCTCCATCTCTAACCACATACCCAAAAATAGAATTGATTATTGATCATACTCATACTTCTCATTCAACACTAGTTGGTTCTCCTTTAAAAATTGCAAAACTTGATGCAAATGGTTAATATGTTATTCAAAAGTTCTCTAAAGAAATGGAATTTCATCCAAGTAAATAATGACAAAGGAATCAATAAATGGCCTCATTCATCAGTTTCATGAACTTATTTGGTGCATTTCATAGCCCAAATGGTAATACAAACCATTGATACAACCCTTTTCTAGTCTTGAATGTTGCTTTCTAGATGTCCTCTTCCTTAATCCAAATTTGGTGGTAACTAGATTTCAAATCAAACTTAGTAATATATTTAGCATGTTGTAATTGATCCAAAAAATCATCAATTTGAGGAAGAGGGTACCTATTTTATAGTTATATATTTAATTCTCTATAATCAACACACATCCTCCATGAACCATCTTTCTTAGGTACTAAAAAAATAGGATAACCACATGGAGAAATGATAAGATGGATTATACCTCGATTAATAAAATACTAACTATTTTTTTACCTCGTTGGCATCCTTCAAGGACTACTTGTACAATCCTAAGTCTGGAAGGCAGATTGTCATGTAAAAATGTATCTCATGCTCAATTGGCCGATCGGGGAAATCCTCGTAGGATCTTGGAAAAATTACCAAAAATATTGAACCAAATATTTCATTTTCTTGTTCTCTTTATTAGTAAACATGTTACAAGTGGTCTTAGATCTAATGCAAATTTCCCACTAGTATTAATAAGCTTCTTAGCTTCAAATTCACTTATCAAAGAGATCTTTGAGTCTTCTCGTAAAGGATTAAACAAGGTAGTTCTTACCATCCTTCACCAAATGGTATTGATTATATCTTCTCATGAAGATTTCATCACTAATATAGAAGTATGGGTTTCCAAACACTACACCACACACATCAAGAGGAACAATATCCAAAGTAGTTTTATCAATGAAATTATTATCAATACCAAACGCAATTTTACATTTCTTGGTAACCTTTATTCCTATGCATTTCTTCACCTAAACTAATGAATATAGATTTGGATGATTATAAGTCTCTAACTTTATATTTTCAACTAAATCCTTACTCGTATAATTATCTTGAGAACAAGTATCAAAAATAGCATCCATTTTGGTTTTCTTCACTTGGATTTTTATATGAAAAAGATTAGTAAGTTTATTTTCTTGAACAACATTATTACTACCTAAAAATACCTCTCTACGGATGTAGGTACAACACATTTTATCATACACCTCTTCACTACAAAATATTTCCTCTCCTTTGAGGAAAGTCATGGCCTTCTTTATATTTTTCTTATTCTTGAAGGGATGTAATTTCGGGTGGAGATTTCAACATTTTTCCTAGAAATGAGTGTTAACATCACAATAGACACAATGAAATTTATTATCCTTATTTTAAAATGGAAGTATAATTCTTCTTACCTTTCCCTTTTCATTTCTCCTTTTACTTGGTTTCACCTTGTTTGTTTGAAGAATTTTGAGAGGTAGATGACATCTTATTCTTATCCATCTCTAGATAGTGGGCTTAACAACAAGCCTCATCTACATGATCTAGCTTGGCCAAGAGGATTGGTATCCTCAATTGGCTATGGATTCCACCCATGTACTTCACTAAAATGTCCTAGACGCCACATCTTTTCCCATTTGGACAACTATATTTTGGAACTCATTGGTGCACTCTTTCACATTTTGGTCTTCCTTCTTCCGAGATATTGCCAATACACGGACCTCTCTCCTCATAAAAAAATAGGATAGAATTAATTTTTTATTATCCTCTTAAATTCATCCCACTTAAAAATAGGTGGAAGTTTCTTAACAACCAAAGTATGAAAATAGCTTTCAAACCAAGTTTAATCATGATTGGTTAATTTTAACCTTTCAATTGAAACTTTTTACTTTGATTGATTTAATACAAACTGAAATATACCTCAATTTTATCTAGCTAATGGTCTAGCTTCTCGTAATTCATGTCCCCATCATAAGTTTGAATCTCTATATTTTCCTCTGCTTTGAATAGAGGACTATGGTATGTATGGGGTTTCTCTTTCTCATACTCACGAGTGTCTTATTTATGGTCTCTTAGCCCCTCTTTTGAAATCCAAGATTCTCCATGATCAATCCCATGATGGAATCCATCTTCCCCATAGATAATAAAATACCACCCACATCTTTGGACAAACTTTCCACATATGCCTCCAACTTGTATAAACATTCTTCTTTAGTCTCACATTCATCTCCACCACGAGCTATACTTCAAATTCCTTACTTCCACTTCTCGGTGGAAATATATTCTTAAAAATGAATGAGGATACCTTCACCGCTTTCACTACCCTTTCGGGTGAGGGGCATCTAACTGAAAATGTCAACAAAAGTTAAACCACACAAAAACAATTGATCTTAACTATTATGATACCAATATGATATGTAAAATGCCTTCTTTATAAAATAAACAGATCCTATCTTAGTGATAATGAATGATAAAATTGTTGGAATTCTTATTAGGACAATATATTATGCAATAATTCCTCATAACAATACTGAAATAAAGATACAAGAGATGAGGAGACAATATTTTATTCCTAGAGAAACCCAATATGGGAAAACTCTAGTTGGGTAAGAAATTACTTCCCTTTCACTATGTAATTATCAAATGACATAAGTTCACCGCAAATATATGGAGTTCAATAATTATTAAAACTCCTTCTATTTGTATTTCCTTTCTTACAATCCTCAACAAGAAAGAACATTTTGTTTGTAAACAAAACAAGAACAATTCAAACTTTCTCTTTTGCTCACACTTGAATTCACTCAAAACCACTTGCTTAGATGAATGAAAGTTCTTGCATTTATAGTTTCTCTACCCAAGGATGGAAGGAAAGGTGAAATGAAATAAATTGGGAAGCCCAAAATTTTCAACTGTTGAGTTTCCCCATTTTGGCGCGGGTAAAAATAATTACGAAAAAAATTACCACTTTTTTTGTAGATATATTTGCTTATTTAAAATTAAGGTTCGACACAATTATGGCCATATAAAATATTTAATACTACTTACAATGAAATTACTTTTATATATATATATATATATATATATATATATATATATATATATATATATATATATATATATCATCAACAAAATAACACCAAGTAATACAAAAATATAGACAAATTTCCACAATGTGAAAGTATAATTACTTAGCCATTTCGAGGTGGCAACCTCCAAACCATATAATAAGACTCAAGTGTTCAATATGATAATCATTTACGACTTACTAACTCCTATAAATACCCTATTTTGTTATGTAAAGCACCAAGGATATCCTACTAATAATATTAAAGAACAAATAAATATGATATGACATGTTAAAATATAATGTTAGCCGCATGTTGGCTACACATATCCCAATATATGGCTAAGAAATAAGGGTATAACATAATGGTAGTGTTTAATTTTATTGTTTTTTATAATGTTTTGTTATGGTTTGTTAATGATGATGTTTTGGCTATAAAAGGTCAAAATTATTTGAATGAAGATAACATATATATCAATTTTGAAACTAGGACTAAGATTCATAGGGATTTGATGTAGACCCTCAATCTTAAGATATCAAGTGAGAGTTTTACTAAAATAATGATTCAAGATTCTAATATTTCCCATGTATCTTCATGAGTTCATTTGAGCCATCAATCTTCCAATCTTAGAGGTGATAAAATTAATTTTAGGATCTAATATAATAAGATTAATCCTTGATCTCAAATTTTTAATTTAGTTATCACTATTACAATCTAGATGAATGGATCAATGAGTGTATGACTCCATATTATGAGATTGAACATTGATTTGTCATATTTAGTCTTATTTTTCAATCATTTGATATGATAAATTAACTAGGTGTGACTTTTGACATAATATCCTAATATTAGATTTGAATATTCAGGTGTTAATCTTAGTCATCAATCTTATGATTTGGGTCAATGGATGTAAGTATTGATTAATAAGAGAGTAAGATTCGCCATTGATATTTTAGCCTTCATTTGGAATACCAATTTTTTAATCTAAAATAATATGCATGGATATAAATGAAATCAAATATTATAATATTTTTTCGTTAATGTAATTATTATTTATATCTAAAAAATGAATCGTATAATCTTATTTAAAATTTGATAAAGGTTTATCATGTGATATTACGTGATTGAATGCCAATTTCTAGGATTCAATCTAAATTATTAATCTTGAAATCTTTCTTGTGTTATGTGATTCTAGAGGGATATTTTATCCTAATATTGATTTGTCAATGTTGACTATCCAATCAAATCTTATATATTGAAATATGATATATGAAGTCATAGAAAGCATTGACTTAATTTTATAATATTGGTTTTTATCTCTAATTTGATCTTGGTCATTGATCTAATGTTTTAAGGTTTCCTTGAAGAAAACTTTAATTATTCAAAGAAAATGATTTTTTTGCTAGTATATTTCAAACCATATATACATTTTACATATAGTTAGATGTATTGAAAATCTCTCTCAAGAGCTACAATCTTTTTGTAGAATTTGGGTAAAATGGGTTTAAAGTTTGAATGAAAGTTGTTTCTAAAACATGTTATATTTTTGTGTGAAATGGGTTACTCATAATTTAGAAACTAAGATGATTAACCAAAACATAAAATAATAATGCAATCATGTAGCATACCATACTCAATTAACAACACCATGGCTCAAACACATTAATTATAAACTTGATTCAATATCCAATTCCATAAAACAAATCTAAAATACTCTTGATGTCATTTTTGTGCATGAAATAGGTAATGGACATTAAATATCCTCTCATTTAAGGACGTAAAGATCCAAAGCATATGTTTTTAGTATATGACATTTTAAATGGAATTTTGTTTTCCAACAAGCCTTCTTGATGTGTGTAAAGGCCATGAGATAAGTTAGTTAGGTTTGAAAACATGAAAGTGAATGAATTAAAAATAAATAATTCAAATTTAGTAGACTAGTTATCCTCCAAGGTAGTGAAGGATGAAGGGTAGAAAGGTATTCCTCATTGATGAATAAATATGAGATAGAATGGATATGGAACAATGAGGGTTTTATGAATATTTACATGCAATAATAAAAGGACTCTATTTTGATGATGAACAAATATTTATTTTGAAGTTGTGATGTTGATCTTTGTATTTTCGTGGTGAATTTTCCTTTACGAAGACTATGTGGATCCATTCTTTGGATTAGAACTTACATGATTTGAGTAGAAATTAAGGAAGCTTATAGTTTGAAATTTTAAGTTTGTAGGAACTATGACTTTCCTTTGCATTTGCATGTTAAATATGATATGAAGAGTTCTTGGAGAGTAGTTAATATTTACTAGAACCATTTATGAAGATTCGGGATTGATTATTCTTCTCTAAATCAAGAAACTCGGGGTTTTATGGTGTGAGAATGCATTAAGACTATGTTCAAGTTCAAAAATATTTGGGGTATTGTGAATTTATGCTTTCTCTTTTCAGTTCACAAGAGATTTAGCTATAGGATTGTGAAGAATGGTTTGCATGCCATCACCTTTGTGAAAAAAATCTTGTCTGGTAATTAACACTTTGTTTGAGGTGTAAAGAAAGCTTCGGTATGTAAGGTCAAAGAGAATTATTTTGTAACTTGCGTGTAATTAAATATAGAGAATGATTTCTCTATAAGGTAATGAGTTGATCATTCAAGACACTGATAACTAGTAAGAACCCGATCTTATTGTTTGTTGCCCAAAAATATGATTGAGAGCTAACCACATTTATAACAACTTACAAGAAAAAGGGTAATATTAAGCTAGCAATATATGCTTGAAGATTACTATTTCATAAAATTAAGATTTAAGAATGTAATGGAGTTTGATATGAGGCTTGGGTGGATAAATGATAAGAACCTACAACGGAGAATTTTCTTCCTGATTTGTGCCACACCCTAAATACTAGGCATTTGCAATCTATGAAAGGAAAATGGGAAGGATATTATCATGGACTATAATTAGATGAAGTCCACTAGTAAGATTATTTTGGAGCCAAGATCATTACAAACCTACAGTTCAAATGTATAACCTTGAGCCACTCATTACAAAAAATTATTGCAAAAGTCAAGTCCTCGAGTTTCACTAAGATGAATAGTGGAAGGGTGTTAGGGCATGAGATTTCAAACCCTTAATTGTGGAAATTGGCCTAGAAACTTTGTACAAACAATATTAGAGGAATCATTAAGAATATTAAGAAGGAAAATTTGAGTTTCACTCGTTGTATTTGGATATTTTCTTATCAATTGTGAATGTGCCGTGCACACAGCTTTTAAAGACCTATTGGAAAGGCTAACTCTGCAAAGGAAGATGCCCTTGTCTTGTGAATAAAAACTTAAAACTTGTAGGGAAGGTCATAAGGATTAATGGGTACTTAAAACCCTACTCATTCCATCTTGAAACCTTCAACATTAAATTTTATGCATGACAGTCACCTTAGTAAGACCTAGTTGAGGGTTTGTAAGCTAGGGAGGAAAATTGAAGATAGAGAGAACAATAAAAAGAGATAGGTCCTAAAATTTTGCATACACTTCAGGGATCATGGAAGAAAACTAATGAAGTTTATAACTTGTTTTGGGTACCTTTAAATCCCTCCAAGCATGAATGTTCCAGGACACTTGTCTTAAGGGGAGTTAGAAGGAAGCTTGAGCTAGTATGGTAAAAGTTGGTATTTTGAATTCCTTGAACTCCATTTTATGGTTAATCTAAGTTTTATTAAAGTGTGTGAACATGACATAGGAGTGGAGGTGCTACAAGGAGGCTTGAAGAGTAAAAATTGCATGTCTTGGACTAGAGGCTAGTCATGAAGGACTAAGGGTAGATTGGGAAAAATAGAGAAATGACTTATTTTTGTGATGTTGAATCATATTGAGGGTTGATTAATGTTTGAATGCAAGGTGCAGAGGCTGAGTAAGGTGAATTCTTGTTATTTTTTGCTAATTTTAGGCCTTTATAGGATTTGATAAGAATTCTCTAGAGAAAATTTCTTGAACTTGTGAATTCTAATAAGTTAGTCATTAGGTTTGCATCAATATTCAAACCAATCTCCTAGATCACCTTTTATCATTACTAACTTCACTCTTCATACACCCTTCTTAATTACTTCAATGGATTTTCCTAGGACATGCTTAGCTATCCTACCTAACTAAGACATGTGAAATATCTTTCCATATTATCTACCACCCTCAAACATCATACCAAAGTTCCCATAACATGAAATACATTCATTCCTTACTAACTTGTAATTCTGAATTTTGGTTGCTCTATCACCATTAGGAATATCACATGAGTCTCCCATCTAGGACTATGCATTTCATCTTTTGCTCCATAATTCACAAATTCTTGATTTAATCAATTACCATCAAGATTTCTTGTCTCTTTCACCTTCTTCCTAAATCTGCGGCAGGTCTTTTCAAATCTTAAGAATCATGTCACTAAATTAAAAGGTTCTCTCAAGCTCTCCAATTATGGCCATGCATAGGTAAGGACCTATAAAACATAGTTTTGAGTGAGAAAATTCCTTTCTAGGCTTGATACTACACATTGATCACTATAACTTGAAATAAAAAAATGTCAATATCCTTCCTTCTATGATCCTAGTTTCTTCTTGTCATTTAACCACAACTTGCTTCTAGACCCTATAACAGGTTTCAACATAGTCCTTGAGTTTTCCTTGTATGGATTCTAAATTAGGATTCATTTATCTTTAGATTTATTTTTTACTATGAACACAACATTTCCTACTCATTCATCCATTTATTAGAAACTTTCTCGAGGGTTTAACAAAGCATTTAAACCTTTCTTTTTTCCTCTAACCCTGTGACAAAGTATCTCGATCGTGAAGATGATTTTCCTTAATTTCTATGACTTGTTAGATCATTGCTAGGTATTTTTATAGGTTAAAAATTCTTATTTAAACTTTGTTAATCCTTCCATCATCCTTAATACACTATGATTTGGGTTCTTATCCTCTAATCAATCATTCAATGACTATAAAAGACCTAGATTTAGTTTTAGGTACTTCTCACCCATTTACAAGATCTTTCTCATATTTTCATTCACAATTATAGCCTATATTAGGGTTTTAAATTCCTTATAACATGCTTTAATTAATACCTTAATCCAACACCTTTCTTACTTACATTTAATAATTCAATCAAAAACTTATTTTATACACTTACACAATCCCAAACCCTTGAATTTGAATTGTATTAATTACATTTAACTCATCCTTAGAATTTTCCAAGGCTTTCTAAGGTATGTACCAATCTTCCTTCACTTGTAGAATCAATCAATAAGTCATAAACAACACACTCAAAGAAACTAAGATTTATCATTCATATATTCACAAATATTCATTATTTTAACAAGGATTACTCAAGAAAGTCCTTCCATTCATCTTTTTCATGATATTACAAAGGATTTTTGAGCCATCATGGAGTTATTACAGAATTCTTCACCTATAGCAACCTCTCCAACCACTCTCTATTCAAGTTTATTATGATCATTATGAAGGATGAGAAGTTGTTGGGTTTCAACCACCTAACTCATCCATGATTAAGAAAACAATAGTGATTTTACACCTTGGTATGGTCAAGTAAGTGAGTTTATCCCATTACCACAATGTTATTACATTAAAATTATGCCTATATTAACCCCTAGATGACTAACATACTAACTCCTAGATCTAAGATGCATTACATGACTAATTTGAATATTTGAATGTGGATTTTGGAGGAAACCTCTAAAATTCCACTTATTACAAACATAGGAGTCCAAATGGACTAAACATAACCCATGAGCACCCAAATGGACCCCACAACACCAAATAAATTGGGAAAATATAAATTTATCTATTTACAATGATGCTCTTGCATCAACTCATCTCCTTCCTTGATGCAGATATGGTGATAATCGCTCTTTAGATCAATCTTAGAAAATTACCACACACCACTAAGAAAATCCATTAAATCATCCATCCTTGGTAATGGAAACCTATACTTAATTATGATCATGTTGATAGATTTAGATTCAACACAACTGCACCATTATCACACTTTCTTTGGTGTTAGTACTGAACATGGACTCAAAATTTCACACACTAGTCCTCTATTGAAAAATTATTTCACTTATCTATGTAGCTCTTCATTTTATTCTAGGATCATTCTATATGGAGCCTTGTTTGGAAAACTAACTCCTGGTATCAAGTCTATCTGGTGATTGATACAACATACTGGTAGTAGTCATTGCGGTAACTCTTCCACTAGAATTTCTAAGAAATCTTTCAATACCTTGTTTTGCTTATCAAAGATCTTATTCCTTCCTTGCACAATCTTCATGTACTTCTGTAGAATCTAGTGCATAATACGCCTCTCCTTTATCTACCTCTCGCAAGAATTCCCTTCCGGATACTAGTAAAACTCTTACACAAACTCCAATACTCACTTCTTCTATCTCATCATCCTTTAATGGTGACAAGTTAAAATTATCCCTACCATATTTGGTGTAAATGATATTTGCATACTCTAAACACAAAATTTATGCACTTAGGTACATTTATAGGTCCTAAACCATATTAATGTATACATGATTCCTAAGCAAGAAAAATAGTGGTTAATAACTCCTTTTGGCCTTTTTTCTTTATCTATTACATTCTTACTGGTCTTACACATCTTACAACCTTACTAAAATTAGACTTATTTATCTTTTATGGCCTCAGACACTAGCACCTAGTTAGGATAGAAGTGGCTAGGAGCTCCTATCCCTCATGGACACTGCTAAACTTATTTATCCTTTTCTTACCATTTTGGGTCTCTTTTACTTCTTGGGAACATTTTAGTACTTTGGGTTGGCCTTTCAGTTGTCAATTATAAAATTCAAACAAGGGAATCATATATATACTTAGTTATTGCTCTCAAATAAGGGGCCAAGCACTAGCATTATCTACTATCACCTAATCTTACATCCAAAGGCACAAATATCATTACAAAGTATCCATTTAGCATAACCATACAAGAGACAAGGGCTGCATCACTCTGCATAAACAACATAGGAGGGGAATTCTATTCTATTCCATTACACACATTTACATACTTAGAGAATTATATATCTATCCCCTGCTATCATAGTAAAACTTGCACAAGGGAAACCTACATGGAGTCCGAGAAGTAGTAGTAGCGCTTAGTCATAATTTCACTCTTTGGGTGACCATTCGAATTGATCGGACTCCCCATTTTACATCTTATTTATTAGGTTTTAATGTGGTTTTTGGCCATGTGCAACTAGATTTCTATTTTTTAGGTTACAGTGCATAACGATATTATAAAAACCAAAGCAACAAAAGGAAATCAACAATTGAAAATATCATAACACGAGCATCTAGGTGGAAACTAAAGCACCCAAGAATTCTTGTCCTTCCATTGGCACTTTTGTCATGCACATCTCTAAGTTCCATAACCTCCATTGAGTCTTGATGACACTGATTCCAATTTGTTTCAACATTTATCCTACCCAGATCATCTCTAGATTATGTGAAATCAGCTAAGTCGCCTTCTCTCTTCCTTTTTCTTAGGGTTTCACATTATTTCTTACTTGTTTCTTTTCCATTTACTATATAATATCATTGCATATCATTTATTTCAGTAGTTACTCTAAAATTAAGATTTTATTCAATTTAAATTAAATCATTTAGTAAACCCATATGCTCGAATGCAACCTTTCTACAAGGCATTCTTCATCCATGGCTGAGAATTATAAACCCTTTACAGATGAAGACCTTCGTGATCTACATGATCATTTTACTGAACACCCTCAAGATTTAGATCTATTATTATTTTCTTCCCATGAAGAGGCTAAAAATTTAGCTTATCTCAACCCATTAGTCTTCAATGATACTTCTCTTCCTATTTTAACACATCCTCCTAATTTTGCCACCACTCTTCCACCTACATCTAGTGTGGTTGTTTTTATGCCTAAACCTAATAATCACTTTACCCCCTATTACTTCTCACACATGGTATATCTTTCTTTAGGCACCCATGACTTAGTTTCTTATAATATGACTTACAATCCCAAATTTTTCAATTACTGACATGCTACTTCACATTCCTTTCTATCTATATATTCTTCATTACTCCTTCATATCCCTTTCACACCGTCATGTCTTATTATCCATTACCTCATATCTTTTTAACACCTAAGCTTCCCACCTTCAATGTCCATGGAGACCCTCGGGAGCACCTTTGATCCTTTCATGTGGCATATCTTGACTATGTGGATGACCTTACATTATTGGCTAAAGTATTCCCTCAAAGCTTACAAGATTATGTTATGCGATGGTTCTATGATCTACTTGTCCATTTGGTAACTTCTTTTACATACTTATCCAATGCATACCTCACTCATTTTTCTATCGATATTAGTACTAAGATATCCTCTCGGCACAATTAGCTACAAGAAAACAAGTATCCAATGAACATTTTGGGACTATGTCTTGTGCTTTATAAGAAAAACCTTGCTAAGATGACCAACGTTGTCATTTGATTCCGAATTACAAGATCTCTTTATTAATATTCTTTTACCACCACCTCAAGAGAGTTTCATCTTGAGAATTCTCCTCCTTTGATCAATTATGCCATACACTCAAGTTACGTGAAAGAAATTTTCTATCCATGGGAAAATTAAATTATTTTGATACTTCTTCATCCACATGCTCTAATAAGTTTTCAGCTAAATCTACCTTCAAACCCCTCTTGATCCTACTAAAGTCAAATCTCATCTGTTAACATCGTTTCTTCACTGAAAATCTTCAATTACAATTCACAAGGAATATTGTTACTAATATACCTTACGTACCTTGTTTCCTATTACCAAACCTCATTGAAAGTAATTTAGTCAATCTTCCTCCATTTCTAAATATTGATCCTTCTCATCCGCATGGCCATAACTACAATGAAAATTCACGCTATGACTATCACTAACGTAATGGGCATTCTACCGATCATTTTTTAAGCTCAAACATCTCATTCAAGATATTATTGACAATAATGTGATTGAGCTCCCTAATCCATCTACTTCTAAACCGGTCAATGATAATCAAAAGATAAAAATATTTAATGACCCATTGCCCAAGCATGACAAGCAAGCTATTGATTCTTCTACAAACCATGCATATCATGTCATGCATCCTCCTTCATTGGGGCCTCATGATTTCCTCATTGTTACTACTGATGTACCACCACCAATTATCACATTCTCAAATCATGATTATCATGCTACATTTTCCTCTAATTCATTTCATATCAATGCTTCTATTGGTACTTATACGGTTAACAATAATTTGGTTTATCCATCGACCCTTTTCAATGCATTCTCTGTAGCACTCCTATTAGCTATCAAATGTCCAACTTCTCTAATCATATTTCTCATTCATAATTCTTACGGTCGTTTCATTCTTCCCATTACAGTTGGGTCCCTTACCGTGTTTACACCATTCCTCATTACATCTGAAATCAAAGGTTGTGACATGGTCTTACGTCTTCTTTGGCTCTGTACTACCCAGTCCATCCCTTATATGCATCACTTATGTATCAATTTCATCCATAACAAAAACTTTGTCACCATCAAGGGTATTCCATCATGTACACCATTACCTGGCCCACTCTTTCCTATATATTTGCACCAATCATGCCATCTATGCCTCTTATGCCTCTCAAGTCTAAAGCTATCTACACCTAGCTCACCCATTCATACATGGCTTATATCAAAACCTTGTTGTCCTCACCAGTCCATTAGTCCACCTCTTTGTCCTAAGTCCCCTAATTGGGCAATAAATTCCTACATGTGATTTCCACCTCCCTTACCACATCAGTCTCCTATGCCACCGGTCCTAGATCATGTTCACATGACTTTGTCTTTCGCAGTGTATCGGGTGGGGAGCCTCACTTTCCATTATCATCATATAGTCTCCTATTCATTACACGCTTGGGGGCATCATGCTTATTCCCCTCCATCATTATCATATCAGTTGTCTCTAGTATCTACTCATAGTTTCTTTACTACATTTCATGTTATGTGCTTCATGTCTATCTTTTAAGAATTCTCGCATCTCTAGTACATACATTACTCGATGACACACTCTAGTGCTATAGTTGACACTTGACTATTGAGGGCACACTTCTTCCATGAACCTCACATCATGTACTTATTTTATGCTTCATGATACATCTTTTCTATCATTTACTCTCAAGTGCCTACAACACCTTCATTATCCAGATGATACACTCTAGAGCTATAATTCACACTTGAATGTTGAAGGCATACTTCATCAATGAACCTCAATTATCACATCCTAGATAATCTCTCTTAATTTATGCTTCATGACTATATTTTCCAGCATCACCACATTATTGGTTTGCATACTTCTTTTCATTACTCCGATGATGCACTCTTGTTTTATGGTTCATTCTTGATTGTTGAGGGAACATTTCTAAATGAAGCTTATCTCACACACATCTAATGGGGAAAAAATTCTCCCACCATATATGCATATTTCATATCACACCACACCATCATATTCATGAAACATTTACATATATTGGTAGCATTTAATCTTGTTATCTTATACTACTTACATGTTGCACTTTGTTTATAGCTTGCTTGATTCCTAGTATGTTATTATCTTTTCTATACACACATGCACATTCACTCAATCTCCGGAAGTGAATTTATATCTCTTATGGATTCTTACAAGATGCATGATGCTCAATATTGATCTTTACCAATCCCATCGTGGCTCCTAGGGGCATCAATATTTGTTACTCTCGGACACTACATATGATAGGTTCTATTGTTACATTATTTGTTACTTCTTACTACTACTTACGTTTCACTCGATATATACATGTTTTAACATATTATTTATCTTTCAAACAAGCTAATGAGTTCTTCATGTGTAGCATTTACAAAGACTAACGATACATAAAAACCTTTACCTTACAAGATCTATACAACCATGGTTATCTTCCATTTTTGCGTACTCTTGCTTGCTATTGTTTATGGGCTATGTCCTATGTCCTATGTGATCATTGTTTTCTTTTAGCCACTTCAGCCTTAAGTGTCTTATGAAATTATGAGTGATGTACCATGTATACAACCCACTTTTTGTGGTTTATCTTGTCTTCATACTCGCTTGTTACATTTCCTTTTATTACATGCTAACTTTGTTTACACTAACACTTGTTAATAACCTTTCTTTTTGCATGTGCCTTGGTTTCTACCATGCACATACCCTACCCCTATTGGTATCCACACTCATATGCATATCAACTTTAGGTCCTCTTATTTGGGCCGCATTCTCCTATATTAGTCACATGCACCCAAAATGAGGGGGCATCTATTGGGTGAAAAAAGCACCCCTAAAATAGCTCAGAGCTCTAGAACAGATTGACACAATACAAAATTAGCACATACAAACAATCATGACATGGTCTAGAATCTGACTTGGAAAAAAACTACGAAGCAAACACTAGTGCCTAATACAAGACAGTAGTGGTGGATTCTTGTGTCCACCTCTAGGCGCTTGTGTCCTAGGGAAAAAATAATCAATTTCTCAGTTAACCACAATCTCCAACAGTTTATAGTGCATTTCTCTAATAGTATGCACTTACCTCTAGTTAAAATTATTTACAACAGGAACAAATGGAACAAATCATGGATGTACCATCTACAAGTAGTTCTTAATTGTGTAAGCAAAAAATCAAGCATTTGGGTACATTTCTAGGTCCTAAAAGCATACTAGTATTCATATGATTCCTAAGTGAGAAAACTATTAATTGAAAAATATCTTTGGCCTCTTTTCTTTGTTTCTTAACTTCTTTCTAGTCTTGTATACCCTACAAACCTGTCAAGATTTTTACATGCTTATCTTTATGACTTTGGATACTAGCACCCAACCGAGACACCAACGTCTAGATGTCGTCATCCCCCTCGGGTGCCCCCGACCATGTTCTATATTAGTCACTTGTTTTAGGTCTTGTTTATCTTTTGGACATCTTATTTTCTTATGGGGTGTCTTTCTAGTTGTCAATTACAAAATTCAAAAAGGAAATCATATAATATAAAGCTATGCGACCAAGATAAGGGACCGAGATCTAAGCATCTATTATCATCACCTAAGCTTTCATCCAAAGCCATCTTATAGCATTAAAGGCATCCATCTAGTATCCATTCAAGGGACAAGGGACCGATTTTATGCATATACTACACCGTAAGGGGACTTCTATTATTCCATCAACACATCTATTTACATTGATACGTCTAGCTTTCGCTTAGTATCAAGTGCACTTGCACAAGGGCATCCTAGGGCACAATTCTTACACACGGGAACAAGAACTATATGGAGTTTGAGATGTAGTGCAAAGTGCTCACTCATAAGTTAACTCTGTCAGTGATCTGTTAAGGCGATCGACTCCCATATTGTATATTTATTTTTGTATTTGATGTGGTATTTTGGGTTTTATAGGTGGATCTTTATTTTTAAGGTTATAGGTGCACAGGGCGATCATATTGTGACATACAAGTGACCAACAACGACTATCACTGACACTTGTACAACACTAGAAAAATATGATTTTGACCACTTTCGTAGTCACGGGTGCCTAGTAGTAGAATCTAGTGCCCATGCTCCTTTGACCTAGTCAAACGCCCTATTCCATCCTTATCTCGACACTTCCAAATTTTATAGTGCACATAAGATTGCGACAAATTTCCCTTCATGTTCATCAGTTTTCCAGTCTATATTATTCCCAAGTAAAAGTGTGAATCAGCTAATTCCTTTACTATATCTCTTACGCTTAGGGTTTCATATTTTATTATCTTATTGTTTGTGTCATAGTGTATATGTAGTAGTTATAATTCATTATTTCCATAATTTACTATGTAATTAGGGTTTGGCATAATTCTATTTTTGTTAAATCATTTGGTGAACCCATTCATTCAAACCCTACCTTATGAGAATGCATTACAATATTTCTCCTTCTTCGAATTCATGGATCAATCTTCTTATCCTTCTTTCACCCTAACTAGGATTTCTAGCATGGTTACTACCACTGCTAATTTCATGCAAGTTCGTATTCAACATCCTCCTCACTTCATTACTCCTATGGTTGATTCAGCCATCAATGTAGTCACCACTCACCCAACTCGTCCTCCTCTATCTCAACCCATTTTTATCCCACAACCTATCACTTCTATTCCCACTCATACTACTAACATCATTACACTAACCTTGTTCACTCCCATAGTTACCACTATTCCACCTATCAATAATTCTCTTGCTCCTTCATCTAGCTCCACTCCCACCAATATCCTTGATACTAACATTCAATATGACAATGCCATCACTAATTATTTTGAGTATGAAGTTGATGTCGTAGAAATTAATGATGACACATTACGCAATCTTAACTTTACTACTTTAGAGATAGATGAATTCTACTTCAATGATACTTTTGTTTCTATTGGCTCAGGTGAAAATCAATTCAATAAACCCCATCCTTATATTAATGTTATGATACTTGTTTAGGGGTTTGTCCATACATTGAATGTCATACCACCTGCTTCATCTCACTCAACCTTGAGACTACATCCCTTCACATGTATTATTTTTATACATAACTCTTATTGGCCTCATATTCCATTTGATCACACTTTCTCTAACACCATTTGCACACATGGTGGCTTAGCCCACTTAGATTACACTTGGTGATCTCCATCCACTGCCTCATTCTCCACACCTTTATCATGGATGTGTCCTTGTTCTTACGATGCTTATGGTCTCGGGTCTTCCATTTATCAATATTCCTTACACATACTCCTTGTTCCTCTCCACTTACACTTGGGTAGTCTTGGCTTGACTACATTGGTGACACTTTAGATCCTAATCATACTAGTATCACATTCCCCATGCCTTTGACTCATTTCTATTTGAAATGACTCATTTCTTAGTCATACTCAAAATATCACTACTTATATGCACATGATTTTCCACAACCACCTTTCACTAATGAAGAATATGTAATGGGCATGTATAATATGCACCACAATGGCTCTTTATATTAAAAACCTCATACTATTGCTTCCCAAGTTTTTGATCCATATCTATTTTTATTTGAGCATGACATTGACGATATTATAAACGATGTTACTTGATTTTGATACACATCATACACTCAAGGGACTTCATGCTCACTCTTCCCACCTCCTCCCATCATCACGTGTCTATCATTTCTAATCATATGCTCCTTCATTCATACTTCATATTTTTCAAAGCATCATTACACGTCTTGTATCATCATATTACCCTATAACACACTCTAGTTCCATGGTTCATACTGATCGTTGAGGGACTAAATATGAATCGAACCTCATCTCTTCTACCTAATCCATCTATCTAACATCTATTTTAAAACCATTTCCCGATGACGCACTCTTGTTCTATAATTCATTCTTGATTGTTGAGGGGTATTTTATAAATGAACCTCATCTCATACTCATTCACACCATTGGGAGCACGCTTCTCTTATCAAATTCATATTTCATACCATTCCATCTCAATCATACACAACATATTACATATCTTGGTTGCATTTATTCTTTCTTTCTTATACTTACATGTACACTTTGTTTTCCATGCTAATCGGATACTTATTATGTCAATATATTTTCTATGTACACACACATGTTCACTTGTCCTCTAGTGTGAATGTAAACTTCATAAAAATATTTACTTGCAAAGAATTATTCTTGGCATTGTACCTATTACCAATCCCATTGAAGCTCCTAGGGCATATACATTTACTACTCTTACACATTACATATGCTCTTATTTCATTACTTATTACTTCCTATTCTTACTAGCACACTACTTTCTATTGATTTATACACAATTTGACATAATTTTAATGTTTCTAACATGCTAATGGGTGCTTTATGTGTAACATTTTCCTTGCAGTAACTATTTTCCACCATGGTTATTTGTTACATCTTGCTTGACATTGTTTTCCATTGCTTTCTTACTTATATTCTATCATTTGTGGGATATGCCCTATGTCTTGTTTGATCATTACTTGTATGTTTTTTGTTGCTTCAGCCTTGATTGACTTATGACATTATGAGTGATGTCCCATGTCTAAAACCCACTTTTTTGGTCCTTCTTGTATGCATATTTGTTTGTTACATTGCTTCTCTCTAACATGTTTTGCTAGCTTTTTCTATAAACACATTTACCAACCACTTTATTTTCATGTACCTTGGTGGTTTGTACCATTCAGATCCCCCCTCCCCCATAGGGACAATTTCAAATCATCATCAAGTCCTTCCCTTTGGGCCACATTCTCCCAATGACATCGCATGCACCCCAAATGAGGGGGTCATACATTGGGTGAATTAAGTACCCCATACAACAACTCATAGCTATAGTACATACCTACACATTATAAGAACAACACAAGATATCACTCACTGTCAGAAATAGCCCAAAATTTTACTTGGGTCCTCGTTAAGGACAAACTCTAGCACCCGAGATACATACGCTAGTTTCGGGTGCTCTTGACCTCTCCTAGGTGCCTATGTCTTAGGGATATACAACTACTTTCTTAGATTAGCACGGTTTATAGAAATTAACATATCATTTTTATAGTATAGGAATAATCCTCTAGTAAGAAATATGCATTATTTCTCCATTTCAATGCAAAACTAATATGGTACAACTCAAAATAATATGGATCACACCATCTTTAGGGGTGTATAATTGGGAAGAATTCATAGAAGGAGAGTAACACTAGACCTCTCTCTCAAACACTCTTCCGTTGTGGCGTGAGATCACCCAAAAATTCGTACTTGGCATGAGATCACATAAAAACTCACACTTGGCATGAGATTACCCGAAAACTCACTCTTGCCATGATATCACCCAAACAAATCACTCTACATAGTATTTTCAAGATATTTTTCTATCCTTTTATACTCATGATTCATGAGGTGCACACTTTCCTTTTACTATTTTTTACACATTTACATACTTCTACGAGTTTTCATAATACATACTTTGATTACTCTTTCACTCTTATTTTACAGGTATGTCCTTAATACACAAAAAGAAGAATCCCTACATCAAGCATAATATCAAGTACAATAGCATGTATAACATGGTACAACACAATACGCTTCACCCCTAAGGTCAATTCCTCTTTCTTAGTTTCCATAATTTATTTTTATCACTTCATGCTTCATTTGTCTCTCTTCAACACACTATCACCATCACATTCTACATGGTTATCAGGTGTGCATATCTTATATACTTTATGTAATAGAGTATTCACTCAATGACATAAAGTGGGGAAAAAATTAAAAACACAATCACGCACTTGAGTACTTTTCTAGGTCCTAAAATCATACTAGTATTCATATGATTCCTAAGCAATAAAACAAGTAATCGACAAATATCTTTGTCCTCTTTTCTTTATTTATTTTCTTCATTATGGTATTTTATAGCCTACAGCCCAATTTATTAGTACTATACTTTTTTATCTTTTATGATTCAGAAACTAGCGCCTGGCCAGGACACTAGCACCCAGGAACCATCATCCCCTCTAGGCGCCCTTGACCCCATGATATCTCACTCACTTATTTTGGGTATCTTTTTATCTTTTAGGAATATTATTTTCTTATGGGTCATCCTTCTAGTTTTCAATTATGAAATTAAACCAAGGGAATCACATAAATACAAAGTTATGTGACTAAAATAAGGTACCGAGCTCTAAGAATCTATGATCATCACCAAAGCTTGCATCTAAAGGAATCTAAGAGAACTAAAGGCATCCATCTAGCATCCATTCAAGAGACAAGATAATTCATTTTCTACATACACCGAATAGGAAAGGGAGTTCATTATTCTATAAACACATTTATTTAAATTGATACATCTATGTATCGCTCATTATCAAGTGCACTTACACAAGGGCATCATAGGGCATGATTCTTACACACACACAAAACTATATGGATTCTAATATGTAGTGCAATGCTTGGTTTTAAGTGAACTCGTCGGGTGATGTTCGAGGTAAGTTCGACTCCTAATATTATATCTTTATTTTTCATATTTGATGTGGTATTGTGTGTTTTACAAGTGAATCTTTATTTGTCAAAGTTACAGTGAACACTAGGCGATCATATTGTGACAGACATGTGACCAACAAGGACTATCAACGACACTTTTTTTAGAATAGAAACATCATATTCCAACCACTTTCATAGTCATAATTGCTCAATAGTAGACTTTGACGCCCATATGCCTCTAACCCAGTCCATCCTTATCTCGATAGTTTCATATTTTACAATATACGAGCTATGATGGTTTGTCTTTCTTGTTCATCAATTTTCCATTCCAGATCAGTCCCAATAAAAGTGTGAATTAGCTAAGTCCTTTCCTCTATCTCTCAAGCACTTAGGGTTTCATATTTTATTACCTTATTGTTTATGTCATAGTGTATTTAGCAGTTGTACTTCATTTTTTCCATCAGTTACTTTATAATTAGGGTTTAGCAAAATTCTATTTTTGTTAAATCAATTGGGAAGCATCATGGAAGGAGATAAAAACTAGACCTCTCTCCCTAACACTCATCTCTTGGCATTATATCACCTAAAATCTCACTCTTGGCATGAGATCACCCAGAAACTCACTTTCATCATGAGATCACCCAAAACCTCACCACCGGCAACAAGGCATCCAAAATATAGCAACATATCCAAAGCACAACACAAAATTTTTATATCTCATACTCTTTTACACATCAGGTGCAATCTTTTCTATACACACTTTCTACTTACTTATACATACATTACTCGAATTTTCTTCTACATAACTTTGGATACTTTATTGATCTTCTTTTTTAAGTTTATAATTATGTGTAATAAGAAATAATCCACATCAATAAGCACAAACTCTAAAAGCACATCCTACTATGTATACACTTCACCCCTAGGTTCGACATCCCCTTCTTAGTCTTCAAGTTTCAAATCGCGATCACTCCACGCTTCACTTCTCCACCTAGCACACTATCACCACACTCTTCTCTACAGGATTACAAGGTATACATATTCTATCTACTTTATTCTATCAAGTATTCACTCAACAACATAAAGTGGGGGAAAATCTAGACACAAAATATATACACTTTGGTATATTTCAAGGTCATAAAGCATACTAATGTATACATGACTTCTAAGAAATAAAAATAGTGGTTTGCAACTCTTTTCATCCTTTTTTATTTATCTCTTGCATTATTATTGGTCCTATCCTTTCCGTAACTTGACTAATTTATCTTTTGTGGCCTTAGACACTAGCACCCAAATAAAAAAGAAGCACAAATGTATTCATATTCCTCCCGGGTGCTCTTGACCTTCTTAATCCATTTTAACCCTTTTAGGTATCTTTTACTTCTTGGGCACCTTTTATACTTTGAATGTGCCTTTTAGTTTTCAATTACAAAATTCAAACAAGGGAATCATATATATACTTAATTATTTCTCTCAAATAAGGGGTCAAGCACTAGCATTACCTACTATCACCTAATATTACATCCAAAGGCACAAAGATAATTAAAAAGAATCCATCTAACACATCCATACAAGGGATAAGGGTTACATCACTCTGCATACACAACATAGGAGGGGAAGTCTATTTTATTCCATTACACACATTTATAAACTTGGAGCATTCTAGATCTATCTCACTATCATATTATAACTTGCAAGGGAACCCTAGGGCATCATTACACACACATTCACATAGAAATACATGGATTCTAAGATGTATTTCAGTGTTTAATCATAAGATCAATCTTCGGGTAACCATCTGAGTCAATCTAACTCCCCATTCTCGCATCTTATTTATCATGTTTAATGTGGTTTTTTTGGAATGTGTAGCTAGATTTCTATTTCTCAAAGTTATAGGTGTAAGCTGGTGACATTAGAACAAAACCAAAGGAACAAAAGAAAATCAATAGAAAAGTTCCTCGGCATAGAAAATATTAGAACCTAAGCATCCGGATGGAATCTAACACCCAAATTAGTCACTAGCACCTAGGGAATCATATCCTCCCACGAGTCTTAACGCTTCTACAACCTCCCTAAGCTCCACAACCTCTAGTGAGTCTTAACAATACTACTTTAAATTTTTTCAATAGTTCTTCTTCCCTGATCATCTCTAGATTGTTTAAAATTAGCTAAGTCACATTATTTCTTCCTTTTACTTAGGGTTTCACATTATTTCTTGCTTGTTTCTTGTCCATTTATTATATTTCATCATTGTATATCATTCATTACAATAGTCACTCTTAAATTAAGAATTTATTCAATTTAAATTAAATCACATACCCATCATAGATAACCTTCCTATCATGCTTCTATGGAATTCCCAACAATAGGTGATAAACATCCATTTTCATCACATTACATAATACTTCATCACAATAATTCTCAATCTAGAATTTCACAAGGCTTTACTCATTTACTAGGACCTCATGTACCTTTTTTAACCATCACAATTTGTATGGGTTAGGATTTTAAATATTCTTCATCCCTAACTTCTCCACCATTTCACAAGAAATGATATTTTTCGTGCTTCCACTATCGACAATCACATTTCAACATTTTCCCCCTAAGTTACAAATGGTCCTAAATAAGTTCTTCCTCTCATGGAGGTTCATCTTACTTTTGTAATTTTTTAATAATACCTTCCTTACCATCAGGTCTTCTCCATGCACTAGTATCTCAAAATATTATATATATCCCACTAATTGTACATCTCCATGTGATATATGTGTGCCATCTTCCATGTTCCTACTCATGATTTCATTTGGACATTCAAATACATGATTCCCTATGGTTCCAAACTAAAAACATGTTCCATAGAATCATTTGTCCTTCCTTGACTAAATCTCCCACATCTTCTTAAAGAGTATAATGCTTCAATATTTCACGCACTATTATGGGATGGTGTTTGCACACTACTACACTCATCTTCTTATGGTTTATTATATCCTTGTCCAAATCATCCTCTACTATCTAAATTGTAGATTCTTCTTATGGATATTCTCGTGGATTTTGCACACCGTTTCTCTTCCACCTTCAAGGCTAGTTTATAATATTCTTCAACTATTTGAATGTACAAAAGTCAAATTTATTCCTGGATTCCAAACCTCAAGCTATTAATATATCATGTGAAATTATCCTCATCAACTTCTACATGTCCAGATCCTATCATGATTTGGTGGAACTCCTTCGTGTAATCATTAGCTAACATTTCCTTTTGTCTCAGGTTTTACAAGTTTTTAAACAAGATCATTGGTAATCATATGGTAAAAATTACTCCTTATTTTCATGTCAATGTGATCCTAATGCTCTATCTTATCCTTTTCTCTTATTTGTCTCTTGTTTTGTACATCCTTCCACCATAATTTTGCATTTTCCATCAACTTAGTTTGTGCTACTCTAACACACTACAAGTTCGACGATTTCTTCAAACTCAAAGTATTCCTCCATACTTTTCAACCAATCCAAAAAATCTTCTAGGTCCAATCTTCAAAAAAATGATAGTACATCTATTATCTGCCCACTTCCTATTTTGAAAATTACTTGTAGTAATCGCACTTATTCTACACCTATGGATTATGTCTCTTCTTATACATCCATAAGAACTTCTACATTGCATGTATATCTTATTATTATTTCACTTGCATCATTAATTTTCACATCTAATGCTACAAATCCTCTTTTCCTATATTCCTCAACAAATTCAAGACTTTTCCTCACACCCATTATCTTTGTCATCACTTGCTTTAGCACTCCCATGATAGCTAAATTGATTTCATTGGTAGTACCCATATTGGCTAATCTTCTCGATGGCATCTTCTCTCCTTCTTGAATATTTTCCTCATGATTGGAATTTTAATAGTCCTTCCTTTGCAAGAAATTTTCCCACTTTGATACCACCTGATAGGAACTAAGGGGCTCCACTAGGTATTCCCTAAGCCTACCTTTATTTTAGAGTAAACATAGCAAAATAAACCTTCTTGGTTGGATATTTTTCAAATAAAAATATGAGGTTCAACCATAGCATATGGACAAATTCCCTCCTCAAATAAAGGGGAGATGCCATGTTTATTACTAATATAATGCACGCCATAGAATATTTATAATATCTACACTAATCTAACCATTCATGGTTGAGATCTCATCCCAATATATTTGTTTTTATCAAAAAGGAAAGTATGAAGAGAGAGAAGAAGGAGAAAGAAAGGAGAAGTTCCGGAAGAATAAGAAGAGAATAGATAGGAATGTTCTTTCACTTAAGAAAACATAGATCAAAAGATAATCACACGTGATCGATAGTAATAATTGGCTACATATTCAATAAACTAGATATTAAAGAAAATAACCATTTGATGCATTGAACTTAAGAACAATACCTCAAATGAAAAATATTCATCCACAACACAAAGTTTGTAAAAGATATCTTTAATATTTTTTAATGGCAAGAAAGAAAACACAATTTTTTTGTTGCTTCAACTCCAAGATCTATTTCATTCAAATAATCTCTAACCCTTTGAAATTCCACAACATATTAAATTTATAGAGAATGAGAGAAAGAGAAGAGGTAAAAGAGAGAGAGAGAGACAGAGAGAGACGCTCCAAAATGATGGATTCAACCACTAAGGACTAATTTCCATTGATGTTTATAGGAAGTTATGGGCACCTGACATGGATCCTATTGCACATCATCATATTTCACAAGTCCAGAGAATGGCACCCATACTTTATTAATTTTGATTGGTGGAGTGGTTGACATTTGAATCTAAAATTAAGCATGAATTTGAAGAATCTCGCAGCTTTTTTGTTTCCATGGATTTATAGTGTCCACGGTCCCTATATTTAGTTTTCAATTTTTCTTTTTTATGCATATTTGAATGTTTTGCGGCTTACACCACTACTTTGAAAACTTCTACAATTTACTTTTATGCTCCCGATATTCCGCGAGGCTCTATCCTTTCCATGTGCAACATTATGTATGTGGTTGTGTTTCATTGCTCCACTGATTCTAGGAAGCCGTGTAACACTAAAATTGGGGAAACCCACGTAACACTAGGATAATGTCTTATGGATTCCGTCCTTAGTTTCATCTCAATTTTATTCTATTTTTACGAAGTACCTTGTGGCACTACCCCTTCACATCGTGGCTTCTATTGGGAAAAGTGCATCCCTTGTTCTATGGAATTTTGTATTTAGTGGGACCACATGAATTCATGCTTCCAATCTGTGAAGGTATATCTGTATCAAAATTCTACCTAATTCCCATACCGATGCTCCTTTATTACACATGTTATAATAACTCGTAGAACACTAAGTTCCTACACTGTGGTAAACTAGATTAGTGTCTCGTACCTTTTGTAGAGAAAAATGGATAATTCCATTTGATGAGTTATCTAGATTTGCAAGGGGTGTAAATTTGGGATAACAGTTCTTCATGAAAATTTTGATTGGTTATCCCATTTTATCAATAAACTCAAAATGGAATAATAGATGGCTCTGAATGGGGACTTTCTTTGATAATTTGAAGAAAGAGGAACTCCATATTTATAACGTGTCAATCCATTGGGCTACAAATTCGAAAAGAGTAGAAAATAGACATGAATATTACAAAAAAAATCAAAAGTAAAGGAATGGGAAGCAAACACACATGTAAAATAGAAAACACACAAAAGATAAAAGAAAGCAAACAAACAAAAACCCACACCAAAGAAAAAGAAAACTATGATATAAGAAAGATACAACTTGTTTCACTACTACAACATTGATTCTTCGAAAGTTTACCCACGCATGGGTTTTACCAAATGCTTATGTTCTACAAATTCATTCCCTGGATCCATGAAATATGACCCCTTTCTTAATTTCTTGGGAAGGTTTGCATGATTTTTCTTATAAGAAAGAATCAATTTAGACAACTCATTGCCTTTATTTCTTTGATATCTCGTTTCCTTCAGCTCATTTATTTGTAAATTTATTATGATTCATGATTCTTTATTACTACTACGAGAGTAAGTATTTATCATATCGACTTACCATTGTCACAAAGCAAGGCTTATGATCTATATTTTAATTTTATTAGTTACCTGTTTCATGACCATGATCTCTATGAGCTAGTTCTTGACATATATTTTGAGATTTTGAACATTGTCACAAGTCTCTTGATACTCCATGTCTCTCAATTTCTCTAAACAATTGTTCTTCACACAAATTTGCTCACATTTAACTTGTTTGTCATTATGGTGTGGTGTGCACATTGCTTCATCATCTTGAAAATAAAATGAGCACAAGGTTGGGCATAAAATATACAAATCATCATTTCTCCCATCTTGACCATTTTGAGCCTCAAAATTCATTTCCATGATGAAAACATCATTTCCTTAAGTAGATTCAACTTTGAAATATTCAAGCATATTCTTATCCATATATTCCTTATTGAGAATGATTTCATCTTCTCCTAATGGGAAAAATAAGGTTTCAAATTCACAATCACTTTCATACTCACCAAACAAGCCTTAAAGACTTGTACCACTCAATACCTTGGGATTATTTTTTTAAGTCACTATCCACATTATCTTCATCATTATAAAAAAAGGAACTTGTACCCATACTCAATGGGAAGAAAAACTATCAAATTACGGATCTATTAATTCATTATGTTGTTTTTTCGTTGGATTAGTCAAAATTGGATACTCCTCCATCAACATGGGAAGCTTAACATCTTCCTCCAAGGTTATAAAATATGTACCTAGACCAGAACCTTTGAACAAGATTTGTGCTTTAGGATCATCTGACTTAGTCACACGGAACTTTTTTTGGGCTTCAAGTTCAAGCATGTGCATGGTTCCATTGATTGACATTATTTCCTTTTTCCAATCCATATGAATTTATCTCGCCTACATCTCTCCGGAAAAGCCTCTCCTAAGTAAGATATCATAAGCTTCGGATTATCCACAACTAAAATAGTCATTTGACTCTCTTCTCTCCGGGAACATAGCAAACATGAATCGTGCATCCTTGATTTGACCAATAGGTGGGAAATACTTTGTTTCCATCGATTAGTAGCATCTGTTGGTCTCGAAAATTTGTCAATTAGGTAGGTCGTGGATAAACAAAAACCAACAGTGTGTAGGGCATAGCCCTTCTTTGAGACAAGAAAGAGAAACTAGTTTATTCCTAATCTATCAAGTAGGAATCTATGTAAATCTACACTATTCAAACTTCGAGGGTTTGGGATCTCATCCCAATAGAGGTAGTTCCAACTACAAACAGAAAGATAGGAGGGAAGGAATGGAGGAGAATAGATCTAAAGGAAGAAAAGAAATGAATTCCAAGATAGAAAGGTCAGAAGGTTTATGCTTTGGGCTGGTAGTAAATAGAGCCAAACTTACTTGCATAAACAAATAAAGCAATACTGATGAACAAATGACAATAGTAGGAATGAATCCAACAGAATAAAAACATAGATCTAACTTAAGAAAGATCTGATGCAAATAACACATATATGTAGCACAAAGTCTGAATACATGTATTAATATTTCTTCTGTTACAAGAAAGCACAAAGTCTTTCTCTCTTCACTTCTCCTTTTCATACAAAAATGTCCACCCTTGAATACAACAAGTATTCTATTATTTATATAAGGGGAGGAGGAAGAAGACAAAATCAAACCAACAACTATTTACAAAATATCTTACAAGATATTTACAAAATATCTAAAAAGTCAAGAGTTGACTTTGGGCAAGTTTTCGGATGACAACATCCCATGGTGCAACATGGATGATGTCATCGTAAATGCCAACATGCTTTTTAAATATTTTTACAAAAATGATCAAAGCATACATAAGAGGAGAAACTACTCCTCATCATCCCTTTTCTTAAACTTAGTGTCTTGCTTCTGATCAGGAGAGTCGATGTGTCACTGTGCTTGATATTCCATAAACTTGCTAATCATTGCTTGAATTTGATATGATCTAGACCTTTGAAATGGTCACCAATGACTTCACAAGTTTCTTTTTCGTTCTTGAGCTTGTCAGGTAACCTAGAGAACTCTTCGCATGCATCGATCAAGAAGCCAATGAAATCACGGCAAGCCAAGAGGTTATTGATTGACTCTCGGTTGAAAGTGACTCGGTGCTGCACCTTCCAGATTTTTTTTTGAGTTTTTCAAAGGCTTGGGACTTTCAGACTTGTAGATCGGAAGGAGAGGAAAAGAGGTTTCCAATTGGTTATAGATTTTAGGTTCCTCTTTAAATTTTATATTTTATACTTAACCCTAAGCCTAACATAACCAAAACAAAAACCACAACAACAACAATGATGGTAGAAGCCACTTACCTGGATTTATAAAAGATGAAGAATGATGTGTGATCCACAAGCATGAAAAATGAAATGATAGGTGTCAAATCATGAAAATGATGGGCACTTATTTATAGAAAAAATAGCATTTATTATTTCACCAACTTTCTTTGGTGCACCTTTGGGAGTGTCGAAACAACTCTTCCAGCGCCAAAGCACATATTTTTGGATGTTGACACGATAATTTCAGCACCAAAGGGGCTCAACTTCATTAATGTCGACACAAAAATGAGTGCGTCGAAGTATTTTTAAGGTGGCACAAATTTTATTATGTCGACATAACAATTTCTGCTCCTAGTTTCAAAAAGGTGAGTTTTTAGAGTGTTGACATGCCATTTTCTGCGCCGAGTTAAAGAAGCTAAAAAGGCTAAGTTCTAAAAAACTTGATTTTCAAAAGGGGGTTTTAGGCCATTTTGAACGTTATTAGACTTCTCTAGGGGACCAAAACAAAATTTTTGGTATGGTTACCTGAAAATTGCCCTCGTAAATTTTGCAAGATAATAGCTAGCTCTTTTTGGGGACTATCTTTGAGTGAAACTCAAGGGTAGAGAATCCCATATTTCCACATGCCTATCCATTGGGTTATAGAGAGTCAAAAACAAGGGCGACGAAAAAGAAAAAGGAAGGGACACGCAACAAACAGAAAACAAACACACAATAAAAGCAAATTGTACAAAGAAGAGAGCAAGCTCTACTTCTTGAAGATCTTCAGGTGCTGCCCGCTATAGGGAAGTGGGAGCTCGGTTTTTCTAGATATGAGAGATAGAAACTATTCTCTCCATTGAGCTGCTTGATCTTGTATGGCCCTATCTAGAGAGAGTCAAACTTCCCGTGCATACCTTTCAGTTATCTTTGTTTGTCCCATAGAAGAACAAGATCTCCCACTTGGAAATCTCTCTTCTTAGATTTCTTGTCGAATAGCCTCTTAACTTGATTCTGATGTTTAGTGATCTTGTCGACCACTTTCACTCACTTTTATTCAAGTTCTGTTAGGTACATAATCCTTTTTCAAGAGAATTATGAAAAGTTTCATCTTCAATTGCTCGAGCCAAGCGTAGAGCAGGAAGTTCTGCGGAGATAGGGATTTCAACATCGATCCCATACAACACCTGGAAAGGTGACATGTTGAGAGACCTCTTTGGAGTGATACGATCTGCCCACAAAGCATTGTACAATGACTTGTGTCAGGACCGTTGGTTTTCATCAACTAGCTTCCGTATGATAGTTACCAGGTTCTTGTTGCTAGATTTTGCCTGACCATTTCCTTGAGGATAATAATTAGAAGCATGAGCCAAGGTTATTCGTATCCATAACAAAAACCAATAACTTCCCGTGAAGAGAAGTTGGAAGCATTGTCAACAATGATTTTGTGTGGAATGCCAAATCTCACAATAATATTCTCTTTGATGAAGTTATAAACAACTTCAGAAGTGGCATGCTTGACAGGTATGGCCTCCACCCATTTCATGAAGTAATCCATTGTTGTTAGGACATAACTATGCCTAAGACTCGATAGAGATTGAGTGCTCTAATGAAAGAAATTCCCCATTATCTCGAATGGTTTTTCAATGATGACGGGCCTAAGGGGGAACGCAGCTTAGCTTTGGTTTGCCAACAAACTATTGGCAAAGTTCACATTTTGCTACCCAGGTGGCTGTATCTTAAAATAGCGTCGCCAGTAGTACCTAGCCTGGATGATTTTATGTGCTGTCACTGATGAGGAGAAGTGACCACCGCAAGTTGAGTCGTGAAAATTTTCTAACAATTTTACCTACTGCGGCTTGTCAACACATCGTAGAAAAATGTCGTCAATTCCACGTTTGTACAATCCATCATCCCATATGACATATCTTGCGGCTCTAAGCTTCACCGTTCGCTTTTCCTTTGTGGTTAGGTGAGTTGGGCACTCTCCATAGGTGAGAAAGAATACAATGTTAGAATACCATTCGTCATTGGTGGCGACAAATAGAACCATGGGTAAAGAATCCACTTTCTCCAGTTCATTTTGTTCTCCATCAATGTGATCAACTTTCTCTTTAGGTACCTCTGAGTCTTTATTTTCAGCCATTAGCTAACACAAGCCTTTACCTCTTATGAACTTAGTTGGTTTGATGTCTAGATTATACTCTTGGATCTTTGCGATCCAATTCCCTCATAAGCTCCCTAACTCTTGTTGAGTTAGGATAGACTTAACAGCTGTGTTTGGAACCAACACTACTGTATGAGAATTCAAAATGTAGTAGCAGAAAATTTTGACTACTTTTACCATAGAAAAGGCATGCTTCTCCAATTGTGACATCTTCAGTTCATGAGGCTTAAGAGGAGAACTCATGAAAGAAATTGGGGATTCAATATCCTCGGAGTTCTTTTGCATCAAGATAGCTGATACAATATGTGCAGAGGCATAGCTGTACATGATGAAGTCTTTGCTGAAGTCAGGGCATACTAGAATAGGAGCGTGAGTGATGGAGGTTTTTATATCTTCGAATGATGTCTTACCTTCATCGCTCCATTGGAATGTTTGGTACCCTTTCATCATATTAGATATATGACGAGTCTTCTCAAAGCAAAATCAAGAACAAAGTGTCTAAGAAAATTTACCTTTCCGAAGAAAGAGTGAACACTAGTCTTGCTTGTAGGTAAAGTAAGGCTCTAAATAGCCTTGACCCTTTTGACATCTATCTTAGTTCCTTCTCTGTTGATGACATGTCCTAGCAGCTTTCCTTCGGTGACCCCAAAAACTGAATTCTTGGGATTTAGTGAAATCTCGTGCTCTCGACATCTGATCAAGACTTGTTCCAAATGATTACAGTGATCACTCCATCTCTTGGAGAACACGGTCAGTCATCTAGGTAAACTATGATGACTCTTCCCATCATACCTTTGAATTCAAAGTACATTTCCCATTGGAAGGTGGCACCGACGCGTTGATGAAACCAACAACATTCTCATTTGTAGGTGAAGGTACCCCAAGGAGTGGTGAATGTTGTCTTGAACTGATCTTCAGGTGTGACTTGAATTTGATTGTAACCTGAAAAACTGTCAAGCATAGACAACATTTCGAACAGTTACTACCAAAAGCACTTGATCCATTATTAGCAGTGGATAGTTATCCTTTAAGGATGACTGGTTCAAGTTACGAAAGTCTATGCATATGCGTATCTCACCATTCTTCTTCCACACATGCACAATATTTGCAACCTGTACTATGATGAATTGGAAAAATAATTCTTGCATCCAACATCTTTTGAATTTCAGCTTGGATGGTACTTGAGATTTTGGGGTTATAATGTCTTTGCTTTTGATGGAAAGGCTTGACATCATCCTTGAGCGGAATGTCGTGTCAAATGTCCTTTGGCTTGAAATACTTTAGATCAGCATAAGACCATGCTAATACATCCATGTACTTTTTCAGCAACTTAATGAATTTTCACTTTTCCTCAGGTGTACAACACTTCCCGATGTTCACAGGATGAGGATGTTCCAATACCAGATAGATGGATTCAATTTCGGAGAAGGGAAGGGTCATCCTGTCACTTTTTCTTAACAAAATTGTCATGATTATTAAATAATCATTCTAGGAAACCAAACCTTTCATAATCTTGTTTCCTTTGAGTTGTATCACTCTTTCTTTTTCAAATTTGTGTGCTTGACCAGGTAAGAGACTCACGACACACGTAAGTTGATCCATCGAAATGAAGTTCTTTGAAATTGTTAGCTTTCTCCAAAAAGGTGATAAGTTGGTTGTCATCATTGAACACTTGCTAGTGCTATGAATTATCTAGTACACTTGGGCGAAAAACCACCTCAATGGTATATGTATCTATTTTGAACCCTGGGTGGGGGAGTAAGAGAGAGGCTTTGAGACGGCCAATGAATCAGCCATATCATTTTGAGTTCACGAAACTACTTTGATTGAGAAAGCGTAAAACTCCTCGATGTTATCCCATACTACATTGTGGTAATTTCTAAGTTGGTCATTTTTTACTTCATATATCCGTTTTACACGATTGACAATGAGCTCAACATCACCTTGCACTTTTAGATTCTTGATTCCTTTATCTTTTGTAGCTTGCATTCCAAGCAACAAGGATTCATACTCAGTAATATTATTCATATTGAAGAACTGTAACTTGAAAGAAAAAGGGAAAATCTCCTCCTCGGGAGATATTAGAATAGCCCTAGCACTGCATCCACTCATTGCAAATTTGCCATCAAACCGCAATGTCCACACTTTTTGAGATCCTCTTTTTAGATGAGAACATCCATTCTATCTGAGTCATTGGACAAGAAATAGTTTCCCATCCTTGATGATTCGAAAAGAATCTGAGCCTTGGGGTCATCAAAATTGGTGACTAGATATTTCTTTTGTGATTCTCGTTCCAATGTCTACATCACCCCTTTGTGAATTCGGCTTTAGACCAGTCCATATGAATTTCCCCACTAACTTCTTTACAGAAGCTCCTCCCAAGCATTATCCCATATGTTGTTGGAATATCAGCTAGAGAATAGTCATTTTACCCTTTTCTCAGGAAATGCCATGAATGTGAACTACGCATCCTTGATCTGACCAATCAATGGTACATGCTTGGTTTCCATGAAGTAGCATCTGCAAAAGGTTTAGTGAGTGTGAGGCCTAAAGCATGGGAAACCTTTGTTGGCATAACATTGTCGAAGCTCCATAATCAATTATACTGATTGCTTAGTTTATGACCATTGATTAGGAAAGATAGGTAAAAGGTTCAATTTTCCCGATGCGGAAGTCAAAGCAACATTTATGTGAGACGTAGGAAGGGTGGAATAATTCCTTTCGGGTAAATGGAGGAAGGACATCAACCTAATTTTGAATATACTTAGTTAATCTTATAAGCTGCTTCTCTGGGTTGGAGCGAAGGTACTTGACTTCATACATCTGGATCTTTGTCTTTTTGGCGTGATCAATTATATCGAATGCGACCAAGGGTTATGCTAACGAAGGAATGAGTCCTTTGTTTCACGTTTGTGGAGGGGGATTACTAGTCTTCATGGGAATTGAGGAAGGTTGAATTGGAGGAGAAATAGGAGGAAAATATTTCTTTACAAAAGGTTTAACAGGCGGTTGAGTAGGAAGGGGATTACCTCTTTTAGAAATCGTTGGTGGAGGAGTTTCCACGGCCTTTTCCTTTTGTTTTGCAGCAGCAATATTTTCTTCTTTTCCTTACAAGTGAGTGAAAACTACATATGATTGTCCACTTTCATACCCTTGGGTACCCTCTTCTTCATTAGACTCCTTGTCTTCAAATTCCATATACCCAATAGTAGAATCGCCAGTTGGTTCACCAACATCTTGATCATCTTTCTGGTGACAAAGGTTCTTCATAATTTGGATCATCTTCTTTGATTTCAACCAAAGCATTAACCAGAGGGGCTTCAATTTCTAACCTTGGAGAAGCAACAGGAAAACATGGCCTTTGGGGGGCATTGTTGGGAGTGAAGTTCCTCCATGGGATATCCCGGTATGGAGTAGTAGACAATGTTTGAGCCAATTGCTTCTTTAATGAGAGAAAGTCATTCGCCATCTTCTGGAATGTTGGATCTGATGAGGTAGCCTGAGAAGAAGTTGAAGCCTTTGATTTTGATGGCTCTCATCTTAACTCACCGGATATAAGAAGGTTATCTTCTATCTAAATAGCCATAGCCTGGGCAAGGACCAAGGTGGGTATTTGTTCCTGTAAAAGTAAGAAACTTACTTTCGAACTCATTGCATTCAAGAAGAAACACTTTTGGTTTTCTAATGTTGGCATCATGGCTGCGGCAACACACGGCTAATAAGTGAATTGAATCGGGTGATAAAATCGTGCATGGTTTCATTGGCCTCCTTCTTCATGTGAGTGATTCGTGACAATAACATGAATGTGTCTTCTGAAGGCTTATATCTATCTTCAAATGCGTCAGTAAAGTGTCCCTTTGGTGATGGATCCAGCTGGTAAATGTTGGAACCATTTTGATGCAGGACCTTACAAGGTCTCGAGAAAGAGATGTACCGATACATCCTCATGAGTCACATCTAAAATACTACATGACATAATAAACGTAGCTATATGTGTGTTTGTGCTTTGATTTTTGCTCCCATTAAATTTCAAGAAATTCTTATGATTTCCCTTTGGGAAGGGGGTGTACTTGGATGTGGCAAAGGTGCTAGAGAGGACCCATAGCATTTCCCCATGGTACAGGTAGATTAACTACCATTTGAAAAGTGGGAAAAATAACATGAGCAGGGAGTGTGGTTCCACTTAGCAAAAGAGCACTGCAAGTTGATGTCGAGGCACCTTGTGAAATCTAGCTCTTTCGTGGAGGCGAAGCACTTCTTGCTAATCGATCCATTGAGCTTAGTGATGTGAATCATGCTAGAGTGATACTGAAATTGTGCCTTTGAAGTAGATCAAAAATTGGATCAACTTCTCCATGAGCTCTTCTGCCACGAGTAAATTGTTCACCCGCCAGCGTATCCATTCAAATCTGCAACAACTAAGAGAAAAAACAACAACTTTTGCTTGTGCTTGCTGATTTTCTTATTTTTCTGGCAAAATCAGCAGCATGTACTTTTTCAATTTTTCAATTTTATCCTCTTTAATAACAACCGATTGCGGTTTTTTGACAAATATTAATAAGGATAAAAATTTGGTCAACTTAAAAAGCTAATTTTTAGATCTTTGACCTGAATTTTGTAAGGTTTTGAAGATATCATAAAATGTCAGTAATCTCAAATCTACAGAAATATATAGGTTTTTGTAAAAATTCAGCGAACTAAAAGCTCCTATCTAGTCCAGATCTATAGATTTGTATAAGGAAATTTTCAGTTTTGATCACTTCGCAAAAAAATTTAATTTTTAGCAAAGAGTTAAAATTTGCAACTGGTAGTAGATTTACTTGTTTTTTTAGTTATTTCCTTAGTTCGATCCCCAACGTAGTCACCAAAACCTGTTGGTCTAAAAATCATGCTCGGTTAGGCAAGTCATGGGGAAATAGGCCAATAGTGTGTAGGGCGAGCCCCTCTTTGAGACAAAAATCGAAACTAGTTTATTGTTAATCTATCAAGCAAGAATCGTGTAAATCTACACTATTCTAACTTCAGTGGGTTTGGGATCTCATCCCAAAGAGAGGTAGTTTTGACTATGAATAGAAAGATAGGAGGGAAGGAACGAAGGAGAGTAGATCGAAGGAAGAAAAGAAATGAATTCTAAGACAGAAAGGTCGAAGGTTTATGCTTCGGGATGGTAATAAACAAAGCCAAACTTACTTGCATAAACAAATAAAGCAATATTGATGAATAGATGACAATAGTAGGAATGAATCCAACAGAATAAAAACATAGATCTAACTTAAGAAATATCTAATGAATATAACACATATATGTAGCACAAAGTCTGAATACATGTATTAATATTTCTCTCATATAAGAAAGCACAAAGTTTTTCTCTCTTCACTTCTCCTTTTCATACAAAAAATATCCACCCCTAAATACAACAAGTATTCTAGTATTTATGGAAGGGGAGGAGGAAGAAGACAAAAGAAAAAACAACTATTTACAAAATATCTTACAAGATATTTACAAAATATCTTACAAGATATTTACAAAATATCTAAAAGTCAATGATTGACTTTGGGCAAGTTTTCGGATGACAACATCCAATGGTGCAACATGGATGATGTCATCATAAATGCCAACATGCTTTTTAAATATTTTTATAAAAATGATCAAAGCATACATAAGAGGAGAAACTACTCCTCATCATCCCTTTGCTTAAACTTAGTGTCTTGCTTCTGATCAGGAGAGTCGATGTGACACTGTGCTCGATATTCCATAAACTTGTTGATCATTGCTGAAGTTGATTATGATCTGGACCTTTGAAATGGTCACCAATGACTTTGCAAGTTTCTTTTTCATTCTTGAGCTTGTCAGGTAACCTGAAAACTCCTCGCATGCATCGATCAAGAAGCCAATGAAATCATGGCAGGCCAAGAGGTTATTGATTGACTCTCGGTCGAAAGTGACCTCTGGTGCCAAACCTTGAGTGACTATAGCCTTGAAGTGCTGGAATGTATCATCTACTTCCCTCAAGGTGTACGATTCACTGAGCATCCCTAGAGACATATTTGTAACTGTCTGCTCCATGTTGTATCGTGCATCCAGGGCTTCATCCTTGATTTTATCTATCCTCTCCAGGATATATTCCATTTGATCGACCCAATAATCTAATGCAACAAGAGCTTTATTATGTGCCCGTGGGTGATCGATGATGCCGACCTTCAATAGGTCATCAGCTAAGCAGTTAGCCATTGCTTGGAATGTTTCATGTTGTAACCTGGCGTTATCCAACTCCTCGGAGAGGGAACCTACTACTGCTTGTAGCTCCTTATTTGCTTGATCTATATCTTGGTAGAGCACTGTGAATTTCTTAATCATTTCCTCACTATCTCTGAGGATTCACTCAATCCAGGAGGATACTGTTGCGCCTTGTTCACCAATCTTAACATATTCATTTATTTTATCCTGACTGAGAACTTCAATGGGTTTGGTGGCAGTCACAAGAGGAGCGTTGCCCATTCTCTGCAATGCTTGGAGGAGATGTTTGTTTTGTTCCTTGAGTATTCTCTTCTCCTCTTTTTCTTCCGAAGCTTTTTACAAAGAGCATCCACTACAAACAAGGATTCTCCTTGTAGGCTTTCAGATGAGGTTCCCATTGTGACTTGAGTCACTGTGAAATCTGTGGGAGACAGATCCTTCTTTTCCTTGGTGGGGTCCGGGTATGCAATCTCCATGACTCTCTCCCCTAAAGTGCTTTTTGAAAAGTGAGTTATTGCTTTCTACTTCTTGGGTCCCTTCTTTGGAATGACGGAGAAGTCCATGGGTGCGATGGGAACCTTTCTCTTATGCTTGACCCAGATGGTTAGAAATCCAACTAGGACTTATGGGAGAGGGAGTAGAGGGAATAGAAGAAGAAATGGGAGTGAAAGGGGAAGCAATTGTAGAGGCCTCAGGGAAGTATGTTGAAACACTTGGTGGTGGCATCGACAAGGAGTCCAACGTGTTGTTGCTTGTGGGGCCTAGAGTTACTATAGGAGAAGAAAAGGACATGGAAATGGAAGGGATCTGCAATTGGATGGAAGGAAAACTAAGAGACAGATCCGTGAGAGAGGAGAAGATGGAAGAGGTGGGAGATGGAAGGGAGGAAGGGAGAGAAGAAGACACATCCATAGGAATAGATGCTTCAATGACAGGAGGGGAAGGAATGGAAGAAGGGATGTTGGGTACCTCGGTAGTTATAGTTGTGATAACATCCTGAGTGGATGTATCCATTGAAACTTTGTGGTTTCTTCTTCTTTACCTGGAGATACCAGGTCGACCACTTTCTTCTTAGAAGTGCAAAGAAGGCCTTTAAAAGCTCTTCTTGTTTGCCTAATTCTCCCTCCTTGTCTTTTCCTTTTCCTTTCGGCACTTGGTCCAATTTTGGAGGTGCTCTTCCTGAAGGAGAAGTAGTGAAATCTACCCCGAGGTAGTTGAGACCATTCTGTTTGCACCAATGTTTGATGCGCTACAACATGGGATTAACCCTTTCTTGAATGGTTTTGGTGCCTTGGCTCTGTCGATCTCCACGAATGGCCAATCATCCCCATATGTGTCAAGGTAAACTTGATCAATTTCTTGATCAATCTCTTGAAATACCTTTGGGACAATAGCAATGCCATAGTGGATGATCTCTCAGAGCCAGCCGGGAGTGATCCTTTGCCTGATATCTATTTCATGTGTCAGGTCGATCCAAATGTCCTCGATCTCAGGAACATGGATGGGATCAATTTTTTCCCTTGGGAGGAAACTCCGGTAGTCAAAGGTGGGCCTTGCTAGGAAGTTGTGCTTCAAATTTAGCAATTCCAGCTCAGCATACATCTCCTTGCTTTGGCCAGTGTGGTGCAGGTGTATCGGCCAACTGTAAGGGGGAATGGAGTTCCTCCTTTCTTTCTCTTCATGCACTTCTCATGGTAAGTGATCAGTTGCCTTGATAACTCCAAGAGGATCAACTTTGGCCCTGCATACCTTGGTAGCTTCATTGGTTCACCCTCAAAATTCACCGCTCTGAGATATGTGAATGTGGGGAATTGTGTGAACAATGCTCCCCATTTCTTCGTGGCAGCAATCACACTCGGGCTAGTCCAACCGTGTCTCATGTTCGGCCTCAGTAAGTAGATTACCTCATAGAAGAAGGCATCATTAATCTTGGAGAACTGGGAGATGCTAGCCTTGAGCTTTAGCTCTTGGTAGAATTCATATATCTTGACTTAGGGCCATACGTCATTTTGAGCTAAGCGAAATCTTCTTACCGATGCTACAACATGTACAATGTAGGAATTCATGTAGAACTTCCCATTTGTTAGGACTTGTTGAAGCTGCTGGGAGATGGTGTCAATGATGATTTCTCCCATCCAAAACATTGATCAGCAAGCATTCTTGCTCATGGTCTCAGATACCTCAGCATCCATTTGTGGAAATAATGGGCATCAGGGAGCCCAAATACTCTATTTAGGAAGGTGATTGTATCACTCAAATCCTCATTAAAGTCACTACAAAGTGGATGGTCTATGGCCATCTACTCACTGGCTTCTTGTTCTTTAGGTAAAGTTTGTTCATCATCTGCATGCATTTATCCTCATTGTCATCCCAGGCCTTCTTGCAGTCTTCTAGACTTATCTCTACATATTACCTATGGTGAGGAATGCCCAGGGTTAGTTCAAAGTGACGAGCTATGAGGTCGATGATCATCTTTTACTCTTTGTCTTCAACACATCTAGTGTCCTTGTTATAACAGCAGGAAACTAACATGATGAATTCATTATTTACAGACTTACTTGGCGCTCCCGCTATAAAGTGTAATCCACTCCCCACTAGTTTGTTCATCCACGAGCCACTTCTTACCTGGTTAGTCCTCGCCAGAAGTCATACATATCAATATGCCCTAGCTCAGAGTCTCTGATGTTGAGGTCACTTTTGCATATGAGTTAGGCATCCTGACTTTTTGATATTTTTACTTCATCTCTTGTTCTCGACTGCTTAGCTTTAGCTTTAGACTTTGTTGGTTTTTGCTTGATGAAGACATGTGTGAGCTCAAGGATGGTTGTTTTTGTTTTGTAAGAAGGATCAAGGAGGTCCAACACAGAAGAGCCATGTCAACCATCATGTTATTCATAATGAAAGCTTGCAGAATGAAGAATGAGCAATTATAAGGCTTAGGGCACAAGGCAACTGGTTCATAGTATGCTACAGAGGCTTAAAATTGTTGGGTGCACTTTTGAAGATGTCGACATGAAAAAGGTGCACCAAAGTGTTGACAGGAAAAAATTTTCACCAAGCAGAAAGGGCACGGCTTTGTGGATGTTAACATGCTATTTTGGGCACCAAAGGGTAAAGCACATTTGAGAAGGTGTCAACATGAGAAAAAATACACTTGGTGTTGACATGAAAAAGTTGCGCCAAGTATAAGGGCACAATTTTGCAAGGTGTTGCATGACATAATGTAGTGCTAAAGGGTAAAGCATAGGGCATGGGTTAACAACACACAACATGTCATGTTGACATTAAGGGAAATGTACCTGCACCTTTGGAAAAAATTACTTTGATTAAGCGCTGAAGGAGTTTGTGTTGCATGGGTTTAGACGCACCAAGGCACAACTTTGAGAGATGTTACAAGAAGGATCAGCATGCCGAAAAAAAAAACACGTGGTGCGGATCAGCAACACACAACATGTCATTTTGATGTTGCACAAGTGGCGCCTACGCCTTAGGAAAAAAATACTAAGTGCTCTTTCAATGTGCGCGGGTCAGATTATGCTGCAAGAAGGAAGGTTTGGTACGCCAAAGGGGAAATTTCAAAATATGTTCAGTAAAGGAAGGACAGTGCGCCAAGGGGAAATTTAAATTAATAGTTTGGCTCACTCTTCTTGATTTCTCTTTCTCCTTTGGATTTATCAGATGGAAAAGAGGCTTTGTTTTAGCAAGGCAAAAGCAGATGGGTTTTTTGAGTTTTTCAGAGGAAGGGGCCTTCCAGATTTGTAGATCTGGAAGGAGAGGAAAAGGGGTTTCCAGTTGGTTATAGATTGTTAGGTTCCTCTTTTAGATTTAATCTTTATACAAGCCCTAAGCCTAACACAACCAAAAACAAAAACCACAACAACAAGGATGGCAGAAGCCACTTACCCAGATTTATAAAAGATGAAGAATGACGTGGGATCCACAAGCTCGAAAAATGGCATGCGGGGGGACAAGGACAATGACAAGAGCAGAGAAAATACTTTTTTCAATTTTCAAATCGTGAAAATGACAGGTGTCGGGCACCTATTTATAGAAAAACTAGCATTTATTATTTCACCAACTTTCTTTGGCGCACCTTTGGGAGTGTCGACACAACTCTTCCAGCACCAAAGCACATATTTCTCGGATGTTGACATGATAATTTCAGTGCCAAAGGGGCGTAACTTCATTGATGTCAACACAACAATGAGTGTGCTGAAGGATTTTTAAGGTGGCACAAATTTTGTTATGTCAACATAACAATTTCTGGGCCTAGTTTCAAAAAGGCACGTTTTTTAGAGTGTTGACACACCATTTTCTGCGTTGAGTTAAAGAAGCTAAAAATGGCTAAGTTCTAAAAACTTGATTTTCGAAAGGGAGTTTTAGGCCATTTTGAACATTATCAGACTTCTCCAGGGGACCAAAATGGAATTTTTGGTATGGTTACCTAAAAATTGCCCTTGTCAATTTCGCAGGATAACAAAGATCCAAATGGTTTTGTAAGAGTGAGTCCCAAAGCATGAGCTACCTTTGCAAGCATGACATTAGCTAAAGCACCATAATCAATAATGTAATTGTTGAGTTTGAAACCATTGATGAGAAAGGAAAAATAAATGGGTTAAATCTTCCCAAAGGAGAAGGTTTATGTCATATTATTTTGAGAAGAGGCGAGTAAAGGATTCGGGATGAGGATTTTCAAGATAACATTAAGTGGTATTGTATCTTTGCTTCTAATGAATTTGGAAAAAATTCAAACTACTCTAGATTATACGGAGGAAATCTTCCTTAGACATCTTAATCATATTTCTTTTAGTGTGATACGTAATGATGAAGGTGCGAACCTTTTAATACTTACTTGTACATTAGGAGGGATAGTATTGGGAATGAGAGAAGGAGGATTATAAGTAGTGGTAAATTTCTTGGTAGCATGTTTCTCTTTTGGTTAAATATGAAAAGGATTTCCCCTTTTACCAATAATTATTGAATCTTCTTTTTCTCTAGGTTTCTCCACTTCTTTTCTTATATTATGAGATCGATTGAAAGCAATAAAAGACTAACCACTAACCTTGTAATCATCTTCTTCATATTCCAGATAACCAATTTTGTATTTTCTAGTTGACTCATCATACGACTCATCAAAGTGTAACATAAGCTTCAAAGTCATCATTAGATTCATCATTTACTACTTCTTCTTCCTCGATCTCTTCAATGGTCAGTATTAACAGGAGGAGATTTAATGACCAATCTAGGTTGTGTGCCTAGTGAACGATTCCTATATCTCGTAGGAGCACCATTGTTATTATTGAAGTTCCTCCTAGGGATATCCCTATAAGGAGAATTTGATGGATGTTGATAAATTTTCTTCTTTAAATTTAGTAAATCATTGGCCATTCTTTGGATCATAAGATCAATGGTACCTTCATAGGTATTCAAATTCTTAGTCTTGAGCAATATATCTTCTAATCTTACCCACCATGATAAGATCATATTCAATTTTAGTTTTTGTCAATTGTGCAAGAGCCAAATCAAGAATATTATACCTTCTTAGCAAAAATTTTACTTCAGGATGTTGTACATTAACAAATATGCACTTTTGATTTTCAAGGGTAGGAACTACAAGTGTTGGGAATTTATGGATCAAGTTTTTAAACTTGTCTACAAAATCACGAATAGGATCATGTTCTTATTTTTTTTTCATGTGTGATTTATGTTAGCAATACATGTGAATCTTCCATGGGTTTGAATCTAGCTTCAAAACACGATCTCATAGTGGCGCATTTGGTGATGTATGCATCTGGGAGATGATAAAACCATTATGTGGTAGTACTCTTGTAGTGCCTCTTGAAAAACAAACAAATACATCTTCATGAGCCACTCCTAGAACTCCAAAATCTACAAAAAATATAGTAATGTGTTTTTGTGGGTTTTATTTTCCATTGCCATTGAATTTTGTAAATTTATTACATGACCCATGTGGTAAATCATGCAGTGGTTGAGCCAATGCAAGATGACTAATATTGGACCCCAAGGGACCAAAATTGTGGTTTTCATGCATCTATGAAAGTTGTTAATGTAGGAACACAAGTACCACTCAAAAATAATTCTCTACAAGTAGTAGATGTAGTTAGAACTTGTGCACTATGATTCCTACACATAGGTGAAGAACTGTGAACATGTCCAGAGGAATGCCTTTTTGGGGAAAGATTAAAATTCTTTTGTAACAATAGATCGAATAAAGGATCTAATTCACCGGCTCATCTATCTCGAGCGTATACCCTTTTTACCAAATTTACTATGGAAATAAACAATCGATCAAAGAAAATAAGGAGTCTCCAATAGTATAACAAGATTAGTATTTCTTATCCGTAATCCCCAAGAGAGTTTCCATAACCTCTTGGTTGGATATTTTGTCAAAGATAAAATATGAGGTTTAACCACAACATGTGAGACAAATTCCCTCCTCAAATAAATGGGAGGTTCCTTATTTATTACTAATCTAATGCACACCAAAGAATATTTACAATATCTACACTAATATAACCATTCGGGGTTAGGATCTCATCCAAGATATATTTTTTCTTATGTAAAGGAAAGTGTGTAAAGACAGAAGAGAAAGATAGGAGAAGTTTCGAAGATAATAAGTGAATAGATAGGAACATGATTTCACTTAAGTAAATGTAGATCAAAAGATAATCACACATGATCGATAGTAATAACTAGATGCAGATTCAATAAAATAGATCTCAAAGCAAAGAACCATTTGATGCATTGAACTTAATAACAATACCTCAGATGAAAATTATTAATCCACAACACAAAGTCTGAGAAATATATCTTTAATATTCTTCAATGGCGAAAAAGAAAACACAAAGTTTTTCTATCCCTTCAACTCAAAGATATATTTCATTAAAAGAATATACAACCCCTTTAAAATTCAACAACATATTACATTTATGGAAAATGAGAGAGAGAGAGGTGCCAAAATGATGGCTTCAACCACCAAGGAATAATTTTCATTGATGTCCGCAAGAAGTTCGGGAACCTAACATGGCTCCTATCGCACGTCATCATATTTCACAGTCTAGAGAAAGAAACACATACTTCATTAATATTGGTTGATGGAGTGGTTGATGTTTGAATATCAAATTATTTGCAGCTTTGAAGATTCCTACAGATTTTTTTAATTCTCATGGATTTACAATTTCTCGCGGTCCCTGTCTTCATTTGATGGCTCTTCTTTTCTTGTGTGGATCTAGATGTTTCACGGATTTTGCCATGGATTTAAAAACTTCCAAAAATTTATTTTTATGCTCCTAATATGCCATGCAAGGCTCTAGCCTTTCCTTTTACGGCATTATGCATAAGGTTGTGCTTCATTATTTTGTGGCGTCTGGGGAAACGTGTAACACTAAAATTGGGGAAACTCGCGAAACACTAGGATAGTGTTTTGTGGCTTTTGGCCTAAGTTGCATCTCAATTTTATTCCATTTTTTTGAATCACCTTATAACACTACCCCTTCACATCATGGGTTCTACTTGGCAGAATGCATCCCTTGTTCTACAAAATCATGTGTATAATGGGCCCGCATGACTTCGTTCTTCTAAGCCCCGAAGGTTCTATCTATGATCGAGGATCAATTTCAGTGTCAAATGTTCCCTAAAATTCCCTAAACCATTAAAATTTAGTAGATCCTTCAGATAGCTTTCCGATGACTATAAGAACATGAAAAATGGACACTCTGAGCTCCAGATACGTCCGGTCAAAGTTGGTCAAAATTTGGTCAATATGTGGTCAAAGTTGGTCAAACTAGAAAATTAATTGTCTTGGAATCTCAGAATCACTTCTACTACATAGATCATTTCATTACCTTTACGACACATTTTGAATAGACCAACTGAGTCCGTATGCGAAAGATATGGTCACCAAACTTGTGAGAAAAAGTGACATGCAAAAGGTGAACCAATCACATGCTGACACGTGGCACCACTCCATTTGAGCATGTGGACCTCCAATTTTGGTATCAAAATGCTATGTGTAGCTATTCCACATGAAAATAGGATGGTTTAGCCTTATTAAAAGGTTTGGATAAAATTATCTCACGTGGACTATGGGATTGATTCCCATATAAGGATAAAAGATTTCCATTTGCTATTTATAGTGGATAATGCAATTAAAGGGATTTGAACCCTTGATCTGTGCCAAAATATTATGTAGAATTACCAACCCGCCACCTTTGGAGAAGAGATATAAAAGAAGCTCGAAGGCTTTTGTAGAATACAAGTGACAGGTCCGTGAGAGGGAAGAATAGACCTATTTGCAAAAACTTGATTTTTGAGGTACTTCCACTCAAATCCAGATCTCGAGTTATATATGAAAGTTGTTCATAATTCCAAGAGATTTCTAGAAATGTAACTTTTGTTATATGAATTTTTGTATATTTTCCTATGTAGATTATTTTCCATCAAATTTTTACATAAAGGGCACGAGGAGCAGACAAATATATGATTTTTCCAAGTACTTCGAGTCCAAACCAGACGATGGAGTAAAAAGGGAATTTGTTCATATTTTTATAATATTTCCAGATCTATAATTGGTATCAAAATGTTATGTGTAGCTATTCCACATGAAAATAGGATGGTTGAGCCTTATTAAAAGGTTTGGATAAAATTATCTCCCGTGGACTATGGGATTGATTCCCATATAAGGATAAAAGATTTCCATTTGCTATTTATAGTGGATAATGAAATTAAAGGGATTTGAACCCTTGATCTCGTGCCAAAATACTTATAGAATTACCAACCCGCCACCTTTGGAGAAGAGATATAAAAGAAGCTCGAAGGCTTTTGTAGAAGACAAGTGGCAGTCCGTGAGAGGGAAGGAATAGACCTATTTAAAACTTGATTTTGAGGCACTTCCACTCAAATCCGGATCTCGAGTTATATATGAAAGTTGTTTATAATTCTAAGAGAGTTCTAGAAATGTAACTTTTGTTATATGAATTTCTGTATAGTTTCCTATGTAGATTATTTTCCATCAAATTTTTACGTAAAGGGCACGAGGAGCAGAGACAAATATATGATTTTTCTAAGTACTTCGAGTCAAACCAGACGATGGGAAAGTAAAAGGGAATTTGTTCATATTTTTATAATATTTCTAGATCTATAATTTTTTTCATGTAGTGTTTTTAAATCTCTAGTTTTAGGCATTTTTCAGTCACATTTGCATGGGGATCACTTGTGGAAGAACCGTAGAAACCATGGATCATTTTGGGAACAATTTCGGTAAATTACAGAGTTTTCAATATCTTTAAATAGTTCATTTGTAGGTTTTGATATGTTTAGACATTATTAAAGGGTTATTGTACTTCATTGGTTGTTTAATAGATTGATTCTCTTTTTGAGAATTTGGAGATGTAGCCTTCATGTGAACTTCGTTAACAATCGTGTTGTGTGGATTTTGTTTCGATTTGTGAAGCTTTTGATCGGATAAAAAATAGTTAATTGGATTAACTAATTGATTTGGTGATGAAAACACTTAACTGATAATTAGATTTTAGGAACATTTCAAATTATCCATAATCCACAATAGAATAGGAATACACTTATCAAATTTGGTTTCAAAAAATTTAGTTTGAGTGTATGATTTAAATTCAACTTGTGAATTTTAAAATGGATTTGTACTAAGATTCAGTTTATTCACTTAAGTTGAAAAAAGGATAATTGGTTTATTTGGAAGATTTTAAGGATTCGGGATACAAGAGCTCTCAAAATTGGCCTAGTACTCTTAATTGATTGTCAAGTTTTAAATTTGAAATTTTTCTAAGTAATTTTGAAAAATTTAAGTACCATTTTTGGATCTAGTTTGGTATCAAAGAAGTTATATTGTCATATTCACTTCTAATTGTGTTTGAAAATTTTCCTTTAGTTTTAATATTGGTTTCAATTTTTAGTTGTGTAGACATTTTGGGCTTATTAATCTTCTTTTCATTAGTGTGTAGTTTTGGAGTTATAGGTTGTTTGGCAGGAAATAGGGAATCATGGGAAAGTAATCCAAATAAGGGAAACTAGATGATCTTGAAGCCATAAAGCGTCAACTCTAGGAAGAAAATTCTTTCTTGAGAACCAATTTTTATTCCATAGAAGAGGAAATAGTATGGTTAAAATATGAACCATGATCCTCTACAACCAAGAAAGAGGAATATGTCAACGAGATGCTTGAATAAAGAAAGAAGTTGATTGGGTTTTGTTAACCCTATATAGGTTAAGGATTAACCTCGGTTTGCAAGTTTGGGTTATTCCAGTGGGAAAATGGAAATTGGAGAAAGTTCTAAAGCATGAATGAAGAAAAACATCCAATAGCCAAGGATCTACACCTCTAGAATTGCAGGATTATGCCATCAAGAGGAACAATGAAAGGTGTAAGAAAATAGGTAAATGAGGTAATGAAATTCCACCTCCTCCCACTTATACTAAAAATAGTACTAAGGGGAAATTGAATCCTAAAACTTCTAGAAAACTCTTTCAATTTGAACAATATAGCTTTAGTAGACAGAAAAAATGCTTTTCCTTGCATGTTTTGTGAAGGTACTAACCATTTACGTAGCATATTGTTGGAAGAGGAAAACTATATTAAAGAATTTAATGCCTTAGGTGCTAAATACCAATCTCACCCTAATGAGGCAAGAAAAGGAAAAAACGTTACCTCTCCTAAATAGAGGAAAAATTTGGATAAGTTTTTTGTACCCATTGTAATAAGAAAGGACATGATGTTGTACAATGTTGGAAAATGCATCTAGTGCAACAATGTAAAGTTGTTAAGAAACCAACAAAATTAAATTCAACTCATGCAGCCCAAATTTGTACTAAGGAAGTAAAACCACCTGAATAGGAAAATGTTGTTAAAAGGGATGGTAAAATGTTCCTTAGTTTTATGTTTGCATAACATTTATTATTGATAGCATGCAGAATTTTTCAGAGCTATAGGGATTCTTGATGTTTGTTGAAAGGATTTTTTCCTCTGTAGATATTTAACTTCAAAATGTTTATGGAAGTCACTTGTAGAGAAATTGAGTGACAGGTTTAAAATACTCAAGTTATTTTCTCACGGTCAAGGTAGACAAATTCCATTTCGATAGCGTGATGCAGGATATGGGCATCATTAGAATGTATAATTTTGAAATTTACAGTTTTATAATGTTGTCATTTGCGGAAATTTATGGATGTTTATAAGACCCATTCGGGCACCTGTTTGATATTGTAATAAATAAACAAACTTGTTGTATCCACATGTGTTATTTGCACTAATTTTTAAGACCCTCATTTTGGGAAAATTTGATTTTTTTAACTATCAGATGTGGTTACAATTAAGGTGTAAATTTATTACACTAACAAAACTGGTTTACAAAGTTGCACCAGGTGATCATTTTTCAGATTATGGTAGTTCACCAATTTGGGTAAGCATACAATTTGTTATCTATCCTTTTACAGTTCAATGTATGGATAGAATTGGAAGATTCATGTTTTTGACTATAGCTATTCTTGGGCATTGATAGTCTAATTTATTTTGGATAGTGAATATTTGCATGTTGTTACATTTTCATATGGATAGTGGGCACTAGCCTAATGGTGGGCAGTTTAGATGTCTCGTATACTAATCTATGTTATGGAATTGTAATTTTTTATAATCAACCATATCAAAAAGTGACAGTTGAACACTAGCTTTCCATATTAGAATGGGTTTTATTATTATTTTAGTTATTTTTATGGCATTACGGTGGGGTATGATAGTTTCAACAGGTGCGAGTTGATAAGGTTACAAAGTGTTTCAATTCAACACTAGCTTAATTAGGTGTTATTATTTGATTGATTATGTAATTATCTAATCAACTATTTTTATTTCATCAACCAATAATTATATTTCGATTTCTTGTATGTGTGTGTGTAATGCAGAAGAGATAACATGTTTGTGGGTTAATACACAACCTTTTGTGGACAAAAAACCTTCAAAAGTAGGGAGGAGTTAGCGAGGGATCAATTTTAGTTTCAATTATTCCATAAACTTCCTTAAACCATTAAAATATAGTAGAGCCTTTAGATATATTTTTGATGACTATATATGAATGTGAAAATGGACACTCTGAGCTCCAGATACGTCCAATCAAATTTGGTCAAAGTTTGGTAAATGTGTGGTCAAAGTTGGTCAAACTGGAAAATTAATTATCTTGGAATCTCACAAAATCACTTCTATTGCATAGAGCTTGTCATGATCTTTCCGACGCATTTTTAACGGACCAAATCCAAGTCCGTATGCGAAAGATATGGTTAGTCAAAGTTCAGGTCAAACTTGCAGGAAAAAGTGATGTGGCAAAAGGTGAACCAATCACATGCTGACACATGGCACCACTCCATTTAAGCACGTGGACCTCCAATTTTGGTATAAAAATGTTATGCATAGCTATTCCATATGAAAATAGGATGGTTTAGCCTTATTAAAAGGTTTGGATAAAATTATCTCCGTGGACTATGGGATTGATTCCCATATAAGGATAAAAGATTTCCATTTGTTATTTATAATGGATAATGTAATCAAAGGGATTCAAACCCTTGACCTATGCCAAAAGAATAGGCAGACTTACCAACCCACCACCTTTGGAAAAGAGATATAGAAGGATCTTGTAGAACTTTTGTAGAAGACAAGTGACAGTCCGTGAGAGGGCATAATAGACCTATTCAAGAAAACCCTATTTTGAGGAACTTCCACTCAAAACTAAATCTCGAGTTATGTATGAAAGTTGTTCATAATTATGAGAGAGTTCCAAAATGCAAATTTTTTTACATGAAGTGCCATATATTTTCCTCTATAGGTGAGTTTCCATCATAGTTTTGCTGAATGGGCACGATGAGCAGATGACAGAGATCTAATTTTTCCAAGTACTTCTACTCGAACCAGGCCATGGAGTAAAAAGGGAAATTCATATTTTTATAATATTTCTAGATTTATAATTTTGTTTCATTTAGTGTTTATAAATATCCAGTTGTAGGCATTTTTCAGTCACATTTGCAAGGGGATCACACTATGTAAGCACTATAAGAGCCATGGATCATTTTGGGAACGGCTTTATGGGAAATTAAGATTTTCTAATATCTTTGATCAGCTCATTTTGCAATATTTGATCTATTTAGAAATTATTGAAGGGTTATTTTACTTCATTGGTCATTTAATAGATCGATTCTCTTTTCAAGAATTTGGAGATGTAGCCTTTGGGTGAACTCTATTAAAAATATTGTTGTGTGGATTTTATTTCGCTTTGTGAAATGTTGGTCAAAAAAATTTGGCACTTAGCAAAGAACATACCAAAGGTTCACATAGAAGATCGAGTGCATTCAAAATCATGGGAGGATTGAAAAGGAATCATGCGTTGAAGACAGAGATAGATTCGGGACTTAGCCATTTTCATGATGAGGATCTATTTTTGGAGATAGCATGTGGAACACACAAGTCGGTTAGAGACTTGTGTGACATGCATTGGCTATTTTTGGAGGATCGGATACAAAGTAATTTTCATGGATACAGACTGAGAATATATTTACTACTGGAAGTTAACCTAAAGAATTCTATTGTTAGCACACTTGCAGGTGTGCCTATTATTGTCAGAATTGCGTGGCTAATAATAACATGCAACCTATTTTGGGATTAGATAAGCGGTGAAGGGAAAGTCCCCACCCTTATAAATATGTAGTGAACTATGTGGTATAGTGGGGATGTAAGAACTGAATTATTGTGAGGTTATGCTACCAAATCTTATGCGTGCATAGACTATGGTACTATTTATTTTAATAAGCTTGTGTATTTATCATGTTTGATGCAATGGAATGTTTCAATTGAATCAGATTTTAAAATCGAGTATAATTGGTTCATACATACTTGATTTAATCATGGTTATCTCTTAAGTTTGTTATTCTCTAGATCTAGATCTGAAAATGTATTGTAGAATGATATATTAGTCATAGATCTCGAATGTTTTAAGTCTTCATCATGCTAACATCTTACAAAACAACCCTAAAGAGAGGCCTAGTACTTTGTATGCTTTAGGTGAGCACTCTATCTAGACTAAGTGATGTGTCAAATGCGCCCGAGCTTTAACTTGTTAAATTCTAGGCCGCATCTTTGGTTTCATTTCCAGGACCTCTTTTCAATTTTTTTAGGATGGTTTGTGATGAAGACATACCGCTGACCCTAGTAATTGTTGAGAAGTGGATACACAACTTAGAAGAAGAATAATTACAGAGGTTCAACATCAGATCTGATTTTAACACACACACATGGGTGGAGAAGAATTTGTATGACTGTTTGTACAAGAGTTTCTTCACTATCTTTCCGATAGAAATTTACTAGTGGTTGGTTGCCTATGCATCTAAACAAAATTGGAGGTATTGCGCAATTTTCTCGGATACATGAAGAATTTCAAACCCTTTATGATGCCAATCTAATTTAGACTCGCACCGTGGATATGTAGTTCCATAGTGTTCGAATAGTTATATCTTGGAGTACCCAATTTCCACTTATTCATGCCCAGAGGTAGCTAAATTCTAAGTTTTATGATATCCCAGTGGAAATCACCTATAGGGCATTCCACTGGCGATCAAGAACCTGATAGTAACTTTGAATTTGGAGAGAAAACCGATGGCTAACTAAACCCCACCACGCACAGGGGAAGGAGAAGTCTTGGTGAAATATATCAAACCTAGTGGCAGAGAGGCAGAGAGAAGAAAGGAAGATTAAGTATAATGAGGTGCGTGAGAGGGTGGTATAGAAGCAACAAGAGGTTGTGGAGAAAATGACGTTGTGGAGAAATATAGTTCGGGAAGGAGTTGAAGTTCACATAGAAGACATAGAACTCAAGCATCAAGAACTCCCCCATTTGGGAAAGCATGACAAGGAACCCTTCTCAACCTCACAGAGAAGCGCTCAAGAAGATATGACTGGGCCATGGGCACACATTTGAATCCACCTAGAAACCTTGTCCTTATGCTTGGTTTTCCAAAGATCTTGGACAATAACATCAACAAGCTAATTCAAGTAGTGGGAGAGAAATAGCGAGTCTTATAAGAGGCAAAACAATGGTAGCACAAATGAATTCTTTGTTATATGGGAATACCTTTTTGGTGTATCATCCACACAAAATTCAAGTGGGTAGATTTTTGGACTATCTTTCGGGAGTAGTAACATTTTGCATATTGTTGGGGTGTAGTTCAAGACTACGGTTGCGAAACATGGAAGTACATCTTCCGGTCCAACCCTAGCTATAGGTTTGGGATCATGAGGTATATGTGGCTCTAGCTCCGGTGGTTATGGATCAAGTGGGAAAGTCCGCACCACCCAGAATATTTACATGGATATGTCTCTTCATCTCCCAGAGTATAGGGGTATAGAAGATGTTGTTGAACATGTACACTATGTAAAATACTATGGCGTGTAAAAGGAATCGCGGCTTCTAAGTGTAGGGAAATTCAATTTACTACTACATTACAAGGGCATGCATAGATTTGGTACATAAAATTTGACCCTGGTCAAACTTGCATAGACTATCCAGCTTTAAAATATGTGTTCCTTAAAGAGTATCATATCCTTGAGTTCGAATAGAAGAGTATAAGTGAGCTCAAAGATATTAAGTAAGGAACTACTGAGAGTGTCAAAGAGTATGATGCCCATTTTAAAACATTGTTATCTAAGCTTTCTTATGATATTCACGCAAGCCAGTGTGCACAATGGTTTTTTGGAGGCCTGATTACACCTTTTAAAAGGGTGTGGTCACATAAAACATACACTAATCCACGCGAAGCACTTGAAGCAACCTTACGCGATGAGTAAGTTGGTAGTATAGAAACTAGGGTAAGCCCATTTTTAGAAGCACATATCACAGCTATGGAAAAGTAGTTAGAGAAACTATCGGCAAATTCAACACATTAGACACGCACAGGGGATTTGGTGCAAAGATTGCAAAGTGGAAGGTCACATAAAGGAGAGTTGTCCTTGAAGATTAGTGTGCTCATTACTATTGACTATGAGATATGCCATTTAAACCATGATGTTAGCCATTTTCCGTTACTAAAACACATGATAAGGAATAAATTCTCTTGTTATTGTAAAATTTACAGATCCATGACCCATGACATGGAATATTTTCAGATGACTGGTCAAATCCAGGATGCTATAGATATTGGTGTACAAGAGATGAGAGTTTTGGATAACTCTAAAGGCAAGAACAAGCATCGGGATTAGGGTCACAATTAGGCACACTATGATCGGAATGAAGGGTGTTTTGAAGGTGGTCATGGCAAAGGTCGAGAATACCATGGTGGATTCAAAGGGTGAGGCCATGGTAGTGGAAGAAGTGAGCTCGCTTGTGGGACATGTTATACATGAGGATCTCCCGACCACTACTGGGTGTTAATGTCCTTATAATATTACATGTTTTTTCTATGGAAAGAATCATAGCTATGAGGAATTCCCAGACCTGTATGAGCATCTTAGAAAACAACATAAATAAGAAAACAAATGTGCAACAATGGTTAGGATACAACACACTATGGAAATTAGTGGATGCCTAAGTTGGAACCAAAATCTAAGGCATTACAAGTAAATATCACGACCCGTGCTGAAGTAGCACATGTCGAGAAGCACTTTAGCAGTAAGCCTACCATCACTAAGAAGGAGGTTCTACATCCATGGTACCCGGATCCGCCCATCGAAGGAGGTTTATCAGAATCTTCAAGGTTTATATGGATTACTTGAGAGAAGTGCAAATTGTTGCACTAGAAGAATATCATTCCACCGTAGGGGAATTAGTTAAAAGGAAATACTCCACGTGTAAGTAATGAGACTGGATGACATGATCCTCGCATGTAAATATTCCCCTCATATCTTAGATTATGACAAGGAAATAAATCGTAAATGTTGTTTTGGATGGGTGGCTATTGAGTAATATACGATTGATACTAGCGCGGAAGTCAATGTTCTTTCCTTAGATGCATGGGTACAAATGGGGAGACCCCCCCATTGCATCCATCCTCTAATGTATTGTTCATGGATAATAGACTAAGGCCACTCCCATCGAGTTTTGAAAAATGCATCCATTACCATACGAGGAGCCAAGTTCACTGGAGACTTTGAGGTTTTAGCTCTCGAGTCGATAGGTTCCCACCTCTATTGGGGTGTCCTCGTGCTATGCAAATAATTTTGATCTTTAGTTCAAAAAGGGTTATATCAGTTTTGAAAACAAGGAGGAAAGGATTATTATCCCCTTAATGAGATGGAAAATTTGTGCCCTATGTTGAGCCCATGAGTGAAGAAGATCTTAATAGGATTTATGCATACATCATCCAGGATCTAGAGATGTTTAAGCCATCTAAAGAAGGAATAATTTAGTGGGAGGATGCACATTCTATTAGCGATACTACAAGTGTTGCTTGTGATAATTGGGATCATAGCACATATGAGTTAGTAGGGAAAAAAGTAAAGAGCATATTTCCTAAGGAAAAGAAACCACATTATGTTATGAGAATAGGTAACAACTCGGTACCTTGTTACACTAGAGAAGAATATCCTATGGTGTTCATGCATGTCATGGAGGAACAGTGGATGACCCACTAGAAAGAAGAATTCTATTAGCATATACACTTGTGTGGGATAGGAGCACGCGGTGGGTGTCCCACAAGAATAACCTTGTAAGATGGAATGAAATTAGGATTGCTCTTGCAACTAGGTTCTTTAGGAGCAATGCACCTACTCAAATCTACACTTATCATGGTAATCAACTTGTTCAACACCACATTTAGAAGTGTGAGAGACTCTAGACAGATGGGTAGGAAGCTTTACCACCTTTGATATGGTTGCACAAGTTTTATTCCACTTTACAAGGTTGTGCGCGTGCTTGGTATGTCTATGCAGAACTCCATAGAGATATTAGAAATTGGTAGGATTTAATTACAAGAATGGCCGAGACGTTTGACTTCTTCTCTACCAAACCTTTGGTGGAAGAAGCATTAAAAGTCATCAAGCACTTAACTATGGGAGATAGTGCAAGGATGGATAACTCCTTCAGATTTAGTGGATGAAGGAAACTTAGGAGCGCATTTTGTTGAAGAAACAAAGGCTAGTGCCACACTACTTCATCATTCTTACCTTGAGAAAGAAAAAGGAAAAATGGTCTACTTAGTGGATGACGAAGAAGTAGAAAATTAGGATATAAACCATTCAATAGGTAGGCATGAAGTTTTAGACAGCTTCGAGATAAGACCACGCATGCCTATCATGAACCTATGGAGACAAAGAATGTGAATATTCAATCAGATGTTGAGCCTAAGGAGGCCATAATTAGATACTATTGGTTAGACTCAAGTGGAAAAAATCATAGATCTATTACGGGATTATCAGGAATTATTCCCTTAAGGGTACCATGAACTTCAAGGCATGCATAAATCATTAGGGGAGATGAAGATAAAGCTTAAAGAGGGTGCGCACCCAGTTAGAAAGAGACCCTACGCGATGAAACCCAACTTGCACGAAAAGGTCAAAGAAGAGATTGACAAAATGCTGAAGTCTAGGATTATCAAGCCCCTTAACAAGTTTGAATGGGTTAGTCCAATGGTGATCAATATCAAGAAGGATGGATGGATTAGAATCTATGTGGACTATAGGGAGTTGAATGTTGCATGCGTGACTAATCCCTTTCCTACACCATTCACTGAGGGAATACTAGAAGGTGTTAGGCGGGAAATCCATTCATTTACGAGATGGGTTCTTTGGGTATCATTAGGTTAGGATTGCCCAGGAGAATCAGGAAAAGAATAATTTTACTATTGAATGGGGTAGCTTCACCTATATGGTGATGCCTTTTGACTAAAAAATGCACGCCGTATTTTCGTGCATAGTTGTTCAAGCATTCAAGGAGTTTATTCATAACTTATTACAGATTTATTTGGATTATTGGATGGTGTATAGATTAGTTAAGGATCATTGTGACAATCTACACTTTATGTTTGAAATATGTAGACAAGTTTAGTATCTCTTTAAACATCAAGAAGTGCATATTTTCTACACCATTTAGAATACTATTAGGACACATAATCCGAAAGGAAGGTTTGTTGGTTGATCTAACTAAGGTTACAATCATTATAGCTTAAAAGAGTCTACCAATCGAGTGAGGTGCATGGATTTTTGGGTCATACAGGGATATTATAGGAAGTTTATTAAAGGATATGCCAAATTTGTTGCACCTTTGGAGGAGTTACTAAAAGGAAAGGTACGTTCTACCGGGGAGAACCATAGTAGCATTCATTCAAGATATCAAGGAGAAACTTACTACCACACCCATTCTCGTATTTTCCTTCGTGGGACCAACCATTTCATGTACATGTGGATGCCCATGGCATGGCCATTGGCGCAGATTAGCTCAACTTTGGAGAAGGTATTATAGATCATCCTATCTATTTTGCTAGTAGAAAGTTAACTCCTGCATAATAGAATTACACAACTATAGAGCGCGAAGCTTTTTTCAATTATCTATGTGCTACATAAATTTTGAAAGTACCTACTGCTACACCATTTTTCTTTATATAGATCACCATGGCATTAAAGTATTTGTTAAAAAAACTCATTTTATAGGGTGCAATACATATTGGTACTCTTATTTCAAGAATTTGATTTCATAATTGTGGTAAAACCAAGGAAAATTAATTTTGGACCAGACCATTTATCCAAAATATAGTCAGGAGAAGAAGCACATGCAATTGAAGATACCATGCCGATGCACAATTATATAGGTTACAACAAGCGCCATTGGAATTAGAGGACATTGTTATCTTTCTACGAAACAAAAGAAACAAATTTCTATACGCACGACACCCTATATGTTAATTAGCGGTGACCTATACAAGTTAGGCCAGGATGAAGTATTGCGTTGTTTCGTACTGGAACATGAGCGCATAGATATAATGGAAGAAACTCATGGTGGGATAGTAGGTGGCCACTATACAAGTGACTCCACTGCGTGCAAGATTCTACTCACCGGATTACGGTGGGAGACACCTGTATAAAGATTGTAAGGAATTTTTTAAGGCATGTGATCATTGTCAATGTCCTTGAAAACTGAGACAACGAGATGAGATGCCATTAAGGCCTATTCCTAGTGCAGAGTCATTTGAGAAATAGGCTATAGATTTTGTGGGTCCTATTTCACCAGCTACACGTAGAACTGGATCATGTTATATCATAAATTGCATATATTATCTCGACAAGGTGGATCAATCCACACCCCACAAAATTGCACAGTGGCTACATCAGCCGTGTTTCTTTGGGAAAATGTTATTACATGATATGGATGTCATTTAAGTTTGAAATGTGATAGAGGCACACACCGCTTGATTGATACTACACCATATTATCCTCGGGAAAATGGGACTGATGAGGCTTTCAACAAAACTTTGAGCCAGGAATTGACAAAAAATTTGATGTTGGAAGAAGGATTGGGATGATAAACTATCTGCGTACTTTGGGCATATCGAACAACATATGAAAGGCTAAACAAAGCCACACCATTTCAGTTAGTTGTTGGCACAAAAGGAGTTCTTCCTATGGAATTCATGTTACCTTATTTGTGTATTGTGTGCGTTGGAGGTCTAGGCTGATGAGAAAGTATTGGAAGAATAGATTGAAAAGTTAATTAAGTTGGATGAGAGTGAGCAATAGCATGTTGGAGTCAAAAATAAGAGAATGCCAAGCGAGAAAACATAGCATGAAAAACACATTAGGGATATAAATCTTGAGATAGGAAAGATGGTTCTCCTTTATGACTCTAAATTTTTGCACCATCTAGGTAAACTCAAAGTACATTGGTTGGGGTTGTATGTTATCACTCACATACTTGAAACATGTGCTTATCAATTAGAGGCACTTGATGGAATACATTATCTGGTTAATTCAATAGGAGTAGGTTGAAGCCCTACTATAAATAAGTCTTCTTCGTGTTTATAATAAGGTAGTTTTTCCATTTAGATTAGGTTTTCAATTATGTATTTCCTTAATGTGTTTCCTTCCTTGTCGCTATGCTTTGTCAATTTAGTTGGTCTATTTGTGTAATAAGCATGTTTAAGTGTCAGAAGCTAATTACTATTTGGAGAATTTTTATGCGCAGAGGACCGAGCATACCCTTAGTGTGGGGTGGTTATTGGTATCCAGTGTGCAATACTAATCTAAATAAGTTCACATGAATGGAAATATCTGCTACGGGTGTTATTTAACTTCAAAATCGAAAGGAAAAAAAAAAAGATTGCTTAGAAATAAGGACCATAGGTGGAGGTAGATGAAAACAAGTATACCATGAGGTAAGTAGAGGCCGTGAAGACTACCAATGGAAGGTGAAGTGACAAGGTACTCGAGCTCATGGAGGCATGCTAAAGAGAAGTCTATGGCTAGAAGGTAGGAAGGCACACTAGAAGGTTATAGCTTGGGTGCGAAGATGTACTGTGTGGAAGGAACGAAAATGGTTGATTAATGAGAGGATTTTTGGTAGGTGGAGGAGAAATAAATGCACTAACTTTTTAAAAATATATATAAGGACGAGGTACGAGTTCCTTTTTACCATTTCAATTGAGATAATTTGAAAATAGATAAGTGTGAACGAGCTGAGCAATCATGTTGAGGTGCAAAGAGTGTGAAACCAGATGTGGTTAGAAGGTTTGTGCGAAGGAGAAGCTTGCATTCCCATAAGTGAGGGGTTTAAGCAAAGCAAACGTGTTACAAATGAGCTAAGGCCACATGATTTACCACTAGGGCACAAAGATTTGAACTCAGGTTTCAACTTGCTCGATTATAGAGGAAGAAAAGAGATATTTTTCATATGGCACTAAAGAAAGCACCCGTAGTAGGAGTAAAAGGGAAGAAGAAGGTTGAAGTGGAAGAAGAAATTGCTCCCGAGAGTAATTTCTCATAAATGCAATATCCAAAGGGCATGATTATGGGACAAGAATGGGATTCCCACATCTGTCAATGTAAAATCAGAAATTACAACCATTGTACATCAGATAATAAGAAGGATCTCGATGTGTTATTTAGCACAAAAATGAACAAGTGCACAACAGAAGATATGTTAGTGTACGATGACGTTGGTGAGAAGTTACTAAAGTAGATTGGAGTCTACCAATTATATGAGCTACCATACTTTGGGAAGTACGAACCATTGTATTGATGGTTGATGAGAAGAGTCCATGAGGACTTCTTCTACTTTGTCGAACGGAGGGTTAGAATCACAGCTGCCTTGATTTCAACAGTGACAAGACTAAGGGCCTTAGGAGTGGATCTAGAGATCGATTTAACTGATAAGGCCATGATATTGGAGACAAGGAAGGAGTTGGGGTATAACAAAGGTCCGTATGGCATGGACATCGACAAATTGAAGAAGTACCGAGATTGCAAGCAGTAGTTGCACATCTTGTAATAAATTTGAATGACCAAGAAAGGTGGTCACATGTAAACACAATGTCACGGATCACATAACAAAGACAATCATTGAATAAGTGTGGACAGTGTGAGAATATGTTTTGGTGCTATTTTATTTTCTTTAGTGTTTATGGAGATTGGAGTTCCTGATGGGCCAAAGGAGAAGATTTGGGAGTACCCCATGGAACACAAATCTTTGGTGGAAAGATTTCAAAAATACTTGTGTGAAGGATCAATGAGCGTACCATTAGAGTAGAGGGAAAAGAAATGGTATGATAGACTTTGTGTAATGTTCAAAGAAGAGTGGTGCAAATGCAAGGAGTTGTCTTTGGTGGTGGGTAAGGCAAGATGCAGTTTGTATTCTACCAACATTTTTGCATCACATGATTTGCGATGAAGGACGGGTCTTAGAGCCCATGGTGCAAACTATCATATGCCTTCACAACATGATATTTTCAGGCATTATTTCACTAGTTTTCATATGTGCAACACATAATATTCAATGTAGAAAACATATATTGTGACTACCACACTCGAGAAATACATATGTCTATCCAGGATGGAATGCCTACATTGAGAGGCTTATCTCAAATATTATAAGCATGAAGCCCTGTAATATTGGCGAGAGGGGACATCGGAGTAGCACTTGTGTACCTTCAATTCAATCTCAAGTGGAGAACACTAAGTATGTGGAGAATGAGTTTGCACTCCCGGGGCCGCCAAAAGGTAAGCATACAATGGAAAATTCTCCAAAGACTAAATCCCACAGAGACAATACAACTAGATGATGAAGAAGAGGAACGTGAAGATAATGGTGGTTTAGAGCACGAGGCAAGAGGTAGCCTCAAATTAGGGAATAATTTGACCACATGATTACTCCACCCTAGCCACATGAAGGAGAAGATGATGACCTAGATATAGTACAAGGAGAGCACCACTTTAAAAGAGTATTCAGATAACAATGACCCAAGGTGTTACTCCACAATCGGTGCGCATATCACCTTGACTCTCTCCATAGAAGGAGACAATCGAGAAAAGAAGAAGGAAGTTGAATTTTGATGAGGGGGTGGAAGATTCGAGGAAAGTGCACCCAATTCCCCTACACCTCAAGAGAATGAGGAAGAACCAAAGGAAAAGAAATGAAGGATGGAGAAGGGGAGAAAAGGAGGCAAGATGAGACAACAACCGATATTGCTTAGGGTATAGTAGAAAAATCTCCAAATCATGAAACCCAAGTTCCTAAGGGGAAAATATCAAAGAGAAAAGTGGAGAGTATGTTCCACCGGTCATGGGCTATGCCGAGGACACAGTAATATTGTCCGCGCTCATTTTTGAGCACAAAGTGACAAAAAAGGAGTTTTATGGTTGGGAGCCGATAGATGAAGATAGGACAACCATGCACATAAGGAAGAAACTTTCATGGTCTATGCACGTGCACATGGATGAACTATAATTTTATGTATGTGAGGAGACGTGTGTATCAAGAAGGTTGAAGAAGACGCCTCAAGCAAGACACATAACGAAAAATCCTACTTTGTTATGTCGAGGAAAAAGTGAGCAATGCATTGGTAAAACTCTCAACAGAGGTGGCATGATGAAATATGGATAAGGCTGCAATAATTAGGGTGCTCAGGGGAGGAAATCAAGGTGAATGACGTAGAAATATTGCATCTAAAACAAAAAAATACTTGGCATAGAAGAAGAACATTGTTTTCATCATCATGGCTAAGGAAGTTGGGGAAAATATCATGAAAGTGAAGCCACACTTAGAGCCAAAGGTAGCCAAAATTTTCCTTCAACAATGCACTATGTAAGTACATTGGTGGACTTTGTGCTTGAAGATGAACCTCTATTTTGGACCATGGAAACTTCCCATATTGGTATGTAAGGTAGCTCTCGTAGTTCCATAGCTCGAAAGTTAGTTCGTTCAAACAAATTTCCCTATTATCTCTAACTAAAACCATTCTACGTGTGTGGTTATAACCACCATTATTTTCTAATAACAAACCAATACAAAATATATGCTCAATAAATGTGAGCGCTATATATTATTTCCTAACACATGCATCATTTACTTTATCATCCTATTGATCTAAAAATGCAATATATCTTTTCTTGTGGCTTGATTCTTCCTTTGAAAGAAAATTTATTATATGATACATGTGAGTTTTTACACTTGTTTTATTTAAGGTTATAGATTTAGAACTAGATATGCTTATGGAACATTTTGTTTCTCATGCTCCTAGTTCTTCTACCAATCCCCACCTACTATATCTTCTCTTCCTCCTATTGTAATACCTTCGCATCCCATGTCTCCTACTAGACATACTCATGATCATTCCTATAATTTTTGTAACCCTCCACATTCCACTTCACCTCCTAAGTGGGAGACATTATACTTCTCACATTTTTAGGACTCCGATATTTTACACATATTTATTTATGAGAATTTGATTCATCTACCTTTGGATGAGCATCATATTCCTCATTGGTTATGACATTATCGTAAATAGCCATTCTGTAATTTCCATAGGATTGATGTTCGTAGATATAATGATTCTTATGCACTCCATGATATTATTTAGTATTTTGAGGACAAAAGTATCATTTCTTTTCGTACACACTATGTTGATAGATCATAATCTCCCATGCCACCACACCGCACTTCGTTATCACATTACTTTAGATACGTTTCATCATCCTAAGGTTATTTTGTCTCCTCCTCCCTTGGACTTGACTATGCATGAGGCACATGCCCCACTTCTTATTCAACCCCAATCCACATGGGCCCGAAGGAGCACCACTTACCATTCCATTATTCTAGTATAGCTACGGATCACTTCGGGCTTATCATTCGACACCTATGCTCATCACACTGCATCATTTGACCCACTTCTATGTATTCATCATCTTATTTCTGTTATATTTTATTATTTCATTAGTGTCACATAATTTCAAGTTTATTTTATAACTTATGCCACTATATATTGTGTTACTTATTATTTCCTAGTTATCTTCATCCTCTTTATCATTACTACTATAAGTTCAATTCGATGATCATATTCTATCCATGCCTATCATCATTCTAATATCTATCATCACAATTTTATCTACACTATCAACATGTATAGTCTACTCTACAACATCATCCCAATATATACCACTATATCATCACATATTCATCAAATCAAATCAAATCAACTACTCAATAACTCATATAACAACACAAGTACACATCAAAAATGATCTCATAGTATATATACATCTCTCAAAATTTTCATGATACAACATCATGAGATAATTCCCAATATCTCACATAGCATATATCATCCTCACTATTATTGGAGGCCTCCATAGAAGCTCTAAAACTCTAAGCCTCACCATTAGATCTCGCCTCTATGTTTGGGATCATTTCTCCTCTAGTGAGCTCATAGTAACGTTGCCTCGGACAATACATCTTCATATCATCCCTAGAGCTCCTTGTATCTATCAAACATATTATGCACTAGGCCATCTCCTCTAACTACCTCTTTCATATGTGCTAGCTCCATCCTCACCCCATCTCGCTCCGACTATAAAACTATACACATAGTCTACGCCACCATAACAAGATTAAATAAGTAAGAATCATCCTCGATAATGCTATCTACTCTCTCTAAGATCCCTCCTATAAGAACATTTGGGGGAATTTAGTGCATCAACATGCATACCATTGTGTCCACAATCACACTCCAATACTCATCACCTCCAATGTCCAAACCATATTAGTACCTCATCACCACATTACATACTCAATATGAATCACAATATCAAATACAAATCACAATATATCCTACTTACATCGTACAACTATTACTTCCATTGTATTGTCCTAGGTGGTGCATGACCTCCTACTAGCCCTCCTCCTCTTTCTTGTAGACATGGTGGCTCTCTCATTGCATCCACCACTACAATGAATAAAAAGCAACCATCAAAAATCCACCTACCACTAATTATAGGTTGGGGTACACCCGGCATGATCCACTCGAAACAACATTATCTCCACATCAGCCTCATCTGCACCACTAGACTCCTATGGGACCTGGCCTCACTCCTTCTCTCCTCATGGCATGAATCGATCTATGTCATACATACAGATCTGGAGGAACATTCTTTCCTATCCCAAACTTTCATAACATAAGATCATACTAAAAGAGCTTGCCCACTCCTTGAAATTTGTCCTCTAAACACACAATGTGTCAAATACATCATTGCTCCACATGGTCCTCAACCCATTCACCATTTTCCCTCTATGGTATCCAAATCACTAGACCATTACCCATCATATCCAAAATGGACCTTCATATCATGGTATCAAACCCATAACTATTTAGTCTAACCCATCTAGCTACATAAATCTTTGGTTACACCTAATCCACTCATAGTCCACTCGACAACCTCACAACTACTATGTTCTTATATGCCCATACATACAAGAACATAATAACACCAATCCCTCCACCATGATCCTCCTGGGTAAATCTATATAAATATCTATACAAATGAGCCAACATGCAATGGCTGCAAGCATATCGTGTTCCATGCTGCTTTATACGCATTCAAATCCCATGCATCCTTTATGATATAGACACCCCTCCTCCATCAACAATTACACAAGAATCCAATACAAGTGCAATAAACTTATGAAACCATGACACACTTGATCTCATTATGTCATCCATGGTAATTGATGACTCTTCTTGTGTATTAGAACCTATTAAATATTGTCTTGCATCTCTCTATTTTCATTTTGTATTTGTTGGGAGCATAACATGAACCCATTCTCCTACTATTGGTAACTATAGTTTCTTGTATACATTCTCCAAAGTCATATTCATCTCTCCAATAGGTAACCAAAAGGTACATGTGTATACTCACCATATCTAGTAGATTAGAGTAATCAAATGCATATTATGGGGCACCTCCTACAATCTCATGATGTGCCACATCTCGGCATGATCTAATGTGTCCCACTCATCCTCCTCTAGACCCAACGCCAAAAACGTAGAAAAATGTCACCTGCGCATAGAACTCCCAAGAATGTATATCACTCGCACAACATAATCATACATAAAATCACCAAATTAGTGTCTCAATCATGGAAAAAAATAATGATACAAAGCTCATATAGACCTCTTGACAATAGTTCCCACAAGCTTGATCACTAGCATCTTACACTACACTACAAGTGTTCGAGTGTTTGAGTAGAGTTTCTGAGAGTCATTCTAAAGGTGATTGAAGAATATCAACACACAAGAAAATGCATTTCAGTAGGTTAATCACTCAGGATTTTGTAGACCCAAATTCCAAGTAGTCTAAGACTTAAAGAAGGGTAAATACCATATAAACACTATAGAATGAAGTGTACGTTTTGACCAAGTTTGGTTTGAGTTACGATTTCATTAATGATGTATTTCCAATTCCAAATATTTTTGTTCTAACACTTAGACCACCAAGAATATTCTAAATCCACATAGAATCAACTAAGTACACTCTTTTCTTTTTATTTTTATAGTTATTACATCAATAATCACTTAGAAAAGTGTTATTATAATTAGTTTAATTAATTTATGAATTTAATTAAATAAGAATATCCACTTGAAACAATATTTATCCTTTATACATATGTTAATCAAGACATTCTAAAACTTAAAAAAGGGTGAGATATTCGCCAAGGTGAAATGATTTCATACATGATGACAAGTGTTGGCCTAACCTTTTCCCATCGCTAACCTCTAGGGGCATCTAATTTTGCATACTATATCCAAGTGTTATATTTCCTTTATAATTCATTTATTTTTTCCTCGTTGTGCTTGGTTACACATGCATGCACATACATCGGCATGCACACACAAGACACACACACACACACACACACACACACACACACACACACACACACACACACACACACACACACACACACACACACACACACACACACACACACACACACACACACGTGTGTTTTCTATCTTTAGACTAATAAGGAATAACAAATGTATTTTGTGGAGCACTCGATAGTTATTGTTATCTCTTTATGTCATATGTTATGTTCTTTTATTGCATTGGGTTATTCTTATTTTTCATACCTTTTTTTTTAGTTTTGTGTGTGTATGATTGATTTTTACTATAATTGTGGTCTAAGGTCCTTAATTGTCTTGGGACACCATGAGTCTCCCATGTTTTATGTGCAATTCCTTGTGTGTGGTTGTGCATCTACTATTTTCCCGTATAAGGACCTTGATTATCTTTATTAGCATAAAACCTAACACAATTATGGGTCTTATAAGTTTTTATATCCTAGCTACAGCTAACATCACCAAGAAGGGTATCTCTCTCTAGTCTAAAATAGGTATTTATCCTTTATTAAACATGAATAAACATAATACTTGATGCGTGAATGTTTCAAAGCACAAATATTGCATCTATATTGATCTCAATTACATAAATATATGTTTGAATTGATTATATTCATAACTCTCACTATTTATACCAGTTCCCCTCATTCAATTTCATGATTATATCATATTCTTCTAATTCATTTTCATAATATTTTCTTCCCCACATTTCATATCATTATATAACTTTCAAAAGGTAAAGGTTATGCCTTTTCACTCATAATGACTCTTGATAACCATTGGTTAGTACCTATTTACATTCTTAACTACTAATTAGTACATATATTTATGTATATACCATGTGGTTTTTATTTATTTTCCTTGTCTAAACCATTATATATTCTTCATTATTATCATTTGATATGTTTTTTACTTCTATGGTATATTATAATTCTCAAATAAATCTCGCCAACATCATAACACAACTTCATCATAATACAAATAACCCTATCAATATAATCCCCAAAATATAAACAACATTTCATCCTCAAAATATCCAAATGATGAAGAAAACTATTAACATTTGTCTTATCCCCAAAAAAATTGATGAATAAATCACCATTTCATATTTCTCATTGATTCTTCCTTCCCATTCATAAGTAAAGTACTTAATGTACCTAGATCCTATAATCTCTTAGAATTCTCTTAATACTTCTTCTCTCATTTATGTGTATCTTCTTCCAAGGTCTTCTCTTATTTGTATCTTTCCAAACAATGTGTCTTGTGGCACAACAAGTGATGACCATTCCTTTGAGGTTCATTTCATTGGGGTATTGGCTGGTTGGGGTACACATATTTTCATTGAATCTCTTCATAACTATCTTCCTCCATACATAATTTCCTACTATAAATATTTATTAACATATATCCTTCTTCTTATTCTATTTATGCTTAGCCTTCTCCACGTATCATTTTCTTGATAAGTATTACTTTTTCTATCCCATCTATATTATTTTCCTATTCTCCTATTATACCATCGTCCTTCCATTATAATCTTCCTTTAGATTCCCTGTAATCCTTCTCCTAAATTATCCTTCTCTTCTTGGTTCTTGATTATGTTATTTCCTCTATTATTTAGACCTCCTTCTTTGTTATTTTAAACCTAGTCTAAGATTAGTTATTTTTATCGATCTTTTGCTCCCGATAATTTATAGTATTAGGTTCTATTTAATCCACTATCCCTTTTAACTCCTAATCAACCCATCTTGTTTAGATAATGGTCGAGTGTATTTTATAGTTCATCAAACATTTACTCGCATGTAATTTGCATCCGCGGATTAACCATTGATTCTTGGTCTCCACTCACCATGGGAATTAAAGATGACATTCTACATTTTCCTCCCTATCCAGGGTAACCATTATCCGGTCTCCACTTGAAGTGGGTTCATTATATTGCTCCAACCGCTGATTTTTAGTTAATTTTTCTTTTCTTTCATTTAATATTTTAACTATTCATTTTCTTGTTAATCTTTTTTTGCCATATTTCTCTAATTACTTCTTCTCCACATCTAATATAGCTCTTTCTTCCACACTCCTCATCTTTTTAATCTACTTTTTCTCTAATCCTTAATTTTCCTAATTTCCTTTAATAATTATGTAATCCTTGTTTCTTCATTTTTCCCCTTCTTCACATCCTTCTATGCCATCTACCCCAACCATCACCTTGAAAAAATCTAATAATTGCATCTATTGGATCACCCTCTTCTCACAAGTGTTAAACCCTCTAAAAGAGGGTGAGACAAATTTTAAGTTTAATCTTTTTCCTAAAAACATGTGCATGTTTTTTTTTTTAAATTATCTCCTTTCCGCCACTACCCTCCCTTAGCTAGGACCTAGGCTAAGACACCAAATTTTGGCTTAACACCCAACATGATTTTTGGTATTATAAGTTTGTATATCCCATCTAGAGATAACATCACCACGAAGGGTATCTCTCTCTAGTCTAAACTAATTATTTATCTTTTATTAAACATGAATAAACATAATACTTGACACATGAATGATTCAAAACATGAATGTCATATATATATTGATCTCAATTACATAAAATTAAAAATATATGTTTGAATTGATTATATTCATATATCTCACTTTTATATTTATTCCCCTCATTCATTTTCAAATTTCATTAATATATTTGAATTTTGATTCTTCTCATTCATTTACATGATATTCTCTTCCCCCATGTTTTACATCATTATATAGCCTTATAAAGGTCACGGTTATGTCTTTTCACTCATAATGACTCTTGATAACCATTTATTAGTACTTTTTACATTTTTGACTACTAATTAGTATATATTTACCTCTATACCATGACTTTTATGTATTTTCCTTGTGTAAACTATTATATATTCTTCATTATTATCATTTTGATATGTTTCTAACTTCCATGGTATACTATAATGCTCATATAAATCTCACCAACATCATAAAACAACTTCATAATATGAAGAACCTTGTCAATAGTCTTTTGATGCCATGGGTGTCCCATGTTTGTAAGAATTTCACATTTTTGTTAATCTTTGTTTGATATGTTTACATGTGTTTCTACATTATATGTACTTATTTTCTCCTAACACATGGTTTACGACTACTGATTAGTATTGTTTTCATGCATTGACATTGTTATGGTTATCATGATTCTTATTAATTTTTGTTTTTATTTACATCATGGTTTATACCATGTGCATCATCCTCGTAAGTATACTTTCTTTTTTTGGTGGCCACTACATAAATTTTTCGAGAGGTTATACACAAGGTCACATCTTCCCAAACATGGGTATACATATTTTCTTTTAATTCATACACTTACATTCTACATCACGCATTCCTCAAAGGAGGGGGCACATTTTCAGTGGTCTATTATACATTTCAAAAGATACGAGATAATTTTTGGGCTCAAACATATGTATATGCATATATAAATACCTCAAAATTACACTCGGACATAGAAATTTAGTAAAATCTACACAAGGTCATAAACGTACAACATGGTTAGGATGGTATGGATGGTTACGGCCCTATTATATAGTTTTTCATAGGGGAAATTTTTCCTATTCTTTCAACAGCTTTAGGATATTTATCACTAGTACAACATTCTCATATGGTTTCATACTCGATTGACTCAGTTTGGAACATATTCAGTGGGGAATGAAGCATATGATTCTCTCTTTCTCCACACTACTCAATTTCATCTCCAACTTTAGACACATTGGGGTATGGGCATCCTTTACTTTTTTAGATATCAACATGCATAAGTTCTACTCAATTTCTACTTAGTTTTATGGCACATGGGAAGAGTATGGGGGAACTTATTCTCTTTTCTAGTGTGTGTCCTAATTTAAAAAATTGGGATTATATCCATCTGAAATTATATGGTTAATGGATTTATGGAAGGTATCATAGAAAATACATTCTTTGTAGGTAGACTTTCCTATACTCTTGCATTTAAGGCAAAGATATCGGGGTTTTGAATAACCTTGATACATGATCTTCTTCCTTTATGGGGTACTTTAGATCCTCATCCTTTTGGTTCTTCTCTTTGGAATTCATGTGTCGGGATGGTACACTTAATGCATCACCACTCCTAAACATAATTGATTATTTATTGCCCTCAATTATCCATTAGAATTCAGTAAATCCAAAATCTCTAAAGCACAAGAATGGGATCACGTTCCCTTCACAAAACAAATAGGTGTATTCCTCCATTTTACATCTCTTTTAGAATTTCTTGTTGCACATTTATTTTTAGTGCATTTAATACATTTGAGTTACAGTTCAATTTCCTATCTTGGGAATTGAATACACTCTATGTTGTAGGTTTCATTTTGGAGCATGCCAACACCAACACAATGGGATACTACAAAACAAAGTTATTACGAGAAAAGACAAATTGTATCTACACACTCAAGTATATTTTCCTTTTAAGCATATAATTTTTCAATTTTGTACTTTAAGGGGGATGTAGACACTTAAATATAGATATTTATCCTTTAAAATTGTTGATCTTGACATTATACACTTGTATGGATAAATATACTCTCCTCAATCTTGCTTAGCCCACCTTGGATAGCACTTCATATACATATATTTTTACACCTCTCTTTCATTAGTTTCCAAAGTTTAATTACACAAAATATATCTATAAACATCCATGATTAGGCCCATGAATTCAAAAAATTAAAATTTTCAGTTTTGATCGGGATGTAGAATTACATACCGACCCTATTATATGGTTTTGGACTAATATGTTTTGAGCTAATTCTTCCAATTCCATCACATTATTATGAACAAATATACCTCCTTGGTTAGCTTTTCATGACATAATAACCTTTGAAATCATATATAAGAAAGTAAATCATACCTCATTTATGGACTTGGTACTTTATGAAATCCTCATACAAAAGCAAGCACTAAAAGAACGCATATCTCCCTAAATTATGAAATAACTCATGCATATCCATTAAGGAATTACCATTTACTAGTTTGAAGTTTCCTCCCAGGTATTGGGGTCTCCATGTTCATCCTAAAATAAAACAAAGTGACCATTCCCAAATATTTGAGCAAGTTTGAAACTCAAATGAAGCATTTTCGAAGCATGGTTATCAAGTTATAGTTGTACTATGGTAGATATCACATGTTAGGAGAATGACATGTGGTTTGATCCCTCTTTAGATTAGTGATGATGTTGGTGGTGCATCGAGATTCCTACAACCTACCTAACTTTTTTGTAGGAATTCCTTCTTGCATTACAAGGGTTTTAGGGTTTGAACAGATTTTACAGAGCCATTCAAGGTGATCAAATAATACCAAAACACAATGACATATATTTATATGAAGGTGAAGCACTCAGGAATTTTCTTACTCATATTCCAAATAGGTATAAGATCATATATAAGGGTATGGAATGTACATATGTCATAGTCTAAAGTGTATAATTTTGAAAAGGCTCGAGTTTCATGTTACAGCTTTATTAACAAAGTTGTAGACAAGAAAATTCAAGGACAACATTAGATAAATAAACAAATGATATATTATAACTTCATGTAAATTTTTACAAACCTCAAGATAAGAACGTAGAAGCTTTAAGCTTGTTTGATCTTGTTAAAGTTTGGATTGTGGATGCTCTTTTATATTAATCTCCAAAGGTGTTTGTAGATGCTATGAGAAGATTTCACAAGGAAGCAGATGTCAAATTGGTAGTAGTTGGATGTAATTTTCTCAAAGCTCTGGGGATATATTTACAAAGGAAAATGGCCTACTTTTATAGTTGAGGGAAGATCCATGAAAGGTGGATGAAATATTGACTAAGCTCCAGGTTAATGGTTGAGTCACCTAGGTTAGTAAGTAGACTTGGCAATAGTAGTTACAAAAATTTACAGGAGAGATAGACATTGGGAATGGAAGAAGTTACATCTAGAAATTGAATTGCACATACAATCCAATTGCCCCCACACTTCTAGAAATCTACAAGTGGATTATAAGTGGTATAGGGAAGTGTAGTTCAAGTGTATTTGACTTTAATAGGTGGAATTAAACAACTAAATTTAAGTAGTATTTAATTGTGAGGAGATAATTAACCATTTAAATAAATAAATGTTTAATTATATATTAGGAATTAAATTAAGGTGTTAGGAATTAAATTAATTAATTCTAAAGGGTAGGAATATGACTTAGATAATAGAATAGATTTAATTAATTATAAAAGGGTGTATTTAAATGGTGGAATTAATTTAATTGATTCCAAAGGGGGAATTACACTGTAAAGATAAAATTAATTTAATTAATTGTACTTAGAAGTGGGATAGAAATATGTATGTATTTTTAGGGTGTCTACATTTTTCCCTCTTTAAAGTGTTATTGTGAAGTAATAGTTCTTTAAATATAGTAGACGATGTCGATTAGCAAGTGGAAATTAGTGAAGCATTTGGATGCCCCGGCGAGTATAATGGTAGAGGGAATGCCCCTCAAGTGGGTGGATGACGTAGTAAGGTGGTGGATGACTGTTTCATAGGAAAGAGACAAGGAATTTGAACAATGAGGATAGGAGGAAATGTGTTCATGGCATGAAAACCATTTGGAGAGTGTGAATATAAAATCAACCTTTATTTTATTATTGCACAATAGATTTTTCATCTTGATTATTAAGGAATCAAGATGGTTAACCCATATGTGCATAAAAAACACACACAAAACAAAGAAAAGAGAAAAAGGAAAACAAGCTCAATATTAACAGTAGGTGCAAGCATCAAGGTTATAAAGGAACCAAGGTGTTATCACACTACTTAAGTGTTCCAAAAGTAAACATCAACAATGTAACATAACTTGTAAAAATAAGACAATCATCTACACCCCTAATGTGTTGCATATTAATGATTAAGTAGATGCAAATTCTCCCAAGGTGGGAATAGGATCAGACTAAAGAGCATAGTAAAGGTACTCATCATGACACTCTTATTGCATCTCACAGTAAATGATCAAAGTTTATTTTCCTGGTGAAGTTATATTATGAAGGAAAAATAATGTTGTGACTTTCCCCAAGCAGAGTAAGTAATCGTAAAGGGAAGAAATGTATAGTTATAAGATTGGAACGATCACTAGGATAGTAGATAAAGGTATGAGTTTATCAAGATTGTGTTCAAATTTTGAAATATTCATGTCAAGGGTTTCCAATTGTAATATTTTGATGATAAATAAATTTTTGTTCGAAAAAAAGTATTATTTTTTTGAAATTTATGAATATATAATTTTTTTAATTTTTGAATACATGGTTTTTGGATTTTTGTGAATTTTTGAAAATTTTAATATACAAATACAAATAAATATAAATAAACCTAATGGAATGGAAAAAGGAAAACATGACATGGCTTATTTAATAAGCCAGGAAGAAAACAAAACACGGTAAGCGGTCAAAAAGACACAAAACAAGCATTGTAAACAAGCCCAATATGAACAGGAATGAATGGCACCAAAGCTATATATGAACTAGGATGTCAATATTTATCCCGTAATTGGTCTACAATGAAGGTAAAGAAATTACAATAAAATAGAAAACTGAAAAAGAAGCAAAAAACATCATCACAAAGTGTTGAAAACCGCAACAATACAACATAATTTACAATAGTGATGTCTAATGACACTCCTAATGTGTTCCATATTGAAGAACTAGACAAATATGAATGCCCCCAAGTGATAGATTAGAATGTGAGAGGATTGGATCGAGATGAAGAGTGAATGTGATGCTTAGATACTTCAAAAATTCTTGTCAACTCCCATTGAAGTTTGATTTGTATTGGATTAAAATGTGAAATCCAAGTGTGCCCCAAGAAAAATTATATTGTGAAAGGGTAAATGATAGTAGAAGAGGATGGAAATATCTCTTTTCTTGATTTCCTAATCAAGAAAAATGAGGATGGTTCTCTTTCTGATAGGTTTACAAGAAGAAAACTCACATAGATGTATACATAGTATTTTATTCCCATCACCACCCATCCCAGAAGGATGGAGTCCTCAACACTCTTTTCTCTAGAGAATTGAGAATATTATATGATGAGAAATTTGAATTAGAAAATAAATATCTCAATAGGGTTATAAATAGAAACAAATACAAGAAATGGAAAATCAATGCGGCTTCAGGAGAGAAAAGAATGGAACCGGAAATATATATATATATATATATATATATATATATAAATAAATATATTATATTCCTTATATTAAAGTTAGATCAAATAAAATTATATAATATATTTCAAAATAAAGGTATAAAATATGTTTTAAGCCCATTAATCAAATAAAATTGTCAATACCATTAGAAACAAGTTAAGAAATCCTAAAGACCCATTTTTAAAAAAATCAAGAAAAGGTGTTTAATCTATTCCTCGCATATGTAGAAAAACATACATCGATGAGATGATTCAATCAATCAAATCAAGGTTAAAAGAAAATTACAAAGATTTGGGGACATGCCAAAGCAGGATAAATTAGACTTAGAATAACATCGGGATAGTACAAAATAATCCCTTTTCATTAATAATGCAAGGATACTCACATTGGAAAATCACTATGCCAAAATAAAAATTGTAAGGTTGTTAAAATTTAGAAACATGCAAATAATATTAATCAAGATGATGGTTGTAAATTGAGTCATACTTGGAAACCACTTGCTCACAAGTTAATCACCGATACATAGAATTCCCCCTTAGGTCTCGATTCTAAGCTATTTTTTGTAGCAAATAATTAATTAGTGTAATTTAAGTAATCAATTTATATATAAGCACTCTATTTTTAGAGAGTAATAACTAATTAATTAAAAGCTGCTACATTTAGTGTTAAAAATTTCAAACACGATGTCGATTTCATGTAGATAGACTAATGGGATTTTTTATTTTCGAAGTGATTTTTGATGCAAAAATGACGTAAAATAAAATATCAAATGTAGCATAAAGGTGATTCTATTTGTATCACAATTACAACATGTTTGTACCACCATAATATGTAACTTAAAAAATAAAAGTGGATTGGGCCGTCCATGTCCTTTTTTTATTTTACTCTATTATGCATTCAAAAAATAAGGAAAAATATAAGGTAAATGGAAGGATATATGAGGGTGAGTGGGAGGAGAAGAATAGAATAAGTGGCATAGAAGGGCATATGGCCATGTAAAAAATTATTGCAAGGTCATTGGGTGACTGTGGGAAGGGTCTGGAAAAATATGGAATGCATGAAACCTCTATACAAATTTGGGAAAATGATTGGAGGAGGTGGGGAACAAATTTTTGAAAGGAATTCATTTGGGGTTTAACCAAATTAATAAATTCTTTCTCTCATTCATTTTTACTTCTAAAATATGAAATTTTAAAACATTTTTAGATGGCATTTAAAATTATTGAAAGTAATATTTTCATGCCTAGGGTTTGTAGAGAAATGGAGCTATTAAAGTCATTCCTCAATGGAAAACCAAAAACAATCCTTAGATAGGGTTATGGGGCTGAAATAAGAAATATTAGTAAGAAAATAGGGTTGTTACATGTTCCATGTCATTTTCCCTCCTATGGAAAACATGGAATTTTTTTAATTTTTTCATATGGGTTTAGTAGATTTGATTTTAAAAGGAGAAAATTGTGAAATTTTGGTTGTTAAATAAGTGTAATCATTCTTAATTCATGTACATACCTAAAAAATATTATTTGATCATTTCCATGGAATTTCATAAGTCAAATTGTAGAAATAAGGATGCTTTCCAAGTGTTTGATGAAATGTACAAACACTAATATCTCTCTGGTTAACCCTAGGATGGATGTTTTGAATATTTTACTATATTTTAAAATATTTAAAATAATTTTTATGATTATTCAATTGATAGAAAATGAGAGAGTAAGTTTTAGAAAAATAACTCCATTAATTCAAAGCTTGCTTACAATGTAAAAATATTTGTTATCTACCCACCCAACCTTCCTAAATGAATGATGTGTAGAGGTTAGGGGGTTCTCAAACCCCTAGATAGGGGGTTCCTAAGTGGCCCCATATTTTGATTCCCTTCTACACCCGACACATATGAAAAACTACCACATAGGAAATGCCACACCAATATGCATATATACATATAAATGTGTGTGTGTGTGTGTGTGTGTGTGTGTGTGTGTGTGTGTGTGTGTGTGTGTGTGTGTGTGTGTGTGTGTGTGTGTGTGTGTGTGTGTGTGTATTATAAAGACATTTTCATAATGTTTGGCATCCAAGGTTTGTTTTAAAATCAATGTTTCCACATTTTAAAACCATAAAATTTTAAAACAAACCTTGGGTACAAAATGTTACAAAAACATAGGGGAGAGGGGAAGGCTAAGACAGAAAACATACCCACATTGCAACATATCAACCATTATGTCAATATAGGGTTTTTTTATTGCAATTTTTTCCCCATTGGCATAAGGATCATGGTATATTTATGTTTAAATTTATACATGGAACAATCCTACCACTTAATGTGGGATTAATTTTTTGATTGAATGGCATTTCTAGAGTCATAGAAGAAATTCCAAGATACACTGAAAGACATCTCTGACATGGTGTTGTAAGGCATGATTTAATATATGTATCTAAAATAAGGGATTCTTTTTAATGGTATAATAATGCTAAAAATGGAGAGGGGAAGCATGATCAAGAAAACATACTCACCCATAACTAAGTAACCATTATGTTAGTGGGAGGGACACTTCCATTGTTGTGTAACCCAATTGGAAAATAAATCATTGTATATTGGGGTTTATATATTTCTACAAAAACTTACTATTCGATGTGGGAATTGTTATTAAATGCATGAGGATTTTAGCTTTGTGGAATAAATTACAAGATGAAAGAAAAAGGCAGAGCTAATATGATGTAGTGATGTAATATTTTAGATGCAATTGATATTAAGACAAGGGGAAGATAAAGAAAGAAAAAATACTCATCCCATAACTAACCATTATATTAGTAAGAGAACTACTTTCTAAGTGGTGCCGCCCCCATTGGCATAAGGATTATCATATACTGGTATTTATATTTCTACATAGACCAAGTCTACCAATAAATGTGAGATCATTTTTTTAATGAATACAAAGTTTAAAGTCAAAGTAGGAGTTCCATTTTACATTATAAGCATCTATGTTCCAATCCAAGTGTCTTCCTATTAGAAGTCTAATTAATTAAAAATAGTTATCAAAACCATAATTTAATCCTCCTACATTTACATTCCTTAATAAGTTAGATCAAGAAAAGTTTATCTCATTATAGATACACTTGTTAAAGCACATCTATATGGAAGAAGGTGATTAAATAATAACCAATTCAAGAAAAATGGTTACATTTTGAGGGCCTACTATGATTGCACATACATGGGAAGGTTTATACAAATAACCTTAGTATCCTATTTAGATCGATATAAGGATTATATGTAATCATTTTGATAGTGTGTGCTTTGAAGTCCTAGGATCCAATCACATTGATAAATTTATGGAAAACAACATATAAAATATATATCCCTATATGTTTAATTCTCCAATACCATTATATTATTATATTGATATGTTTTTGTGATGTTTAATTAAATATATTTCAATTTTGATAGTTCTTGCAGACTTCAAAGTCTCGACTAGATATAATGTGTGGGGAATGTAAATAACCAAGTGAAACATTATAAATTAATCTCCCAAACTAAATACTTAAGTTAGGATGTGTTCCCTCCTCCTTGATCATAGTTATTATAATTCTCATTACTTATTATATTTTATATCCTAGGAAAATTATAAAAGAAGTGTTACACATTTATGGTCGGGAGAATTATCATTTTTGTCCTTGTTGCACATTATATGCATATATAATCTATATTTCATTTGAATACTTGTCGTATTATTATACCAAAATCATGTGTGTGATGGTTTGTTATTACATATTGTATAATATTTCATTTCATATTCTAAAATCTATTAATTTTCCTAATTATGCTTAGCTTAGAGAGTTGAAGTGATGTACTCAATGAAAACCTCATGGGAACCCATAGATCAAAAAAGTAGTAAAAATTCTTAAGTATGCATAGCTTAACAAGTCAAGTGATGCACTCAATGAAAATATCATGGGAGACACAAAGATCTAAAAAAGGTAGGTATTTTATTATTAATACCAATCTTCAACATTTACATTTTTCACTTACCCATTTATTATTAAGATCTAAATAAAGTTAAGTAGTTTTTTAGGGTTTTAGATTCAACAACTCAATGCATAGAGATATAATACGGAGTATTATTTTTGTATATTTTATGTGTGCTTATTTTGAAGTCTAAATTTTCCATCTACTTTATGGTTAAGCATGCATCTTAATGTAGGGAATCATGCATGTATGCATCCCTATCTTTCTCATTGTATCAATTTGAATATGCATATTGTCATAAATAGTTTTATCACCTTGTGATGAAAGAAGATAGTAATTACCAATAAAGAAAGATCGATCCAAATAATAAACTAAACGTTCTTGAAAATATGTCTCTCTCATTTTAAATAGGTTTTTGTACTTTTTGGGAGTATACTAGAAAAAAATTTCAAGTTTTGTTTTACACCAACTAATTCCATTTGTTTAAAACTCTCCAACTCCTTTTCAATAATCTCATTTTTGCATAACCATCAATGATGGAGTTATGTGACACAACATTTGGTTGAAGTATATATTAAGACTCATGTACACCTTAATGCCAAATGGATTAAATTCATTGCTATATATCAAGACATTCAAAGAATATTTTATTAATTCCATAAACCCAAGATAGAAAGAGAGAAGATCCACTAATAGAAAACAACAAACATTACCTCAAGACTTCAACCATCAAAGATGAATCAACATATATATGCAACTAATAACTAAGAAGGAAGATAAAATTATGCAATAATTATTTTAAATGTCAAAATATATTAGTACATACATAAGTTAAAATATTTTTCAAGAAAATAAAACCCAATATGAAGAAAAAAATTTCCTTACGCTTTAAAAAGGCACCAAAACAACAAATAGCTTTCATCTCACTACCTATACCTCACCGCTTCTATAGGGTATAGAGAGACACAATAATAGAGAAGTGGAGGATTGAACTTATAGAATGAGATGGATTGGACTAGGCTAGAGTCAAATTGATAGATATGATGAGTTATTCATGTATAGGAGGATGTAAGTTTCTACATGTAACTAGTACCCTCACCCTTTTTAGTGACTTCTAGGAGGAAGGTTTCTCTTAGTAGAGGGATATGATTCCACCGTTTACTCCCTTCTTGCACTAGGTTAAGGTGACAACATCAATACTACCTAATTTTTATTTCTTATTATGGATGATCACCTTAGTAAAGGAAATTACATATCTAGATAGTTTGACCTTGTATATAACTAGACATTGTGGATGTCAATTTGACACTCACTTATTTTTTTGTATCTATCCATCATGGGAGAGGTATTTAAATGGAAATATTATAATGTTATGATGTTGTAGATGAAATTTTATTTTCTAACCATGTTATGTAATCATATGAAAATAAAGTGTGATTTTTCTTTATGATGAGTATGCATTTGTGTTTCTCACCCATATTTTAGCAATATATTTCATGGAACCCAATAAATAAAATTTTCATGTGATGCATTTATTGTTGAAATTTTTCTACATGTCCACAATGACTATATCCTCATCCATGTTTTAGTTCACATAGTGAATGTTCTATGTTATATTAAATATAATTGAAACTAGATCTACATTATGCACTCCTTGATAATGTCTTTGGAAAATTTTCACTATTAAATTGTTGACATTTGTTTTGAGAATGCTTTCTAGTTTGCATTTTTCTTTTGGTCATGGGTAAGTATTTCAGATAACTTAGTATTATATTATATTTATTCTTCATGTTATTTTGATACATCTTTTATATCCATATAATTAATGCAAAGTATAAGTATGGCCTAAAATATTTCTTTCATGGAAGTACAGAAGATATTGTAAGTAAATTAGGCATGGGGTAAGTAGTTATAAGTTTTGGACCCATACCAATTCACTAAATTCCATTACTTAAAGAACAAAGACAATATTTGCACTTATTTCCCAATAATATATGAGATTGGGGATAATATATGGTAGCCTAACCAAGGGTATTTATTACTAAAATTTAGGACTACTATTCAGATCATGTACAACTATGTGAATCTACCCCTTTACGCTCTTATGACATAGGTATAGTTTTCATCTTAGCCCAAATATGCAATAAATTTTGTTTATGCTTTGTTTATTAAAATAATACATTTCAAGGAAAGGAAAATTTAAAATGTGTTGTTGTTGTTGCACTTGGAGATGCGAACAAACATATTTGATGAAAGAGTGGATGTGTCTTTAAAGATATGGCACCATAGTACAAAGAAAAACATGACATTTAATAAGAGAAAATCAAGCATGGGCAATGATAATTTAACAAGAACAAGTGGAAATACAACTCTAGTAGAGGTATCTTCATTCAAAGAAGAAAAAAGGTATAACATGCCAATCTCCTCTAAAACCACTAACACCCTACCTTACTAGAATACATAATAGGTTAAAAATCAAAATCAAGGAATAAACTTCCAACATAAAACAACCCAAAGATTAGATTCTTCAAATGATAGCCAAGATAATTGATATATGGTGAAACAATAGTGCACATACCCCGAGTAGATGAACCACCCAAAAATAGGGGAAATAATATTGAAATGAAGATAAATGTAAGCATTTCCATCATACTTCACCGATTTGGAAGTCATTTTTAGTATAATAAGTTCTCAAGATATCCCTAAACCATTATAGTATGAAATCTCACTCTATTAGCTTTCAACTCCTATTGTAACATGTGGAACGGACATCATATGTGCAAGATATTGTTGGACAAGAATCTTATGTGCAGAGATATTGTCACTGGTACGAAGAATAAGAGCTTATGTAATGGGTCGTGGGGCCAACAATTTGATGAGTGGGCAAAATACTTTTGAATCTTTTCAACAAGCGTAAAATGGGGTCCTAGGAGGCTAACTTTTTTTGGAAGGGGACCATGTTATTAAACAACACATTTTTCAAGAAACTCATCGAGTTGTAAATGAATTTAGTGATCAAGCTAGGAGACCGAGATCTACAAAGATAGGAGACTAGGCTACTTGACTACCAAGTTTCAACACAAACAACCATTTTCAAGCATAGTCGAGCCACTCAAACCACCTACCAACTCGGAGAAACCAACCAACTCGCCACACGACTTGAGGAGCTCGTAGAGGGGACCAAGTCCCAAGTAGAAAAATAATAGAGGATGTGGCCAAATCCAAGAGTATCTTAGATGGTTTGGTATATTTAAATCCTCCGACCGATACACACCATGAGCATGTGGGATAAACCCAAACCACTGAAAAAGAGGTTATGTCAAACCATGGCCAACTCGGCACCAAAAATTACAGCATGGCGGGGGATTCGCACCGCTAACCTCTCATCCCCAATGAGAGTAGTCTAATCACTACACCACCTAGCCATAGCTTATAATTATCATATACAATAATGGTATTAACCCATATTTCAAGGAAAAAATCACTATATAAAGGACCCTAATCCCCCCCATTTCTACAAACAAGCCTCAAAGTTTTCAAAGGCATTAAATCCTAATTCCAAAAAGTGTTATAAGTCCGAGGAGTTTGTGAAGCTCATGGAGGAGAGCAGAGACGGAGCTCATGGTGTAGAGTTAGCACACATTGGTCGAGAACAATGTCGGGTCCTTTAAGGGATTTTTTTCACATTTATTTTATTTTTGAGCAACTATACGACATTTTTAGGGCTCAGAGTAAATTGGAGATATTTTTAAAATTTCCCAACGACTCACTTGAGCCATTGATTTTTCTAATTTTTGGTCGTTTGAAGTCAATTTGGAGTATTTTTCCACCGCTTTTGACGTAGATCACTAGGAAACTAATTTTCCAAGTGCCACATGAAGGTGGAGGATATTAGTGATAATGATCATATTCCTTCCAAGGTTTGTTGATCGATTTATTGTTTGTTATTGATTCATTTCATTTTGTGATTTTTCACATTGTACTTACAAAATATTTAAAATGGGTCTGTCAAAATAGTGGACTTGGATACGTAGGCATTCATCGTTGAACTCCATTATCAATATCTTTTACATGTGCTATGGTGTTTTAATTACTTTCCTGTTGTTTTGATTGATTATTTGTGGGGTTAATTTCAAGTAATTTTGTGGACACAATTTAAGGATCCAATTTTAAACTCTTTAATAGTAGGGGATATACTATAGTTACGAATCAAATTTTGGTATCAAATCGATAGAATGCAAGATATGCTTCGATTACATTTTTGATATCAAATTTCTAGTGGTTTTGATTCAATTTTTCTTGACTTATGGACTTGTTGATCTTCTATTTATAGTGTGTAGTTGTTGGAAATACATGTTGTTTGCAGAAAACATGAAAAAATGTGATGAGAGGGACATATGGATCCCTCTTGATCTCACTTTTAAGGTGAGTGATACGGAAATTGGAATCCAGTCAGTTAGGATTGGTCATAATGATTTGGTGAGTAACAACCAAATTGTGAAGCTTTGTTTTCTGGGATGATAATTGTATCTATTTGTATGCATATGTCCTTTGATCAAGAGCAAGTGAAAATACCATTCCATTTTATGATATGGAAATGGAATTAGGACATTGTCCAGGTAATTGTACATTGTTTTTACACTTGATTTGATTTGGTATTAATTATTTATCAGTTGATTTTAGATTCGCAACTATTATTAAGCATTGCGGGATGCAATCTTAAATTTGTTTAAAATTTAACAATTTGTTAACCTTTTCTTACATGGTGCATAGTTCTCAGTTTCTAAAGGTAAAATTATTCCAATCTTTCTTGTCTATGAGAAATGGTTATTTTTACATAGTTTTGGTTTTCATATTCATTTTGGATAATCATGTGACGTGGCTTGTTGGAAAGGTATGCCTTGTTTTGAAACTATTTCAGAAGGCTGTTGGAAAATATGGGGTTTCATGACTACCTCGTTTCACAATGGTATTTTTACGGTGTAACCTTCTATTCAAGTTGTTGAACCGGGAAGAGGGATCAACCCTCATATTGGTAAAACTTGATTTCTTGGATAGTTTTTGATTGCATAGTTGATATTGTTGATTAGCATGCATATTTTTCAAAGCATATTTTGTGGGATTCCTGTTGTATGTAGAAAGGATATTTTTCCCATATGATTTTGGATTTGAATTTGGTTAATGGTGTCACATGTAGTGAAGAGATGAGTGACAGGTTTAACATGCTCATATTTATCTTCTCACATTTATGGTTGACAATTTCCATTATGATTCAGATAGTGGTTTATACATATTCAATAGGAATTTTTAGTATTTATAAATTTCGATTTGTATATGTTCTCATTTTTAAGACTCATTGTTGAGCACATCATGTTTACAAGTTTCATTAGGTAATATTTTGTAGTGATTGGCAGTTTCACCAATTTGGGTGTGACATTTGGCAAGAATTTTTTATATATCCTTAATTTTACATTAGATAGATATTTTGATCTTCACATGTAGTTTGAGGGATTCAATCTACCTCTCTCCTCTTTATAGGCATTTTATTGTTTGATTTCTGAATCATTTCCATGATATTTTACAATGATATTCGAGTTATATTTTGTCATGGTTGATAGTTTCATAGGGTTAGTGGACACCCACCTATTATTGGCATTTTGGTTGTCCATTTCATACCGATTTGATTCAAGAAGTTGTAATATTGGCCATCTCACAAGGGTTCGTGAAGACATATCCTTTTTGAAGGATATTTTTGTCTATTTACACTAATCTATTTTTAATATATTCTTGGCATTTCAATACATTCGAAAATCTTAACCACAATTTTATATTCTTGTTTTGTACTTTGGGGTGATGTAGAGAGTCATATAGTAAATTCAGTGGGTGATTGGAATTTTCCACTACACTTTTGGATTGGGGAAATAGCTTTTCTATTTTTGGAGTAGAAGTATTGAAAACCATAAAGTCCATTATAGATATCTCCATGGACAATACAAATTTTACCAAATCCAGTTGAAGCTTTTTTGGAACAAAAGCCATCTTAGTGGGGAGCTGTGATCTAGAGTTCATTTTTGGGCATCATAAGTTCCCAATATCTCCCTAAACTAGTACGGTATGAAAGAGAACTTTGTTAAATTTTCAACACCTATGGAATGTGTGAAACATACATAGTATGGGTACTATACCTATTTTATGGGATCGGAGATCAATTGGTGATGCAGAGGACACATGTGTCACTACCCATGTCACTATTCATAGTTGCTAATAAATATGTCGTGGGGCCAATAATTTTATGAGTGGAAAATAGAAAGTTTGTGAATGTCCGGTATTTGATGGGCGTAAAGGGTTATCAACTAAGGGGCCAAATCTTATTTCAAAAGGGGACCTGGTCATCATGTTATTAAAAAACTCATTTTTCCAATAAGTTTGTCGAGTTGCAAACCGATCTAGAGATCAAGGTGGGAGATCGAGATTTATAGTGAGTTATTAGACCAAGCTACTTGACCACCAAGTTTCAAAGCACGAACAAACCATTTTCTAGTATGGTCGAGCCACTCAACCCAACTACCAACTCAACGGAACTAACCAACTCACCACACACAACCCAAAAATCTCATGGAGGGACCAAGTCCCAAGCAACAAAATATTGGAGGATGTTTCGAAGCCATGATTATCTTGGATGGGTGGGATATTTAAATCATTCACCCAATGCTCACTCAACAAGCATGTGGGATAAACCCACACCACTAAAAAGTGGCTCGGTGTGCCATGGCCAACTTGGAACCTAAAACAACGGCATGACAGAGGATACAAACTACTAACCTCTCATCCCCAATGCAATTGGTCTAACCACTACACCACTTAGCCATATGTTAAACTTAGCTTATGTGATATGGGTATTAACCCATATTTCATGTCCAAAATCACTATATAAAGGCCCCTAAGCCCTTCCATTTCTACAAGAAAACCTTGGATTTATCAAATGCATTCAAGCCTATTTCCAAGAAACATTATGAGTCTGACAAGTTTGTGAAGCTTGCATAGGAGATCCAGATGGATCTTGTGGAGTAGAGTGATCGCACATTGCTCGAGAATGGTATTAGGTTGTTTAAGGGACTATTTTCACATTTTGTCATTTTTGAGCAACCAGATGGCATTTTCAGGACTCGGAGTAAAATGGAGATATTTTTAGAATTTCCTACGATGATTCACTTAAGCCATTGATTTTTCTTATTTATTTTCATTTGATGTCAATTTAGAGCATTTTCCACCGCTTCTTACTATATCATAAGGAAACTGATTTTTCAAGTGCCACAGGAAGGTGGAGGAGATTACCGATCAAGATGATTCCTTTGAATGTCTTTTGAGTATATTTATTGCATGGTATTAATTCATTTCATTTTGTGATTTTCCACATTGTACTTACAAAATATTTAAAAAGATATCAATCATAATATTGGACACGGAGACATAGGCATTCATCGTCAAACCCCTATATCAATCTCTTTTACATTTTTTATGGTCTTTTAATTACTTAAATGTTATTTTGATTAATTATTTACGAGGTTAATTTCTCTAGGAATTTTGTGGACACAATTTAAGGATCTGATTTTAAACTATTTAATAGTATGGGATCTACTATAGTTTATGGATCATTCACTCCCTCCACCCCATTAACAATGAATACCAACCCAAATCGACTTGACCAAGGGACACCTTTCCCCCGAGAATTAATATATGGTGAAACAAGAAGGGACATCCCTATAGTAGATGAAATACCCAAAAAAAATAGGGGAAACCATATTAAAAGTAAGATAAATGCAAGCATCTCCATCATACTTCACTCCCCCATCCCATTAACAATCTAGACCAACCCAAGTTGACTTGACCAAGGGACACCTAGCCCCCACCCATATAGATCAACTAATAATCACAACAAATCCAGGGTGGAATCTTCCACTTGACTTTGTAAACCATGTACTTCATAATGAGATATTTACTCGAAATTTCTCTCCTTACAATCAGCCATAGGTTTGTGTTAATCCTACCATGTAGATTGAATTTATAAGAATGGAATCCCTACCCCACCTATAAGGGACCCATAGAAATATAACCATGAAAAACCTCATATTTGGTAGATTTGACTAAGGTAAAACATGCACCAAGAAATGGGGAAATAGATCGATAAATAGATTGTATACACTCTTTAGTGTGTCCGTGACGCCCATAGTCTAATGCATCACAACCACAAAACGAAACACGTCATATTTTGGAAATTTTGTAAAAAAATGATAAGAAAGGAAATGTTAGCAACCAATTCAAGAAGGCCCAAAACCTACAAAATGGCTATATGTTTTCTCAAAATAGATGGTGATTGAAAAATTTACACCCTAAAATTTTTAGGTTCAATCTTGAAAAAGAACTAAGTGTATTCATGTGTAAGTTGGTGTAGCTATGGGATGAATTTAGAACACTCAAGAAAGATTCAAAGCGTGCCAAACTTCAACAATGATCCATCAGATTAGAGCTAAGAAAGAAACTATCTCTTTGCATGCATATATAAACTTGAAATAAACATTCAAAACCTAGCATATCTAGATATCTCTCTACTTCATGAAAGCTATGAAAGATGAACCAATTAAATATCCTACCAATTAGTTATGCATGTTTGATCCTCAAGAAGCTTGAGAGTATTTTCCCCATTAATGGCTACAAGGCCAAATGGTTCTCTCTATTTACCCAATGTTTTTGAGTGAAATATGCAATAGTAATGCAAATAGCTCAAATAACAATAAAGTACTACTAAAATATAGAAATGGCATAAGCTACTCTAAAAATGGAGGAGTGTTCTTAACAAAAAGAGGGAGGGGTATGCTTGTATTTATAGGTTTCCAATTCTAGGAGGAGGAAAGGGATGTTTTGGACTCATGTGGGACTAAGTTCCAAAAGTCCAAACTCAAGTGAAACTCAAATTAGAAAGGTGAAATTGACATTTGGAAAGCTAAGTCTCCCTTTTAGAAAGTCAACAAAGGTTTAATTATCCTCAAATAGGCTAATTAATAGGATAATGACTTATAGAAGCCATTCATTTAGAAGGGTGTTAGCATGATTTAGGGGTTTAGAAGAGGTTAGATAGGGTAATTCACTAGCATAGTGTAGTCAATTAGTGGGTATTGGGATAGTTAGTGCAATTTTAATAATAAATTTATGTAGACCAAATTATAGGTGTCTACATTTTCCCCTCTTTGAGGTGGCGTAAGTAATGCCACTTCAAAGAAAGTAGACAATCATAAAAAGCTAAAAAATTAAGGGGTAAAAGAAAAATTAGTAAGTTGGTGGGCTCCCCCTTGAGTGTCGATGGGGTGATGAAAAACTCGATGGACAATCAAAAAGACGATAGAAGAAAGAATAGTGTGAAGAGAAGAAAGGGAATGGGAAAGGGATTGGATAGAGGATATTAATGGTAGAGAGAGAGAGAGAGAGATAATGAGCTATCAGTGAACCAATGTGTATAGTAAACAATAACATGTCATCATATTGCTAGAAATCTTCATCATTAGTCCTTATTAAAAATGTAAGCATACGAAAAGGGTGTAAAATGACATAAAAATCCATAACACGAATGATGTCCATTGCTAAACCGCCAACTCCATGCAACATACAAAATGTAATGCAATACGAGAAGTAAACAAGTTGACCTAACAGGGAAACAAGTACACACACATACTCAAACCAACAACATTTAAGAAAGTTACACAAATGTTTTTTTATCGAGCTTCAGTTCCCAAATTTTTATGGCAAATGACAAGGGTAAAAAGTGATGCCCCAACAAAGGATATATGTGAGGGATTTTGATGAAGGAAATAGTGTCCAATGATAAAGCATTGTGCACAATGAAATAGTACCAGGTAATTTGTATGTGCCAAAATAGTATAGATGAAGCAAGCAAGCTAGCTTTGTTGATGGGAGGTAGATCCGATGATCCATGAGTCGTTGTGATAGAAACAAGTGAAAATTCAGCCATATATGATGAGAATACCATATATGAGACACTAATTTCAGTTGTGTACCAGCGTTTTACCAATTTTTTTGAGTTTTTTATTTTTTTGTCGATTTTTTGGAAAAAAATATTTTTGTGAAAATTTGATTTTTTGCAATTTTTGATTTTTTTGATCGGTTAGAAGAATTTAGGAAGTGGAAGATTACCTAAAAGCACACGAAAATGCCTAGGGTGATGAAACGGGCATCAGTAGCAAAAAGATGCCCCGACAAGAAGAAAATGGGTCAAAAAATGATTATTTAATAAAAATAATCATCACGATGAGTAGAAGAAATTGTTAGAGTGACCATGGTGGTCAAAACATGCCCTCGGAGGAACCACAATGGAATAAAATGGCTAAATATACCCCCTCGAGTGGAGTAAATCATTGAATGAGTTTATTTGTTACCAGAGCTTTTTCAATTTTTTTCCACAAGTGATTTATGAGTTACGAGAGAGATGGCATGAGTCTAGAGGCACACGAGGTGAGTGACACCATTGGGATTATGTACGGGAGGATGAAGATGGGTCGCTTAAATTTGTGAGTACCCAATCCTTGTCAATTTTTGCATTTAATAACATTTATTAGGGTTTTTAGGGTGTCAAAATTGTGTGTGCACACACTAAGGTCACATAGGCATTCATGGGGGCGCATACACATCAAAATTATGTGTATGCACACATGCATATGTCAAAACATGTATGTATGCGCACATGCAAATATAAAAACCAGCACATATGCACCTTTGACCAAGAAATGGGTGCGCAAGAGTGCACACACAAAACCCCACGTGCATGCGTCATGAAGGGCATGCATGCGTGAGTTAGGTAGGCTAGTTAGGGTGGTGTGCGCGTATAAAAATATGTGTGTGCATGCATTCAAAACAACTTGCACATGCTAGAAAGGGTGCACACATGCCCAAAAAGGGTGCACATGCATTGAAGAGAGGAATTTTGATACTTAGAAGAATGTTAGTTTGATGACTAGGATAGTGTAGATGATTTTGACTTAGTTTTTAGAAGACAAGTAGAAGATAGAAGAAAAATTAGTTCTAACATGTGCCATGTTATTTTGTAGAGATGATTGTCATCACTACAGGCGAGGGAGCGACATGGCCATCTAATGACCATAGAGGTAAGCTTCCATCAACATCATAGATGGATGATGGACATATTGCTGGAGGTGACTAGGTTAGCCCACGTAGCTAGGATGTTGTTGATCACTCTAGATCATGGGCTACCTCTTATGCCTTTAATAAAGAGATGACATAGTGAGAGCCAGTTCTTTCGGATTCCCATAGGAGGGATGACAATTACCATAGAGGATGTCCGGCGTATCTTTTTGTGTGCCTATCGAGGGTAGCTCATTGAGTATATTAGTGCTGATGGTGAGATTCTAGACTACCTTATGGAGGTATTTGGATGTGATGATATACCTTGTTGAGGTATGACAAGTTTACTTACACCGATGCATCACAGATCCAAGCTTTCATCGCATGTCAATATATTTGATGGCTCTTGTCAGTGGCTTTTTTCTCACTAACAAGACAAGTTCCTCATTTTATCTTGGCCTGATTGGTGTGATACGAGGTTTATTCCAAGGTGATATATACTATTGGGGCCAGTGCATATTGGCACATTTATACTAGGACTTACATCTTATCACATACCATGGTCAAAAGACCATGGGTCCTACCATGCTACTGCATATATGGGCGTGGGACCACATAGCTATTGGTCACCCTACAGGTGTTCTTTGAGTTTGGGATCTAGAGGATCCTTCAGTCATGGGATGGGTCTCCATTGGAGATGATATCTGTGGGCATATGGGTGATACTTATCATTATCGCAGGTAGTTTGATGACATTGTGCAACATATGATAGTGTGGAGGCCTTACCAAAATTATCAGTGGGTCAAGGATGTAGATGAGCTCAACATAGACTTGGTTGAGCATTTTTTTATTGGCATTCGAGCTATATTATAGAGTTCTATAGAGTAGACCAATGCTAGAGATAGTTTGGAGCAGCACATGATGTATCGGGTCCTGACATGTGGTATGCACACAAAACTGCTAAGAGATTTGACATGGGCTTCCTATTCAGCTAGATCGAGCTCGAGCTACTTTTGATGGGATAGGTCACATGTATGGGTTCCTTTATTATAGATCAAAGACCACAAGGTTATAATTGATTATGCCCCATGGTTTATTACAGTTAGTGTACCACCTTACCATTCCACATGTTGTCTGGGATACCATAGTTAGGATGCCTCCTAAGGATTATAGCAGTGATGAGGGAGATGATGACAATGATGATGATGGTTTAGATGGATAGGGCCATGATGGCGGTGGTGGATAGGGTCCTCCACCCTTATAGTGGTAGGCATAGGGCCAAGGATAAAGGTATATTCCTATTTTCCACCAAATCCAGATGCCCTAAGTGGGCATACCATTTCATTTACATGTTCCTTTAAGATGTGCAAATGTATAGAGGAGCACCATAGGGTCCTCCTCCAGGAGGATTACCACAACAGGGTTTGGTTCCTAGCCTACCACATAGATCGCCGAGAGGTGGAGGAGGTGGAGATTATGGAGGACAGATAGTTGTGTTACATCAAGTTGTAGCTATTAAACTCTAGGTGATGGCCGAGAGAGATCAATCCATGGCACGCCATGGTCATCACCTCATACAGCGAGACCAAGCTAGAGCCCACGTAATTCAGGGGAGGTGGAGTAGATGGTGCTACCTAGTTTTAGTAGATCCAGTAGATGGCTACTTAGATGGCCCTGATTACGAGCCTATGGCAATATTCAGGCCCAAGTTCAGTAGTTGACCACTCAAATAGACAAGGCGGAGACACAGGTGTTGACTATTACTTCAAAGAGAGATCTGTTGACTTCATAGCATGCCTAGGATTAGGATTATATAGCTAGGGTTATAGGAGAGTGTGATGCTCTAGTTCGGGCCTCCTCAGCGAGTTGTAATGGAAAATATGATATCAGATATCATGAGATCTTGAGGCCTCCTATTACAAGGCTGCATATCACCAAGAAATTCCAGATGGGCAAAGGATTACTCCATATTATCAGTTAGATGTGAGCATGTCTAGATCCAGGTCACAGTGGACCTCTCGATCAACCAGATTAGTGTAGCGGCCCACAATACAACAAAGTGTCATAGCTTTGGTATGGCCATCTCATCGCAGTAGTCTCCTCTCTAGGCCCCTAGGCCGTAGTCCAGAGAGGGCAAGATTCGTGGATGACTCTATTTATTTATTGTATATTGACATATTTGATGTACGCCTCTTATGAAGGCACATTGTTGATCGATGTATGATGTATCATTTTGTTTATGCCTCGTGATGAAGGCATGTTTTTAATTCATGCCCTTGATGGCATATTTTGTATCGATGATGTATATATTTTTGAGACAGACATTATATACATGTGATGGACATTTGATGTTACATTTTCCATGTATTTATATGAGTTATGATGATGATGATTATGATTATGGATGATGATTTGTACCATGATGTTGTATGATTTATTTCTTATGTATGTATGCTGATGGATTTTGATGATGTATCATATGTTTGATTATGTATTGTTGATATGACATCATATGTTTTGATAATATGTTTTAATTCTTTACTTTATCATATTATCGTGTATGAGGTAGCAGTAGATGATATCAATTCTTTTGATGAGATACTATGTTATTTAAACAATGTTTTTATCATGAATATTGGTGTGGGGGATAGATTTGTGATCATGCACAACCCCTCTTACCCATTTGATGATACAAAGTATGTGATGATTTAGCTTAGTATACATGCTTAATGTAAAAATTAGCATTTTTATATACGATGTTTAAATGTGATGATAGATGATAGATGATAACAAACAATGTGCATGAAACAAGCAAACACAAGAAAAAGTTAACAAAACTAAACAAATTTACATATACAAAACAACACACCTATATGCAAATAAGAATGAACTCAGACATACTTAACAACAGATTAAATTGGTATTTAATCTAAGTAAGTGAATGAATCCTAATAAATGTATATAACCAATGACGAAAGCATGCCATTATTTACAAGTATGAAATTTTAAAATGAACTCAATGCAACATACAATAGATCAAATAATATTTAATCTAAGTCAAGCAAATGAACCCACTTTAAATCATACAACCCAAAAAGATAATGCAATCAAAACTCTATAAACCGATAACTAAAAGCAATCAAACCACTACCTTGTTTTTGCAGGATAATTTTGATTCATTTTCTAATGTTTTTGGTGTCATTCTAAAGACAATTTTCAAGGATATTATTCACATTGTTTTTGTGATTTTATCCCTAAAAAGGGTTTTTCAGATGTTTAGGATTTTCTAACATTTTTGAATGTTTTTTTTTTTTTTGAAGTAATTTTCCAAAGCGAGGTAAAGAAGCATGGATGCCCCTAAGCATTAGATGGGAATATACAAAGGAAAAATGCCATGCGTTATGTTCAGGAAATAATATGTGAAGCTGCCCCCAACATTAGATGGGAATGTACAAAGGAAAATCTTCACAATGATAGATAGGAGTAGAACAAACCAGATCAAGGCCACAATGGATAGGCTTAAGGGATTCCTAGACTTAAGTAAACTAGCCCTAACAAAAGCAAGTATTACTCATCCAGCTATGAGAGTTCTTATAAACAATGAATCCTCCTAAGGTGCTGAAAACTATTTTTCACCCAAGGACTTGCCCAAATGTGCCATAATTGTGTGGTTTCACACTTGGATGACTGTTTTCTTTTTTACTATTTTCTTGATTTTTTATTTTTTTACTTTTTTTTCTTTCTTTTCTAAGGAACTTCTTATTCAAGCATATAATCACTTGAGATGCATTACATTCATTGGTTCCTTTAATTCCTCACCATCTGAGTGATCCATTTTGTAAGCACTGATCCATATTTCTCAGTGACCACATAAGGTCCTAACCAGTTAGCCTCAAATTTTCCCTTCTTTTCTTTGTCTTTAACAATGTTTCTCTGGTTCTCTTTCAAAACGAGATCACCTACCTCAAATTGATGAGGTATGATTTTTTTACCCTCGTGAAACCTAGTTCTAATAAACTTTTAAGTGATTGAGGGCTCTCATTCTTTTCTCGTCTAGTAGCTCCAATTCTGCTAGGCGAGAAACTTTGTAGTCTTCATCCTTCTCTAGATAATCCTGGAGAGATATTCTCATGGAGGGAAGCTCAATTTCCAAGGGTATAATGGGCTCATTACTATATACTAATGAATACAGAGTGTGAATGGAGGTTTGATAGGCCCAAATGGTGGGATGAATCTGAAGGTGTCAATTATGGCCTGTTTTACTAACCATTTTCTCCATGATTCGAACAAGGGTTTTATTTGTGGCCTCTTCTTGTCCATTACCTTGAGGGTAATAGGGAGTAGACCATTTGAGATGGATTTGGAAGCATTGGCATAATGATTTGATGGTATTGTTCTTGAAGTATTTTCCATTATCTGTAAAAATGGTGGAGGGAATGTCATAACGGTAAATGAGATTATTCATGATAAACTTTGAAATTTACGTACAAGTGACATAAGTTAGAGGTACAACCTCTACCCATTTGGTGAAATACTCAGTAGCGGTAATGATATGGGTGTGGCCATCTAACAAAGTTGGAGTAAGCTTCCCTATGAGATCAAGTCCCCATTTAGAAAATGACCAAGATGTTGTGATGGGCTACAAAGCTTGTGCTGGTGCATGTATCAAGTTTCCATATTTTAAGCAGAGTTCACATTTCTTGACATGATTGTAACAATTTATTTCCATGGTGGGATAATAGTAACCCAATCTCAATAGATTCTTTGTAAGGGCCATTCCACTTGTGTGTGCTCCACACACACCTCTGTGCACTTCCTTAAGTGCTTGGATTGACTCATTCGAATCCAAGAAATGAAGCAGATTCCCATCGTAGTCACGACGATAGAGGGTGTATCGGGCTATACGGAAAATAAGGGTATTTTTCTTGGTATGGGTGATATTAGGGGAAAGGTGCCATCCTGTAAATATTTATAAATGGGGTCATACCAGGGGGATAAAGTACTAACAAATTCATATGCCAAGCATGATTCTGGCATGTCATACACAGGCATTTGCAAATGTTCAACAAAGAATGGCATCTTGTTTTCCTATGGTGGTATGCGAAGTAGAGATCTAATTATTGCCATCACATATGTAGATTTATTGTGTGATCTCGGCCTTTGTTCAAAATTGATTTAGAAAAATATTCTTTCAAAGTTTCAACCAACTTCTTATAGGGGATGAGCTTCTCATCTTTGACCTTGTATTCATCATTGACATGTCTAATAATCAGCTATGAATCACCAATGACTAATAATTGTCTGATATTCCATCGGATGGCCAACTTCAACTTGATGATGAGCACCTCATATTCTGTAATGTTATTTGTGCATGGGAATTCCCAGATGGAAGGCCTATGGTATTATCTCTCTAATAGGGTGATGAGTATCACTCCTTATCCTAAACCATGATAGGTGAATGATGCATCAAATTGGAATTGCCACACGATAGATTCTTCTATAAACATCATGGATGTCTATCAAATCCAGACTCCAATGGTTCCATTCTTAGTAAGGGAGCTTTGGCCATTTGGTCTGCAATCATCTATCTCTTAAGGGATTTCTGATTTACAAACTCAATGTCGAACTCACTAAGGAGGATGATCCAATTAGCCATCCATCATGTCAGGGTAGGTTTAGATAAGAGGTACTTTAAAGGGTCAACCTTGGATATTAGCTTGGTTTTATTGTTTAGGAGATAGTGGTGTAATTTCTAAAAGGTGAACACCATAGCTAGGAAAGCTTTCTCAATTTGAGGGTAATTCAACTCATAGGAAATGAGGGTACAACTTAAGTAATAAACCACTCGTTCTTTATGGCTTAGGTCAAATTGGGAAAGCAATGCGCTAATAGCAAATTGAGTAGTTGAAATATATATCATTAAGGGTTCACCTAGGGTAGGTAGCATTAGAATAGGTGGACTCATTAGATTTTTTTGAGTGATTTGAAGGCCTTATGGTAATCTTATCTCCAGTGTAAATGTAACATCCTTCTTCAACAGATGTGTAAAATTATGGCACTTATCCACAATTTGTGATATAAATCGATGGATAGCCTGAATTTTCCCTTGTATACTTCTTAGTTGAGTAAGGTTCGTGGGTGGAGGCATCTCTATTATAGCCACAACATTAGTATGATCTACCTCAATCCCTCTTTGTGAAACAATGAAACCTATAAATTTTCTTGATTGTATGCCAAAGACGCACTTCTTGGGATTTAACCAAACCTTATAATCTCAGAGACATTGAAAAATATGCCTCAACACTTCAGGATGCTCTTCTCTAGTTTTTATTTTACTAATATATCATCCACGTAATCTTCCATGATATCATTCATCATATCATGGAAAATAACAGTCATAGCTCGCTGATATGTTGCCCGGCATTCTTGAGGCCAAAAGGCATGACCTGATAGCAAAATATCCCCAAGGGGTAATGAAAGCAGTCTTTTGTTGATCTTCCTCCACGATCTTGATTTGGTTATAACCTGAGAAGCCATCCATTAAAGATAGCCTCTCATATACCCAATCAAATCGATAATCATGTCAATATTAGGTAAGGGAAGTCATCCTTAGGACATGCTTTTTTATTTCCTGAAATTCGGTGCATATTATAATGCCAACTAGTTTCTTTTTAACTAGGACTACATTAGATATCCAGTATAAATATTCAATAGGTTTGATGAACCCTACTACTAAAGTAATTCCATTTCCTCTTTGACAAGTAATGCAATTTGTGGATGCATCTTTCTTAGTTTTTGTTTGATAGGTTTAACATTTAGGTGTACAACCAACGTTGGGTCCAAACCTGGAATATCTACATATGACCATGCAAATATATCCACATATTCTCATAATAGGGTTACGAGGGTCTTTTATTTCTTCTATTAAGAGTGAAGCTCCTAGCTTTATCATTTTAGGCTCTTCTTTTGTCCCGATGTTTACACTAATTGTCTCTTCAACCAACATTTTCAATGCATCCTCCATTTGTGTAGGATCAAGAGGAAGAGTCAAATCCACTTCCATAGGTTTTTTAGAGAGATCATCACCTTGAGTGGGTCAACTACTTTGTCCATTGATTTTTCCAATTATTTTTCCACAAGTGCCTCAAAGAGGTTTTCTATGTGTTTTGGTATTTTTTTTTTCGAGGCTTCTTAGTAGTATTTTTTCCCTCAATCTTATTGATATTCAGTTGACCACACATCTCTGCCTCTTCCCCAAAATATGCACATGCATCTAGATCAATGGAGAATCCCTTTTTGTGATCACCTATTGGAATGTTATCCCTGATTCCCATGAACTCTTCAATTGCCTCATCATTTTTGAAGAGATCAATCAGCACGTGAAGTTGTTGATCCCAATCAATTAGGTTAGGATATATCAGGGTAACTTGGGAATTGGCTTGGGGATTTATTTGAAAGAGTAAGGATCAAAATCTAGAAATCGATTAGTGGAGGAAATATCCTCTTACGAGGATACAATGGGAATCTACGTCGTCATTTCTGAATCAAATAATTCATCCTCGCATTCAAAGGAAGTTTCATTTATTTGTGCAAGTAGATCTCTATGAGGTTGAATGTCAAGGCCATGCTTATTATACTTCCGTGAGGGAAGTGGAATAGGTTCTAATCTACCTTGTACATCTGGGCCACATCCATCTCCCTGATACCCCATAGCTTGCATCGTGCGGTGTGATTTGATAAAATGGGGAGCTTGGTGACATGAATCCATAGTTCCTCTGTGTACCCATCTGGTAGGTGTATCTAGCATCTTCTCATCTGACAAGAGACCACTAGGAGTAAACCTCTCAAAGGGCTCAGGGAAACTAGCTTGAGTTCTTTTGAACTATAAATATGGTATACCACGTGTCTTAGGTGACACTCGAAAGATCGATATTATTAGGTCTTGTTCAAGATTGAATTTATCCTCTAGGTTATATTTACCAAACGTTGCTTCCCATGAAGTAAAGAGATTAACCAATGTAGGAAAATTCTTATTACATAGTGTTAATGTATCCGGATCTACATGATCCTTCATAACCTCCATTTGTAATTAAACCACAATATCTCTGTAGAGGGACACTCATACGCTGCACTGCAGTGAGAAACTATATGACACTCTACAATGTGTAAATGGTTCAAGGTCACCTAGAATGGTGATCGTATGTCCTTCATGAGAAAACTTGACACACTCGATGATAAGTGAAATGAACGGCCTTTATGACATGAATCCATGGTTTTCCTAAGAGCATGTTATATGCGAGGTCCAAATCAAGAACATGAAACTTCGTATCATGATAAGCATGCCCTCTATCTATGGGTATCATAATGGTACCAGTAGTCTCACATTCCTCATTATCATATGTTGTGATGGTGATGGTATTAGGATCCAAGTATGCTTCTGTGTGGCCCAATTACTTGACAACCTTCAAAGTGCGAGATATTCAAACCAGATCCATAGTCTACATGCACTCTTTTTACTTTACAATGAGTAAGAAAGACTTCTATTTATAAGGGCATATTATGACTAGGTTTGTTATGTGGTATCTCATTCTGGTCAAAGGAAATAGATGCACTAAGAGAAAGGTTTGTAACCATTTCTTGGATATTTGTGATATCTACGTCTATGGATATTCAAACCCCTAGAGGGTTTTATACAATATGTCCTTATGACTGTTTGAGATTTTTAGAAGATCTAAGATTGAAATCTTAGCAGTGGTCTTCTCTAATTGGTCTAACAAGTCATAATGTGTTTCTGAGGAATAAATGGAGTAGTTTTTAGATTACTATGCTTGTACATCACGTTTCTATGGATAATTGTTAACCTACAATCATAATGGTGTTCACTTTTTCATTATATGGTTGATACAAACTATAAGGGAATCGAAAGGATTATCCGTAAAAGGTATACATATAATTTACAACCCTATAATTATTAGATAACTCTCCTTGACATGGCTTCTTATTCTCTGTTTTATTATGGTTAGGAAAGGGTTGTTTAAACATCACCATTTTTACATTAGGACCTTCCCGATTAAGGTGAATCTACCTAGTCTTACCTTCTTCAATAAGGTCATGTATATAGTGTCATAACCTCATACACATGTCAGTCTTGTGTCCTTTGACATAATGAAATTCACAGTAGTCGTGCTCTTTATACCATCATAGTTTAGGTGCATCTTCAAGGAAGGGTAATATGGTTGGAGGATATGTGACCATGTTCACTGTATCTAACTATGTTAAAATTACAAGCAATGGTTGATTAGAGGCATGAATGTCCTTTTAGGGCCATGTCTTTGTCTTGACACAGTCCTTGCATGAGATTTAGAAGAGTTCCACTCAAGACATCCTGGACTCTTTTGGAGTTAGTGATGTCATCTCCTACAACATTATTGTTTTGTTTAAATAATTTAGGCTTCTCTATATGTTTTGATTCAATATGCTTATCCTTGGAGAAGGGTTTAATAGTCCCTTTTACGATTAGATCCTTTTAATGTTACTTCCCTTATTTATAACTTCTTTGAATTTAGAGACAGGGTGCATTTGTAAATGATAGCCTATGTATAGGTTTAGATTAGGTATAAAGATTCTAGCCATATATTTTTCAGGGACAAAGAAAATAGGTAGCCAAACAATGCCACCATTGTAGGAAACCAGCTAAGGATTCATTAGGTCTATGCTTTGCAGTACATAAGTCTAGCATGGTTATATCACTCTCCATGTTGAAGGAAAATTTTTGTATAAACTTTTCATCTAATGTGGGCCATGTAGTGATTCTTCCTTGGGTATGTGTAGGAACCATTCTAGTGCTTGTCCCACCAAAATATGAGGAAATAAATGAATAAGGTAGTTGTCACTAAATGCAACCTCCTGGAAAGCCATGTAGAAGTCTTTTATATGATCATGAGGTTCACCCTTATCTTTATATTTATCAAACTTAGGTGTATCAAATTTTTTGGGGAACAACACTCGTAACATGTCTTTATTGAAAGGGTACGGACATAGCTCCTCATATTTATATTTCTTGTTATGGCCCAAATTAATTTCTTGTAGCATTGTGAGCATGTTTTTCATTTATTGTAGCTCTCGTGTAATGATATGTTATTTTTTTGGAGATTTTCTCTATTCAATAACCTTTAATGTTTCATCATTTTGAGGGTTAGTGCGTAGTTCACTAGACTTAGATTAATGTTTCTCCTTTCATAGACCTTTTCTCGCATCTTTAGATACGTGCAAGCTTGTTAACTTTTGGATAAGTTTAAGTATTTGTCTTTGGATGACCTTTTCTTCAGATTTGGTGGTTGTATTTTGTATCATATTAAGGAGGTACCTTCTTTTATTTTTGTTTGATTTTGACCCTAATAAAGACTCTAAAAGGTACTCTTGAGCACCATCATTTTTTCTTGTTGCTTCATTCTGAAGTTGTTATTTTCACGGCCGGAAGTGAAAGCATATCCAATATCAAATGGATTAGTGTGAATCATATCATGCATGTCAATAAGAGGAGGTATTTGTGACTCTTCCTCATTCATGTTAATCATTTTAACAGACATGTCATGGTCTTGTGGTAGCTTGGCTCCTAATTCTAGGATGCACGTAAGTATTTGGTCTCTATTTAGGTATAAGAGATCATCAAATCATGTGAGATCAAGGTTATTCTCACCTTGTGATTAAGAAATTTCATTTCCACTTGGATCAACCCAAGCTTCAGTGTCCTTTACTTCAGAAAAGTGAGAGTTTAGGTTGGTACCAGTAAAGGTATTATTCCATAGAGTGTTGTTAACACCGAAGGGGTTCATCTCCGCTTCACGTTCCATTCTTCTAGCCATCATCCTTATGATAGGTGGCATGGGTAATTTTTCTACAGGAGGTTTATCTAGTTTTGACTAAGTTATATTCAACCTAAGCGTAATGTAATTTATCTTCCCTAGATGTCTCGAGATGGTTTAGCCTCTATCTCTAAAGAATGATATGTCAAAATAATCAAGGATCAAATGATCTGTCCTAGGTACAAGTATATGCAATCTCAATCATTCAAGGAACAAATCATGCAAGTATAGGTAATCCAATCAATTGATCAAAGTGTTTACACCTTTCATTTTCAATGATAGTTTTGACGCTAGATAGCCAACTCTATGTCAATATTTATGTCAAGTCCAAAAATGAACAAGGCGTAAGTATTAACAAAGCATAAGCATGACTCCCAATCAAAGGATACCACGAAGAGTTCAATAACCAACAAGGTCAAAATTTTCAAAGGGTGAGGATTACAAATGTAAGCCATGTAACCACACCAATTGGACATGTTGATCAAGCTTCGCGAAGAAGTGAGATATTAGTGCCAAAGTGGTATGAAATGATGCAAAAAATTAACTAAGACTCTTTAAGATTTTGGACAATATTTGAAGTAAAACTAAGTCAAATTATACTAAGGAAGTGTTAAAATTTGAGTAGAGTATCACCATAATGAAAAATGTTAACGCGAAATCGCAGACCCCCAAATGAGCTCTAAAAATATGCTTTTCTAAGGTAGACTCATTTGGTGTGATTTGCATAACATTGGACCATCTCTCAAGTTGTGGGACTTGCGGACTTGAGATGGCCCGCTAGAGAAAGTCGATTCTTCTTCCTGATCCTAATGCTAAACTACTTCTAAGGAAGGAAATGCAACTATCTACTCATAATCTAACAATTCCAAGGGACCAAGGAGAGAGAGAGAGCATGAAAATAAAGAAATCCTACACTACATAGGTGATAGCACCAAGAAAAGGGAAGTGTTGGTCACAATCTCAGCTACCTAAAGTGGAGAGAGGTGAGTAGAGGAGAGGTTGGAAAATATGTATCACAGACTAGAGATAGATTTCACACAAAACACCACTTCAAAACCCATTAAACACAGCTCCCAGGACCTACAAAAATTATCAGAATATGCACAGTATACCCTACAATGGTGAGAGGTGAGAAGAGACAAAAAAATGAGTAAAGGATGGACAAAACGCATCATGAAATAGATTTTATTGCTCCAGGAATTCACACAGTACACCATAAATGGGAAAGAGGAAAGAAAATGCCATTACAAAGCCAAGGGAGGAGGCTTAAAATCCTCATTCGACCCTGGAGAAGAAAAGAGAGAGGGGGCAGGGAAGAAGAATGAACAACAACCTTTTACAATTAATCTTGCCCATGTATTTATAGATTTGATCAAAGAGAAGAAAGAGAGAGAGAAAGAGAGAAGTGGGAAAAGTAGGTCAAAACTCAACCACTGTTGTTAATGCTTCTGATAAAATATGCCCCCAAATCTATCTTTACTGCATCAATCCTTTGTTCGGCACCTTGAAGGAAGAGGAAATGACAGAAACAGATCGAATATGATATGGTTGTTTAGATAGATGGATCCTGCATTGAAAGGCCTGAAGATGTTTCCTCCATTTTCCTTTACCTAACCTCCTTAAAATTAAAGTCTCAAACCTCCATGGTGTAGGTGAGGCCGATATCTTTCCAATGGTGTCGATTTACAATATTTCGAGCCCTGAGTTGAAATATATGCCCCTTCAAAGTTTGTATCGGATCCGTATGAATGGATGGGGAAAATAGTTTAAAAATGGGTCCCCCTTTTGAGATGGGACACGTGGCAGCCAGATTAGAGAAAAAATCAGGTTTATGGGTCCGTAATTTACCTTTTCCCCTTTTCACAAAACGCAAAACTCAGAAAACCCCCATGGCCCCGAAGCTCCACCTTTTGACTCTGCTTGACCATTTTCCCCTACCTCCATTTCATCCTGAGACACGTGGAGATGTGGCACTTGTTTGAGCTTCTCTTTTTGGATTCACCTTTGGAGGAGTGTTGTTAGGACACGTGGTTCCCTCTGCTAGCTCTTCCATACTTAGTCAATTCTGGATTCTTTCATGAATGGTTTTGAGCCCGAAGACCTTGGATCCTTGCCATTTTTCCTTTCTTTCTCTGGCCTCTCTTGTGGCACTACCCCTTCTTCTCTAACCTTGAAATTCCATTTTTGATTCCTCCCTCAACCCTTTAAATAGATTTAAGACATGGAAACACCTGAAGAACCGTTTCTTCTATTTCTTCTTGTGCATGGTCGAATTTGACTTTCTCGGGCCTCTATTTTCACTTTTCCTGGTTCTAGAACTCAAGCTCGTGGGTCTGAATCATTTCCCTTCATGTTTTCTTTATGTGTAAGGCTTGTTCTGACCAAACTTTCCAGGGGAAATTTGGGATAACAATTTGGTGACTCACGAGGACATCTGCCTACTAGATGAAGAGACTAGTGGCCTTGAAGCATCCATTGGGCATGGAGTCTGCTTGATAAACATGAAACTGATCTAAACCTTTGAAGGTCTGATCCCTGAGCCACTGCGAGCCTGACTGTATGCCTTTTCTATGTTTTGTCTGACCCTGAGTCTGCACTCTCAATTTTCATAAGGAAATCTTGGAAATGGAATTTCTGAGAGTAGAAAATTATTTTAACTCTGGGACTTTCATCTATCCCTAAAATGGATTGTTTTGAAATGACTTTAGTTGCTCTGCATTTTTTTCTTTTTGGAATTTGCAACTGTTACAAGAAACTATGGATCTTTCTGTTATAAATAGTGAAGAGCCTGGCCTTGTGCACCTCTAGAGCAATGCGAACAAAACTTATATACAAAGACCAAATCATACATGCCTCAAATGAGACATGCAAAGTGTGTATAAGCACTTCTTCTATGGAAACAAAGTCTACTCCTACTCCTACACTAATTAGAGAGAAAGCATGCTAAAAGAAATCCTGCTACAGGCAGGGAGAAGTAGCTTCCCTTTCTCAAGAGGGGTAGTCATGCAAATGATTTGACACTAAATATAGTTGCTTGTATGAGTGAAAAACTTACAATAAGCTGGTCCTCCACCCAAATCATCAAGGTATCAACATTAATGGAAAATACCTCCTCAAGATGACTTGCATCAGACTTCTGGAGGTGTTGATGATGACCCTTGGTACTTTTATGCTCATCCTCATGCCCTAGAGTAGGTATGACTAGTTTTGGCTTCTCCCTTGGCTCTAATGAAGCCAAGTATCCTGATTAGGCATGATCGATCTGTTTGATGTGCCCATAGCTCGAGTTTTAACTCGAAAATGGAGTCCTCCTATAGATCCTCCTGAATGAATGGCATGGAAGAAGTGGTGAAACTCTTCTACTATTTCTTCTTCTCTTCTTCAGTGAATATGGAAGATATGAATTTCCCAAACTTGATCTCAAAAGGTTGTTATAAGGTGCAAAATGTTGTAAATTAATGTTCTCCTCCACAATATTAAGTAAGTTTTCTTCTTTTGGATTTGGAGCAGCTTCTCCTTCCTCTGTTGTTTGAAGACCATCTTGCCCTTGGATAACTTCTTCCTCTAGCATGAAGCTTGTCAAAGAAAAATCTTCAAACTACTGCTCTAGAGGAATGTTTTGGGACAACCATGTCTTCTTTAGGATTTTCCTTCATGATGGGTTCATCAACCAAATCAGCCCTTCAAATGAAAGCAAGAAATTATCAATGATGCCTTCTTCTTCTATTGTTACAAAATATGATTTGGTCTCATCCATTTCTCCTTCCCAATGGGACTTTGAGTTGATTGTTCAACTTGAATTGGATCATCATTTATCTCAGATAAATTTCCATTGCGAACACTACACTCCAAGTAACTTGATGGTGATCTTCTTCCTCTCCTTGTTCTTCTTCTACTGCAACAAAATCAATCCTAACCACCATTGAGTCTTAAACCTTGGCCTCCTCTGCAGGCTTAACCAATAAGGGGATCTTTGTAAACCCAAATTTGGTAGCCAAAATCTTGAAATTATCTATCATTTCTTTTCTATTGGGCTCCTCTTCTTGTTTTTCTCCTTGACTAGATTCTTGAATCTCTTCTAAACATGGGCTTGGGAAAGCAAGAGGAGTGGAAGGTTGGGATTCAATGAGCTTTGTAATTTTTTGTGTTGGGGAGGGAGGTGGAACTTCTTGTTTGTTTAGAGGGGATGACTATTTGGAAGGGAAAAGGACAGAAGAATTGAGATGAGGTGGAAGACTAGGGAGTGGAGAAATGAAATCAACACTTAGGGTAGAAAGTGAGGGGCTTGACTCTTGCCTCTGCTGAAATGATAAAGATTGAGGGAGAGAAAATGAAAGACAGGGAGCTGGTGATTGACTTACCCATTGACAAGGTTGTCCCACACTTTTCTCATAAGCCCCAATGTCCTCAATCCACTATGAAAGTTGGGGCAGCATTCCAATCATGAAGTCCAACTTCTCCTAAGGGTTGTAGTGTCTTGGAAAAGTGCCTTCCCATGGACAAGGTGCCCTATAACCAATTTTGAAAGCCCTCATTTGAGTTGTTTCCCTAAATTGAACCATGTCAACCTCCATTTTTTGAATCTTCTCCAGTAGACCAGCATCCTCTGCATAACTATCACCATCATATGCATTCCCTTGTCCTTGATAAGCTTCATAGTCAAACTGGTTTTGACACTGCTCATATGGGTAAGCATAATGGTCCTAGATTTGATTATAATGCTGATCTGGAGGAGTTGGGAAATGCATTGGAGGTGGATTGCATTGTTGTTGTAAGTGTGAGTTCCATTAAGGGAATGAAATCATGATTGCACAACTTCATGGAATGGGAGAAAATGAAAGAGATGGAAGAAGAAAATGGATGAAATGAGTGGAAATGGATGGAAAATGTCTGTAACTCAAAGAATGGGTTTTTGACTAGATGGAGTCACCAGATGTGCTTGAAAGTGCCTCCAAAGGATGAAATCTTCACCAAGAGCACATCGAACCTGATGAAGTGAAGTGGTAAGGTGCTTCAGACCTGTCCCACCGGGCGTGCCAAAACTGTTAATGTGAAATCATAGCACCCCCAAATGATCTCTAAAAATCTACTTTTCTAAGGAAGACTCATTTGGTGTGATTTGCATAACATTGGACCATCTCTCAAGTTATGGGACTTGCAGGACTTGAGATGGCCCTCTAGAGAAAGTCGGCTTCTTCTTCTTGATCCTAATGCTAAACTACTTCTAAGGAAGGAAATGCAACTATCTACTCCTAATCTAACAATTCCAAGGGACCAAGGAGAGAGAGAGAGAGAGAGAGAGAGAGCATGAAAATAAAGAAATCCTACACTACAGAGGTGATAGCACCAAGAAAAGGGAAGTGTTGGTCACAATCTCAGTTACTGAACTAGAGAGAGGTGAGCAGAGGAGAGGTTGGACAAGATGTACCAAGAAAGCAGAGATAGATTTCACACATAACACCACTTCAAAACCCATTAAACACAGTTCCTAGGACCTACAACAAACATCAAAATATGCACAGTATACCCTGTAATGGTGAGAGGCGAGAAGAGACAACAAAATGAGAAAATAATGGACAAAGTGCATCACAAAACATATTTTATTGCTCCAAGAATTCACACAATACACCATTAATGGGCAAGAGGCAAGAAAATTCCATTACAAATCCAAAGGAGGAGGCTTAAACTCCTCATTCGACCCTAGAGAAGAAAGAGAGAGGGAGCAAGGAAGAAGAATGAACAACAACCTTTTACAATGAATCCTGCCCTTGTATTTATAGATTTGATCAAAGAGAAGAAAGAGAGAGAGAGAGAGAGAGAGAGAAGCAGGAAAAGTAGGTCAAAACTTAACCACTGTTGTTAATGCTTCTGATAAAATCTACCCCCAAATCCATCTTTACTACATCAATCCTTGGTTTGACGCCTTGAAGGAAGAGGAAATGACGGAAACAAATCAAATCTGATCTAGTTGTTTAGACAGATGGATCCTGTATTGAATGCTTGAAGAAGTTTTTGCCATTTTCCTTTACCTAACCTCCTCAAAATTAAATTCTCATACCTCCATGGCATAGGTGAGGCTGAGATCTTTCCAATGGTGTCAGATTTGCAATATTTCGAGCCCTAAGTCGAAAGATATGCCCCTTCAAATTTTGTATCAGATCCATACAAATGGATGGGGAAAACTAGTTTAAAAATGGGTCCACCTTTTGAGATGGGACATGTGGTAGCCAGATTAGAGCAAAAATCAGGTTTGTGGGTCCGTAATTTACCTTTTCCCCTTTTCACAAAACGTAAAACTCAAAAAACCCCCGCGGCCCCAAAGCTCCACCTTTTGACTCTGCTTGACCATTTGCCCCTACCTCCATTTCATCTTGAGACATGTGGAGATGTGGTGCTTGTTTGAGCTTCTCTTTTTGGATTCACCTTTGGAGGAGCATCATTAGGACACGTGGTTCCCTCTGTTGGCTCTTCCATACTTAGTCAATTTTGGATTCTTTCATGAACAGTTTTGAGCCCAAAGACCTTGGATCCTTATCATTTTTCCTTTCTTTCTCTTAGCCTCTCTTGCGGCACTGCCGCTTCTTCTTCCCTGACCCTACAATTCCATTTCTGATTCCTCCCTCAACCCTTTAAATAGATTTAAGACATGGAAACACCCAGAAGAACCGTTTCTTATATTTCTTCTTGTACATGGTCGAATTTGACTTTCTCGGGCCTCTATTTTCACTTTGTCTTGTTCGGAACTTCGAGCTCATAGGTCTAAATCGTTTTCCTTCATGTTTTCTTTATGTGTAAGGATTGTTCGACCAAAATTTTCGGGAAAATTTGGGATAAAAAATACACTTAGATCATGTTTACGAGAAACATGATGTAAGTATCTTAATTGTGTTGAGACAATGCGAACAAGGTAACATGTATAAGGGGATCAAATGATGACCAAATCCTAACTATGATGATGATATTTAAATCAAGATCAAGTGGTTCATCAAGATGTGAAAATGTACCCACACACTTTAGAAATTTAACAACTCATCCAAAAACATGGATAAGAGTAAACGAACAAAAAAGTGGTGAACACAATCTATGTGACAAGAATCGTTAAACATGCCTTCTCTTGTCTCAAATGGGAAACAAGAATGAAAATGAATAGACCAAGTGATGGTGAAACTGTCTATTATAACTTCGGTAGAGTTTTTCCTTTCCTTAGGGAAAGTGAAGAACTAAGAAAAAGTGATATGTTGCAAGCTTCATGATGAATATCACTAGACCCAAACTTTGAGGTACTCTCCCCTTGTTCGTCAAACAAGGTTTTGACTCCAAATAAATTAGTGTTTTTTTATGGCTCTTGACTCAATGGTTTGGACTAGCATAAGTTGGCCTCTTGAATAAATGGCTTTCCTATTAGATCTCTCAACTACATGCTACAAACACACAATGCGATCTTGATTTTCCAAGGAGTTACTCTTAGAGTATCTCGTCTTTACTTTACCCTCTTTGAATACAATGAGTGTAAATGCATTCTCTTGTATCGCCATTGGGGTTGTAATATATTGTATGTTTTAGCTCTAACTCACAAAATTATTTCTAGTCAAGTGGGTAAAGTGAGGCACTTCCCATTTCATCCACGAGGTTACTTAGTGGTGGACTACTTTAGGGTTCTTAGAACCACCCCCATTGTTGTAGCTTAAGGCATTATGCTAAAGGGATTATGTTCTAGTTGAACGGATGGGGACATACCATTTTTCAAACATGTACATACAATGTGTTTAATGTGGTGTGTTTTTGTCATTTTTAGACTTAGTGTGGTTTTTGTCACACATCGTTTGGCAACCTACATCAAACACGTTAGTATTATTTTGATCCCAATTCTTTCACAAGAAGATTTTGGTTCTACACACAATGATTATTAATTTTCCAAGTGGTCAAAATATCATATAAAGTAGATAACCCATTGATTTGATTTCCAAGATTGTCCTAAGGCACTAGGAAAGAGAATATGCAACGGAAACCTCACTAAACTTGTAAAAATAGAAAATCTTTGAATCAAATTGCAAGAAGTAAACTTCTTTTTAACAAAATTTGAAGTTATTTCCATTTTATAAACTTAATTGAAGTGTATGGAAAGCATAAGAAAGTAAAATAAATGCAAAAAACTCAAATTAAGTTAGTATAAAACAAATAATCAGCAAAAACTTGCAAACCCTTGTCGAAAACCTATAAGAATGTCGAAAAAATGAAGAATATCAATTAATGCAACTTGCGACAAAAATTAAATTCCAACAAGGAATTCCTATGCACCCTTATTGGCGTGTGTGTGTGAGTCTTGGTATGTGCGCGCTCTTTAGGGTAAGTGTGTGGGTCTGTGGAAATGATAGAGATCATTTATGCCTATGTGTCTAGAATGATGTGTACGTGGTATTTTCAGCATGTGCGTGCCACAAATGATGTGTGTGTGTATTGGGTAAAATGTCGGATAACACATAAGGTGGATTTATAGGTGTTCATCTAGAATGATGTTTATGGGGTTTTTAATGTGTTTTTATGGGTTTGGACAAGTGTGTGGTTCGGGTTTAGCTAAATGGCTCAAGAACATTATTTGCATGTACCGGGTAAGTGTGATGTGTATGATCCCTTTTCGACGTGTGTGTGGGATTTCAACATGTGTGCGTCCTTTTTCATGTGTGTGCATCCCTCTTTAATGTATGTGTGTGGCCCTAAAAACCACCAAACAAGACTAGAACTAGAAATTTAAAAATTCCAAAAGGTTCTATTTTAGTCCTTTAAATGATTCACTATCATAAACCTATTGAATTCATAAGCCAAAGGGAGATTTAACACATATAAGTTTACCAAATTTTTGGACAAAACTAGGTTTCCCTCAAAAAATCATGTAAATGACAAAATTTAAACAACTTCTAATGGACTATGGGATTAATCCCACCGATCGTGACATATGTATTCATGTGTAAGTTGGTGTAGCTATGAGATAAAGCTTAGAACACTCAAGAAAGATTCAAAGCTTTCCAAACTTCAACAAAGGACCATCAGATTACAGCTAAGCAAGAAACTATCTCTTTGCATGCATATATAAAATTGAAATAAATGTTCAAACCCTACCATATCTAGATATATCTCTACTGCATGAAAGCTATCAAAGATGAACCTATTAAAGATCCTAGAATTGGTTATGCTTGTTTGGTCCTCAAGAAGCTTGATAGTAGAGTCTACCCATTAAAGGCTACAAGGCCAAATGCTTCTCTTTATTTACCCAATTCTTTTGAGTGAAAGATGCAATAGTAAATCAAATAGCTCAAATGGCAATGGAAACTACTAAATCTAGAAATGGCATTAGTTATTCCAAAAATGGAGTGTTCTTGACAAAAAGGGGAGGGGTATGCTTGTATTTATAGGTTTCCAATTCTAGGAGGAGGAAAGGGATGTTTTGGACTCATGTGGGACTAAGTTCAAAAAGGCCAAACTCAAGTGAAACTCAAATTAGAAAGGTGAAATTGACATTTGGAAAGCTAAGTCTCCCTTTTAGAAAGTCAACAAAGGTTTAATTATCCTCAAATAGGCTAATTAATAGGATAATGACTTATATTTGGTACAAAGTAACATAAATTTCTTATATTTACTTAAATAAATTTGAAGTATAAGAACTAATAAAATTAGAAAGAATAATAAACTAAATTTTATACTTAATAATTATTTTAGTAACTATTGCCCCATTGTTTGTCCCGCTACTTCCAACACTTTTCAAGAAGACTTAATAGCATTAATGTGTATGTGTTATGACGCCTACATATACGTTCTTGTGATTTTTTGGTCACTTTTTGCCCCCAATATCTTTGCACATATAAATATCTATATATATAGTATTAATGTCTTTTATATATTTAACAACATTAATGTAATATAATTGTTTGATATATCAAAAAATTATATTACAATTTTTTATTTATCAACAAATTTTGCATCACTTTTGTTCCACATGATATTAATTTATCAAAAAATTAATGGCACAAAAGTGATGCAAAGGTGGCGTAAAAGTCACATAAATGTCATTCAATAAAAAAATTAGTCACGTCAAGTTTGCATTACAATTTGTGTCACATCCATGTGATTTAATAAAATCTAAATATTTTATTTAAATCTAAATGCAAAGATTTGCTATAAATGATATACAATGAAATATAAATGCTAAACAATTTATTTAATATTAACTATGAAAGGAAATGAGAGGGGTAAGTTACTTATCTTAATTTCACTTATCCCATTGTGAGTCCGGGCAAGACAATGTGATGAAATAGGAGCATTGACCATCGTAGCAAACCACATAAAGATGTAGAATGTGTGGAAATGATCGAACTAGGGTACTGGAGAGGGATAGTGGCATGCGCGGGTGTTCCTAAGTACTAATTTTTGGCACCTAAGTTTGCGAGAAAATATCAAGATATGGTTCGACAATGCCACTAGGGTTTCACACCTCTTTACCTTTTGTCACTACAAGATCACTAAAGTTGTCGTAAGCTCCATGCAATGAAATAATGACTGTAAAAACCTCAAATAGACATCAAATTCTTAGAAGAAAATATGCAAAATGAGGGGCCAAAGCTGTTTCTCGGCCTCCACAATGGTCGACTTACAATCGAGTGTTGCACTACATTTCGAGACCCAATGTAGTTTTACGTGTAATAGTACTCATAGGTCACCCTTACACCAATGATGCCAAGATAGCAGGAAATAGCTAGATAAAAATGCAAATGTGTGGATGGAATAGAATGAGATCCCCTTCCTATGTAGTGTGTATGTAGACTAATAGGCCCAAATGCGATCCTTTGCCCTATGTAGATAGCTAGCCCTTATAACGATATGTATGTTGTGTTTATATTGGGATATTTTGTTCGAATTTCAACACTAATGACCCGACATGCCGATTAGTACCTCAAGAGATGAGAGGAAAACTGAAAATACCAACCTCAAATGTCAAAAATAAGATCAAACATAAAGAGGACAGGCACCCAGGATGGATAGGAGCACTAGGTGCTAGTGTCCATTCTTGGGCACTAGTGTCCATTCTTGGCACTAGTTCAAGAGACAAATGATGACAAACATGGTTCATTTTAAGACCCCCTCCAAAAAAAATATATAGAATGGGTGGAGAATATCTGAAATGGACTTTTGAAACAATAGCAAACATCCCAAAAAAATAATCGTGGCAAAGACGATTTGGCATGTCGTAGATTTTCCTAGATTTCACATAGTTTGACATGTGTTAGATGGTTTTCTATTTATAGTAAAATGAGGGAGTCAAATGTCCATCCTTTTAAGGTTAGATGGACTAGGTTAAATGGTCATCTCTCCCCTATTAGATAGATAGGGATGGATGACCATCTCTCCTTGTTAAACAGATAGGTTTGGACAGTCATCTCTTCCTATCAAACAAAAAGTATTAGAAGTTTGTCTATTTATACACGAAATAGGTTAAGTAGTCATCTCTATTGTATTATACAAACTATGTTGGATGGACGTCTCTTCTCTACTATCTGTACAACATTGGATGGTTTTCTATTCTCTATTTCAAAGGTGGTGTTAGACGATCATCTCTTCTTTATTAGACAGACGTCCCTATAGCGAGAACATTCATCTTATAGAGAAAGATGTGTGTCTCTTTCATGGTCATTAGAGGTGTAGAAAAAAGTATTTTGCAGTCGTCTATGTATCAAAAAAAGAATAAATACAATGAATTAATACATATACTACCCCCTTCATAACCCCGAACCATATGTATTATACCTCAGTGAATATGAATACAATTTGATTCGAAACATTGGAAAAATACATGGATAAGATTAATTTTAAGTGTAAATCGTAGGTAAAATGACCCATACAAATGACACATCAACTGAAATTTTAGGTGAATTGAGCAAAGAGTCGAATGCTAAAAATTTACTATTTCCAATTTAAAAAACCTCTAATATTCACAAGTTTACAAAGATTTGTCACTAAAATTTTCCCTAATGATGAGATAAGTGGAAAATGACAGATAGGATCCCTATGACTGTCAGAACTATGTGTATGATTAACAAGTGTAGAAGATACAAGAAAATAAATAGTAATAAGACAAATGGATGGACTATGGAGCGAGTCATCAGTGAATACTTTTCTTACGCAAGATCCATATATAAAACAACATACTTTGCGGTATAATAATAGTAGTAAGTGCATGATTTTGTGTCTACATTTTCCAAAGCACTTTATGTTGGTGAGAAAAATCTCTTTAACATAAATAAGATAAAGATGCATACGATACAATTCCATAGAATCTCATGTCGCGAGGAGAATGCACAAATGTGATAGAAGTATGTGCCGATTTAGAACACATAGTGTGAAAAACCATGATCGATGTTTCGATCCATGAGGCGTAACAAGTGACATGGGATTGTAATGAGGAACAATAAGTGAGATTGATGATTGTGATGTTCAGTGATTGGATATTTTTGATTTTTGTTAGTGATGGAAATTTTTGAGGTAAGGAGTGATCAATTCCCCACCCAAATGTGTTCTTGTGAAAAATTGAGGATTTGGGCATCCTATTGCAGAGGAAGAGTGTAGAGAGAGAATTTTAGTGTTACCCTCCAAATTTAACTACATCCTCAAAAGGTCTAGCCCTTCTGCAGATGGACAAAGATCGAGTTTATTTGATTTTGGATCCATTTCTATTTTTTCAAACGCGATAACCCATATATGTGTAGTATACGAAAGGATATGACATCTCATCACCCCCACTCCATAGGTGTCACCGAAATTTATTACTTCCATGTTAGGTCATCTAGAAGCAATCACAAAATGTAAAGTAATTTCCCATGTTAGGTCATCTAGGAACGCGGTGATGTAACTCCCAAGTTAGGTCATTTGGGAGGATAAATACATTTTTGTGTCGATTTGATGAATGTGTTGATTAAAATTTTATTTTCGCAAGTTGAATGTGTGTGATTGATTGATTGGTTACTCATGGAGATATTTTACACTTGTTTCCCAGGTTAGGTCATTAGGGGGATTCTCTAGAAATTGATGTGAGATGTTGCATGGTGTACAAGTAAATGTTGACGATGATGGGTTGGGAATGTAGATTGATTATGAGATGGTATAATGGGAATTATAGGATGCCCCCAATTATATGCCCCCTTTCAGTGAAAGGGGAGTGATTATGAGAATGAATGTTGAGCCAAAAGTAAGTGTGTAACAATGTGATAGTGGATGTATGATAGATATCACAAAAGTGTGTGTATATCGAATGAGAATAATGTCAAGGAGAAGTATAGCGTGTGTTATATGTGTATGATATGGTAATAGGCATAATTTTGAAGAGAAACCCGTAAAAAAAAAATAAGAATTAAATTAATTATGCTCAAGATATGATGGAAATTGTATAAGGTGTATTGGTGTGAAGAATAAGTGTGAATAATGACTATAACGTGGTAAGTAATGAAGATTTACTATAAATAGTAAATAGAAAAAGTGAATAGGTATTTCATTTGGTAATTGTAAGAGTTTGATTTTGATCTCTAGGTGTGTGAAGATGCCTCAAGTGAGAGCACCACAATTGAGTTAGTTCGAGATGGTGGTAGTAGTTGTGGCATCACGTACGATAATGGAGCTAGTAAGTGTAAATTTTTCCCAAATTGTGTTGAAATTAATCATTTTTGGTGAATTTTTACAAAAAAAAAAAAAATGAGTTTTTGGCATTTTATATCTAGACAAGAGAAGTGAAGGTGAGAATGAAATTCCAAACACAAGCACCTAGGCATGGGTGCTTAGTGACCTGCTCCAGGCATTAGTGTCCGGGAAGCTTGGGTTAAGCCCATTATTGTAGATGTGAAATTTGATGTTTGTTGATGTTACAAGTAGTTGTGGTTATGTTTTTATGATGTTCTAACATCGTGTTTTCTTCCATTTTTTTGTATAGAGGGATAACCATTCGAGAGAGTTTCATGGTGGTCATCATTTCAAGTATAATTCTAGGAATGGGGTCATCATACAACGAGTGGGATGTACTAGACCGTGTTCATCCTATGGCATATAACAAGGATAGGGGATGTACCCCATAATATGCCTATGCTCACATATTTTTATGAGAGGTGGTGTGCAGATACTTGCACCTTTTGGTTACCTACAGATGGCAATTACTCTAGTGGATGTGTATCACATACTGCGATTACCTATTATTGGTGAGAGGGCTTGGTTTATGACCATGGATGATGCTCAGAGATAGGTGAGGGCCACTAGGTGGTACTTTACAGGGTCTTGATTACATACAGAGGTCCATATTAGCATGGACGGTATATTGAGGTCAGGGGTTCTACGATTGCAGAAGTTTATTGTCGTGGTGATTGTATCATCAATTGCAGTTGAGGGAGGTGGTGTAGGCATATTATATAAGATGCGTGATATTTTCATTATATATAGGAGGATGGGATAAGGTATGCATGGGGATGATGTGCATTGTCCCACTTGTATAAGGATTTGTATAGATTCATGCAGGAGGAGCATGGGGTGGTATTGGAGCTACGACATTGCTACATGTATGGGCATATGATCATATTCTTATATTGAGACTAGTAGGTGGTCCACGAGGAGAGTGGGCTAGGCCGGCTATATTTACTAGGAAATGGGTAGGCATTCATGGTTGGAAGATGGATACAAACACCTACATAGCAATGATAGATCACATGGGACTAGAGGTCATGATATGGAGGCCATACCGAGACTACGAAGGATGGTTAAAGGATCCAGTAGATATATGGTGTATACGATGTAGATGATGTGGATAGAGGATTGGTTTCCAGGGGTGGCCGAGTTATTTTAGGTGGAGTGCATATCACAATAGTTTGGTATGGCCCAAGATGTGCCCCTAGAGCCATATATATGGTTGAGGACTACTAGGGCACCGAGAAGAGCTGGAGCTAGGCCACGGCCCACAGGAGTGCAATTAGTACCTCCAAGGCTAGGCGAGGTGATGCAGGTGTTCATAAATATTCCTAATCCTTCAAATTGAATTAATTAAGAAAGAAAATAGAAATATACACACCTCGAGAAGATGTGGGGTTTAGTGATACACGTAGATGTTCATTGAAGATGTTCTATGTGGAAAAAATTTGTGCTCTATAAGAGATGTGTACAAGCTCCTTTCATACGAAGAAACCTTCTCTCAAAGACACTAAACCAAATTGCATTAGATAGATATATGGTGTATTTCTGAAAAGGTCATTCCCCGAAATTCAATGGAATTCTTCTGCAAGGATGTCAATCCACGTTCAAGAAATTAATTTGATAGTGATAAAGTAAAATGATAACAGATGATATAACCAATAATGCAAAGGAAAAGGTGACACAATCCTAGGTTATATGTTGATCTAATGGTTGTTCCTCATCCAAAGGTAGTTTAGGAATCACATTATGGCTCAAATGAGCAATGATGTAGATGGATATGTTCTCACAAAGGCAAGTGAGATAATGTTTTTGATTTGGATAAATGATAAAACATTGTAGATGGCTCAGAGGAGCTTGATGGGACTTGATGGACACTTGTAAAGGCATAGTAATGGTTAGGATTGAGATCTCACGGATATCCAAAAGACAAGTTATTGTGATAAATGACTTAACGAGATGTGACGGGGATCGTTGGCGATTAGGGGAATCATCGGTGATTGAGGCCGATCATCGATGATTGGGGAATCGTCGATGATTACTGCATAATATGTATATTTTGATAAAGGGCCAAGACATGATTGATAAAAAAATTTAAATGATAAAGGATTAAGACAATGATGTAAATGAAAGGTACTTACCTAATTCCAATTGACAAATAATATTGAAAGGATGATGTTACTAGATAGAGAATGTTGTGTATGCCTAAAATTTGTGATTGATTTGTTGGATATTTAAATACATTGTGGGAAGACAATTAGTACTAAATCAATTCTTGGATGTGTGATCAATCTCCAAAGACTGAGGAAATGATTCTTGATGTCTGGGGTGCTAATAGATGAGGCTACAAAGGTGATGACAACCAAGAGGAGAAATTTATAAGTGATGCACCGAGTTGAGCTCCAGGATGTGTTAATGGCCTCCAAGAGATAGAGAAGCAATATGGTGATGAAGAGAGAAATAAAATAATGAGATTTCCTTAAGGATGCTTTGAAGAATGTCTTGTCGAAGGCTAAGTCTAGGTGACTATCAACTAACCTTGATTAAATTCCACGGAACTCGTATTTATAGATTTTTTGTCAACAGGGGAGAATCACCGGTGATTGGGGGAATCACCAATGATCCAGGAAATATAGGAAATTTGTTGAAACAACCTCCCAGATCGAGCAATTTGTTTGTGGGTGTGTTGGAAAATGATTATACGAGATCAAGGATATTGTTGGATGGTTAGGGAATTAATGATTTAGTTTTGGATTTATCAAATTAGGTTTTGCAAGTGGTTATACAAAGTTATGAATGTTGTTAAATAGTTAAGAGGTTATAGATTTCAGTTTTGGATTTTTCTAATTTAGTTTGGGTGGTTTTGGTAGAGAATGTTTGAAAATGCTTCAAATAAGGCTAGATATGATTTGATTTGAATAGGTTTAGATATGATTTGATTTTGATTTATTTTAGATATGATTTGATTTTGTTTATGTTTATATTTTAGGAAGATTCCAAGTGGTTGAATAGGATATATATGATTTGATTTTGATTTATGTTTGGTTTTAAGAAGATTCTAGGTGGTTATGTCTTATTTAGGATGGGGAAAAATAGGATTTTATGGAGTGTAAGAATGATGTGGCAGATAAATACATGAAGATAAATGTTAAATGTGGTGTGATTAAATGGTGTGATAAATGTATGATTTTCATAAGAATAATATGATGTGGTGAGTGTATGGATTTACACGAGATAAATATGGTGATGATGTTGATGTTGATGTATTTAATTATTTAATTGAATAAAGATGAGAGGTGATGAGGGGTGTAGAAGGGTGTAGATTTTATATGACTTAGTATAGGGATTAGACGTGATAATGAAGGGGGTCTAGTGGATGCGGACATAAGAATTAGCGGTGTTAATTTTAGGTGTCTACAATGGCGATAGAGTTGGTAGATATGGATGACATTGGGTGTACGGAGGCCTACCATGCATGGTGGGCATCACATCGATGGGTGTTTTTATTTCTAGTTTTTGCTGATGTGGCTGGATTACCACTAGGAGGAGGAGTAAAGGGGCAAGCACATGCCCTAGATAGCGTAGCGGTAGTGGTAGTGGAGCGTGATTATTTTTCTAGTGATGTTTGATGATTTTTATTTGGTTGATCGATTATTGTTGTTGTGTAATTTTTGTTCTATGGGTGTAGGTGATGCATATTGGTCATTGATTGTGGACACATCTATCCACACATTGACGCAAAATGTTCCCACTGATGCACTTGTGGGTGGAGGGATGTTGGAGCATGTAGATGATATAGCAGGTGATCATGCCCTTTTTTGAGCCATTAGTGATAAAGTAGTGATGTGTACTATGCTGCTACTAGAGCGAGAGGGATGAGGCACGTGAGGAGACATGATGAGCTAGAGAAGATACGGGTGGAGGTCCTCTAGCTCAAGATATATTTGTGCAATTCATGGAGTTCTGAGGTTGATATGCAGAAGCAATCGATGGAGAACACACTATTACATAGGTAGATAGAGAGATATAGGGGCCATGATCAACGAATTAGGGTGAGCTAGTGAAGCTTCTAGTTTTAGAGCTCTTGTGGTACCAGAGATAGTGATAAGCGATGACAATATGTAATATGTATAAATGTATTGACATATTGATGTAGGGTAGTTTCCCCCATTGATGATATGTTTTTTAATTATGATTGTGAATGATATATATATATATATATATATGGACTTATTGGCGTATGATCATTGTATTTGATGTTTTATTGATGTGATGATGATGTATGATTTATTGATTATTATTGTTATATGCAATGCATGATGTGTTGAGTATTGTTTGTATTTGTTGAGTTGAATTGTGATGGGTAGTTGTTTAGATTAAGTAATGTAATTATAGATATATAAATGTTGATATAGTGTATGTGATGATATGTAATGTGATTGTGTGTATAAATGAATTTGGGATGAATGATAAAGTAAAAATGAATAATGCGTAAAAGTATGAGATGGTCGTAATAGTGTAATGGAGAGTATGTTAGTATAATGAAGATGGGGAGAAAAAGAGTGATGCGCCCAATGGATAGATGATAAGGTTCGTGTAAATAAGACCCTTCAATAGTCAAGAATGAACTGTAAAGTAAGAGTGCGTCATCAGGAAGTGATATGATAATGTGTGTAAGATAGATTGATTGATAAGGCATGTAGCGCAAGATTGATGAGAGGTTCTTACTGTAATAGATCCCTCAACAGTCATGTAATAAATGTAAGAACACGAGTGCATCATCGAGGGGTAAGGTGATAGAAATCACCTACCAGAGACCAAGCTGGCGTGGAGTGGTGGAAGCATGTGGAATGAAAGCAACATGAGTGTATGAGCCAAACTGAATGTCATGTGGAATGGTGTTAATGATGGGTGATGCAACAATGGGAAGTGAATATGTTGAAGGTTGTGGAAGCCAATGTGTAGTAGTAGTATGACATAGTGGATGAGATGGTGTAGTGATGGATGGATGAGATGGAGAGTGTGCATGAGCAAAAACTTGTGGTGGCAAAAAAATAATGACCTTAGCACTAAATGAAGTAGAAAAATCAATTGGAGTAAATACATGCTTGCGTGGGAGTGGAGAGATAGACCACTAGTGAGAGCGAGATCCAAAAGAAATGGCACCCTTTTCTTCTAATTTTTGTAAGTGATCACAAAGGGCACAATAGTCATTATCATGATGACCATTGCTATGATGAAACTCATAGTAAGGTCTATTACGTTAGTATTGCAAGTGATGAGGAGGATGATGTTGGGTAGAAGGTAAGTGAATCATACACTTGTCAAGAAAGGCATGCAGCACATCATGAGTTCTAGCATGATTGGAAAAATGTAAAGGCTCCTGTGAAGGAGATGCAAAAGTTTGAGGTGGAACTTGATGTGGTAGAGTAGCTAAAGGATGTTTATACCTTTGGAGAAGAATTAGTTTGTTTGTGAGGTGAAGGAGATGGATTCCTAGGAGGATATTGAACAAATGGAAGAGGAGAAGAACTAGGTGATGCAACTAGTAGGAGAACTAGGAGGAGGATCTATAATATGTGCAACAATGAGATCATGTTCTAAATCAATGACCTTATAGCAAAGGAGTGTGAATGATTCACATGTATCATATTGCAAGCACTCCTTTAAAGCGGGAATCAAGCCACAATAGAAGATGAATTGCTTTTCTAGGTCAATGGGTTGGAAGACTAACTAATGCATGCAAACATTGAAGCATAAAATATAATCAATGATAGGTTCTATTTTCCTTGGTGTAAGCCAGGTAGATGATCATATGTGACTTTAGGGCCATTGTTGAGTATAAAGTGTTGTAGAAAGGCTTCTTCCATCTCACAATAGGTACTAATAGATCTGAAAGGTAAGTGAGTGTACCATTGGAGAGCATCCAAGTAAGACTATGGCAAAAAAATTAGCAATAATCGATCATTAAAATAAGGATCCATAGCTAGATGATAATTTTTAGATATAAATATGGATTTCTAGTACCATCAAAGAATATAAAGCTAGGCATAACGAATTCCCTAGGAAATGTTGAATTGTGAATATTTTTGGAATAGGGTTGTCATGCAAAACTTTTTATCAATAGAAGCATAACATGCTTTGCTTTCTAATGAAAGAGATTGCACTTGAGCTTATACGTTTCCAACAACATGCATGAGTGATAATATGCCCTATGGAGAAATGGTAGAAGATGGCAATATTGTATTGAATGGTTGCAATTTTCCATTATGAGTGATCATGGGAATGTCAAGAGGAGACATAGAAGATGTTAATGCTAAGAGAACACTAGATGTGAGTGTCGAAGGAGTAATAGGTGGTGAAGAACATGTAGCATCAGTAGAAGTAGTAGGAATAACATTGGAAACATCATTAGGAGATGAAGTGATAGAAGGAGATGAATCAGGCATGCTATTAGAGATAATTTCAAAAGAAGATGAAAGTGGAGTGGGGGATTCACATTCAGTAGTATGCAAAGAAGTAGAATCATGAATAGCATACATCTCATCAAGATTGAACAAATATTCGGATGTAAGGATTTCATTAAAAGTATATCTTCAACATAGAAAGGAGGAGGAGAACTATTATGTTATGTTTCATGCAAAGAATTTTCAAAAATGGAAGGAGGATGAGATTAAGCTATAGAATCATTAGAACTAGTATGGAAAACAGAAGCAGGCATATGTTTATTGTCATCAAATTAAGCATGAAACTAATAAAATCATCATATAGGTTCTCATTATAAATTATATAAGGTGGAGCATGGCTAAATTAATAACAAGGTGTACAACGAGTAAAGCTTGTCGGATCATCAATAATGCTAATGGTGGAATTATCGAAGCTAATAGGCACATTATATTCACTAGTTAAGAGTTTCCTTTGAGTATCATCTGGAAGAGTGACATTGCAATATAGAGTGTTAAGTTCATCTATGGTAGTTGTTATCCAAATAACATCCCTATTTATTTGGATAACTTGTATTCACATTATATCTCTCTAGTTCTACATTGCAAATTATGTGCACTTTTCGTATCTCTTTGGCACATTCACTTGGTTGAGTTTCCTCACACACCCTTGTGCGCTTCCCCTTTTTTTTCCTCTTCATCCTTTAATTTCCTTTTCCTCTTTGTTATATTTTCCCCTCGCGCAACTTCTATGCACCCACCTTCTTCTAAGCGGTTTATGCATCATGCACACACGCGTCACCTTTGTGCACGCCCCTCCTTTTTCCTCCCACACTTCATTCTTCCGCATGTATTCCTTTGCACCTTCTTTTGTGACATGTCATCCTCTCGAGAATCTTGAGTGTGGTACACACAACCAACTAAAGTGTGATAGCTAGCTTCAGCAACCAACTGGTGTATGACACGTGGCAAAAATAACAAACCAATTGGTCAACCTTTCATCTAATCTATGTGTACCACGTGTCTTGTGTGTGCGAGACGGCTCTAAAAATCATCTCGACAACCATATATTTTTTTCTACAGAGCTACGATTGGTGGGCGCATAGTCTCAATCGATAGCTATTGACATAGGCTATAAGTGTTTGATATTCAAATTTAAAATTTTGGTGGATCTAGTAGGTGAGAAATGGGAAAAAAATTCTAGGAATTGATGAGTAGATCTGATTGCTCCAACCACTTGATTTGACATGGATTTCACCTCCTTCCTTCTCCTACACACCAAACAAACTTAGGGAGGTGCATTTGATAGATTTGCAGGTGGATTTGTAGGCATTGAATGCTTGTTGTTGGTGGTTGTATTTCAAATTTAGGTTTTCCCTCCTTCTCCTCTTCTTCTTCCATCGATTCATCTATAAATATAAGATTTGGGCTCATTGTTAATGTTGGACATTTTGGATCATTAAGCTCTCTTTGTTAAAGACTTCATATCTTTGTATTTTGAGTTTCAGACCTCTAGATCTAGCTCTTACATGTGGATATTAGCCTCTCTCGCCATTATAACAATTTATGTATTTTTAGAAGTAATGGAAGCATTGTTTTATGGCTATTCTTTGTCCTAACATGTTTGCATTCCTTCTTCTTGCCTTCCTTTTACATTGTGTGTTTGTTGTGTCACCTTACATCCCTTGCAGCTCCATTTTCTAGTTGTGTTTCATGGAACTGATTGTGTAAATGCATTTTGGTTTGTGTTACGCGTGCCTAGCCTTCCCTCATGCTTTCTATTTCATTTTTGCTTAGAATAGATAGTGTTCATCCCTCTTTTTTGGTACTATCACCTCCATTAACTTAATTTTCCATTTTGTTTTCCTTTTATCTCTGGTCCCTTGGCATTTTAGCTTAAGTTTTCCCTTCCAACTCCATTTTTGGTTTTGTTTCATGGAATTGGTTTTGCAAATGCATATCTTGATTTGTGTTACGTGTGCATAGCCTTCCCTCATGCTTTCTATTTCATTTTTCTTAGAATAGATAGTGTTCATCCCTCTTTTTGGTACTATTTCCTCCATTAATTTAGTTTTCCATTTTGTTTTCCTTTTATCTTTGGTCCTTTGGCATTTTAGCTTAAGATTTCCCTTCGAGCATTAGAGAGTAAGCAGAGTAATAGAAATAGGTAGAGGAACCGGCCTTCTTCAGAGATCCGTCTCAAGTGTACAAGGTCCCACAACTTGGAGACAGTTCCATTTTGTCTCAAACAACTCATCTCTTCCAAATCCAAGACGTGGGTGCACGTTTGAACAAACAACAAGTAGCCTCATCATAAATAGGATTAATGCTTACATGAGGCATGACTAGCCTAGGAGGAGAAGAGCTATCCTTAGCCATTAGGGTTTTAGTGGATCCTAGGGAAAATATTTATATGCTATGGGTTCACCAAAATGATTTAATAAAATCTAAATATTTTATTTAAATCTAAATGCAAATATCTGCTATAAATGATATACAATGAAATATAAATGCTAAACAATTTATTTAATATTAACTATGAAAGGAAATGAGAGGGGTAAGGTACTTATCTTAATTCTACTTATCCCATGGTAAGTCTGGGCTAGAAAATGTGATGAAACAGGAGCATGAACTATCACAATGAACCATGGAAAAATGCAACAGGGGTGGAAATGGACTAAATTGGGGCACTGAAGAGGGATAGAGCACCCACATGATTCTGGGTACCTGATTCTATAGAAAATATTGGGATCTGTTTGACGAAAGTGTCGTTAGGGTTTTGCACCTCTTTACCTTTTGTCACTACAAGATCACATTATAATTTCAGAGCTTTCGTAAACCTGCAATGAAATAATGACCTGTAAAACCCTCAAATAGACATCAAATCCTAAAAAGAAAAGATGCAAAATGAGGGGTTAGAATTTCCTCAACTACCACAATGGTGAACTTACAACCAATCATTGCACTACATCTTAGACCCAATGTGTTTTTGTATGTTGTGTAATAGTGCTTCTAGGTCACCCTCGGGACGATGACACCAAGATAGCATGCAATAACTAGCTAAAAATGTAAATTTTGGATGGAATAGAATGAACTCGTGTTCTATGCAATGTGTATGTAGAGTAATGTGCCAAAATGTATTCCCTTTCCTTATGTAGATAGCCATCCCTTGGTAAGAATTTCCCACCCCTATAATGGTGTGTATGTTGTGTTTATATAGGGATCTCTTGTTTGATTTTTAACATTAATGACCCAACATGCCGACTAGTACCTCGGGACATGAGAGTTAAAACCAAAAATGCCGACCTCAAATGTCAAAAATAAGATCTAACATAAAGAGGACGCAAGCGCCGAGGATGGATAGGAGCACCGGGCACTAGTTTCTAGTCCACGGGGCGCTAGTGTCCAAAGACAAGTGACGAGAGATGCGTGAGAACCGATAAACAAGATCCCCGTGACTGACCACTGAATTGTGTGTATAAGTGACAAGTGTGAAAGATAAAATCTAATAAATACTAATAAGACAAGTGGATGGACTATGGAATGGATCATCAATTAATACTTTTCTTACGCAAGATCCATATTAAAAACAACATACTTAGTGGTATAATAATAGTAGTAAGTGTGTGATTTTGTGTCTACACCATGTTGTAAATTTCGTAAAGAAAAGTAGTGAAAACCTCAATAAAGGATCAATTTCCGACACGAAACCCAATTGATGGTGTTATTTGCATAAAATTTAGTATTGAAATAATCAATTTTTCACCATTTATTAAATAATTTTCTATCCCTCCCCTTCTAACCTCCACCTTACCCTAGTAATCTCTGGATATTTAAATATGTTATCTCTTGTTAAATATTTTTCAAGAATAAGCTTCGTCCCTAATGATGGGTCCAGAGTGGACTCAAATGTTAAAATTTATAAATATTTTATGTAGTGTAAATCCTAGAAAAAAATCACATAACATAAAATGGGTTAGTCTTTTGAGAAATACTAACCTCATCACACCCACATGATGGTTAAACATTTCTTATGTACCACTACTCCAAAGAGATATCAAATCACATAAATTTCTCTCATAGTCATATATCAAAGTAATTATTTAAGCTAACAATGCACCTCAGAATGTTCCTTCACTTAGCACATAACACTTGACAACATACAACTTTGAGCATAATACTTCAAATTTAGAACATGGATTTCTTTAGGCCTATACTTAAGAGATTTAGGAAGAGTTTAAATCCTTAGTAATGATATCTAAGGAATTTTTTTATAATTAATATGTTAGTGTATTTAATACATGATACCTTTCATAAATATGAATTTTATTAATTTACGCCTAAGCTAACCCAAAAATCATGTCTAATCCAATTTAAAGAAGATACCCTTTTGAAATGATTATCATTAGAAAAGAAAGGATGAAATCAATAAATCTATAAAGTAATCATGTGTGAAACTATCCGTGGGGATATGATATTATATTAGAGGATGCAAAATCAAAAATAGAGAACGGAAAGAGGTATATGTAGGTGCTTAGGAAGTTCCTAAATATGTTTTATATGATTTTTATAATGGTGATTTGGTTGTTAAGGTTAACCTAGTGCACTTGAGGCAAATCAAAAGGTGGAAATGTGTGAAAAAGGATTCAATTAAGTATTTTTCATTCAAATGTATATAACAAGTTGTATTTCTTAACATTTTCAAGTGCTTCATACCAAATTTAGGTTACTGCACCTTCTTCTTGAAATTTTGGTATTGATTTTTTTTTTTTTTATTTAATTTGTAAATATTTGCACCAATCTTAATTACTTGAGTGTAGGAGATGGCATTTTTTCAAAATCATTCACAACATACTATTTATAATTAGTGGAACTTAAGATATAAGATTTAAATAACAATTCTAAAATACAACTAAACTCTTGTCAACATGTGCACTCTTACAATTTTGGGAAAAAATGACAATAAAGTATATGGTTTATGGGAAGAGTTTGGAATCTAGTGAGGTGGTATCATATTCACATCAAACTTGGTACTTTTGAATGTAAACAAAGTATGTGTAGATATGCTATCAAACATAGATTAAAAATAAATCTATAATGGGGTTTTTATCATAAATACTCCATTAAATACATGTGCACTTACTATGTGGTGTTTTCCTAAAAAAAAAAAAAGTATAATTTCATAAATTAGGTTCTAGACTTGCAAAAGTTACATACGGGAAGGATATAATTATATTTTGAAGAAGATGATGAAATATATCCATCACTAGATGATTATCATCTTATATAATATTTATAGATGAGGGTATATTAGTTAAAATTAAAGGGTATAAAGGTTTCGTTTCATTTTTAAAAACCCATAATTAAATAAATCTTATTTTTATCTAAGCTAACTATAAAGATATGGAAATTAAGGGGCAAGTATTGTTTTTCCTTATTTTGTATTTTTACTTTCCTCTATATCCCAATAAAGAAAATTGGAGTTGAGTAGAATTGTTTTTGGATGAAAAATGTTTACAAATAACATTAAAGTGAGTGATGGAATTTTTTTAGGGAAAGATGAAACAAATTGTAAAGATCTTGAGTTTGAGGAAAGAGTATTTTTCTTTGTTTTGGATTATTAATATGTTTATTTGTATCAAAATGATAAATAATTGGAGTATAGTCAAATTTAGTTTTGGATCAAAAATTTTCTACAAATAGAATTAGTGTGGGAAATAGATTTTTGGGGGATATCCAATAAACTAAAGTAGTACAATCAAATTTATTTTGGGATCATAAATGTTTGCAAATAACATTAGTGTGGGTGGTGGTATTTTACTTGGAAAAAGAGGCTAGGGGTGAGAATTCTAGAGAAATGGATTGCAATCATTATTCTTCCCTCCAACTAAAAAAAAATTATGGTTTATGTAACTTTAATCCTAAAACCCTAACCCTAAAATTCCAAATTCTAACCTCGTGATCATCCCCAAAAAGATGACGAAAATAATTCATTACATTAATGACTAATAATCAAGGTCATCATGACATAATACACATGAGTTAACATCTAACAAGAAATAATAATCTAGCTAAAACACTATTAAAACCTTCAACTTAAAATAATAATAATGAAAAATTAAAAACATGTAATTTATTTTATTTTATTGTATCAATATGAAGAGTATTGATGGATTCATCACCGTTTCATTACAAAAAAATAAAAAAATCATTTTACTGGATATATTTTATGTAGGTTACATCACCTTAAGGAAAGGCGAGGCAAGGAAGGATCCTTCATATGGAAAAATATATTAAAGATTTATTTTACAAAAAAATCCCAAAATTTTGATGTTTTGAACAAGATGTTCATTTATTCCATACCCACGCTCCTAAAGTCAAATATGCTTCTTTTAGATTGAATAAAAATTGTCAACATCTCGACATTTGTAGCTCAAACTAGCTCTTCCACAACAAGTTCATAAGTTATTAAAAATAAGAGAAATTGTAAAAACTCCATTCATAATAGATTAAAAAGAATCAAACCTATGTTTTTTTTCAAAAAAGTTCTTCATTAATGAACTTTAATATGTATTGACCAAAGGGCCAAATAAAATCATTCTTCCATAGATGGTCTAATCAAGCTAGATATGCTTACACCCTTAAAATGTATATGATATGTGATGTGAAAATACATAGGATGTAAGAGTTCATTAAAGGGGTTATTCTAGATTAATTAATTTACAATTAAACTTGCACAATAAGGATAACACATTAATACTTGCAAAAATGATAAATGATATAGTGATAGCTCAAAAACACAACAGGATTGAGACTTAGTTGTACATATTGGAGAAAAGGAAATATGGATGTGTAGACTAGGTAAATAAGTTGGTATGAACCTAGAGGTGCTTCATTTCTAATATTTTAGTTGGAAAGTATCTCTTTCCAGGACCGTATGATCTTACCCTTATTCTATATAATTCTACCACTTTTGTAAAATTTTGGACCTACTTACAATGAGTTTGTGTAACTTTATTTTCCCTTCACTTTTTTAGAAATGTTTTTTGATGCATATTGCTCTAGCTCACATAAACTATAAGGACCTATAGCAATTGGAAACCCTAGGTACCTATAATACGCTTCATCAAAACATTAGATAAAAAAGGAGAAATCGGTGTGTGGTTGGTGATTAACTAAAATATGACTAAAATAAAGTAGTAAAGGATAGTAAATCTAATCTAAGAGGACATATAATGTAATAAGTAAATGCAAAAAAATAGTATGTAAATGAGACAAGTAAATAATCTAATGAAATTGAAAAATATAATGTACTAGAAGGGAAAGGAAAGAACTCAAATTTGAATAATGGATGCTTGTGTTAACCGTGTCATAGTGATGCACATAAAATCGAAAGTAAGAATGACTCGTGCAAGAGTGCTTTGAAAAGGATGAAGCTAAAGGATCTAACTAGATTAGGGAACTTTTGGGTGCTCGGTCTATAATCAAGGCACCTTTGGTGCTGCCTCGGTCTCAATCAAGGCACCTATCGGCACTCGGTCTCTGATTGAGGCACTTGTGAGTGCTCGGTTTTGCAATCGAGGCCCCCATGGGCACTCTAGTCTACAATCGAGGCACTTGTGGGCACTCAGTGCGTAATCGAGCACTGTGGGCACTCAGTCTGCAATTTAGTCACCTTGGTACGTGTAAAAGCTCGAATTTGATCCTTACAATGCCAAAAGGTAATTTGGAACCCTAACCTCCTATCATATCTATTTCACTTCCCGTGCAAGATGTCACCGATATGAAAGAAAGACCTATAAAAGACCAAGGAGTATAAAAACCCTAAAAAAGAAAGATGAAAATGAATGGGTCAAGATAACCTCAAACCGCCATAATAGTGGGCTTACTAAATTTATCATTACTACATTTCGGACCTGGATGTAGTTGGTGTGTGTGTGTGTGTGTGCATGTCATGCCCTAGGTGTTCTTGTGTCAGTCGTACTTTGTGAAATAGTGAGTAATAGCTAAATGTAGAAAATGTAATAGAATGTGTGCATGGAATATAATAGAATCCCTCCCCCTATGAAGTGTGATGTAGATGTCCTAGCTTATGCCTTGATGATGGAGCTATGTGGATGCCAATGCAATAGATGGATGTAACTCTAGATGGAGTGATAGTAGTAGATGATGCTAGGTCCCTCATTATGGTCTCATAACTTTATATTTATAGGGTTCTCTTGCTCTAATTTCATAATTAACCCCGAAAAGGTTGACCACAAGAAAGATAAAGATGAAAAATGGCTAGAAGAGTCCCAAAAGTGGCGGGAAAGTGCTAGAAGGATCGGGCACCCCAGGTGGGACCAAAGCGCCCATGGGCACCTCAATACTAAATTTGGGTGCCCCAACCGGACTAAAACAACACAAAATGTCAGAAAATGGTTGGGTATGTGGATGCAATAGGTTGCAAATTACAAAATAAAATAAACAATATGGCTAAAGGATGTTGGTTAATTAGTAATTTTTTCACTCAAGAACCTTCTAAATAGTATTTTGAGACCGGGATAAATAAATTTCTAAAGTGCATGATTTTTTTACTACGAGTTGAGGAGAAACTACCCTTAGCAGTTTATCCATGTTGAACCAATCAAAATGTTGCACTTCATTCCCTCGAGTGGGAGAAATCCTCTTGTTTTCTCCTAGTGATTTGTGAAACTATGATTGCAATCTAGGCCAACCCCTATGTGTGCCCTTGTGTCTCTTGACACAAAGATAGTGAGTTAAATATAGAGTATAGAATGTACCAAGCATAGTAGTAATGTGATTTTTTGTGCTTTAGTTGCTAGAATAAACCCTTTTTCCCCTTGAATACCTTTGACAATTCTTGGAGTGACTTTGCTCTTGTTAAGGCATATCTCTAGGACCTTTTAATTCTTGGAAATGGAGTGAGATAGATTCTTTGACCTGGTTGAGTGCTTCAAACCTATTTTAGTGGTTACTCTATATGAATTGAAACTTCTTTAGGAATATTTAAGAGATTCTTGAGTACTTTTGTATTTATGTTTATAATAGAAGCTTATGAAAGTGGTTGATGAGTTATAAAGTGATATTGACTTTGTTATATAGGCTTCCATAGGTGAGATTTTATGGTAAGGTTAAACCAAGGAATATTAAATGACACATATAAGATAATATAATTTAAAATGGAGTCGCAAGATAAAATGGTATAGGACTATATAGGTTGGACATGACCATAGTCCACTACAAACCAAAAGCTGTATGGTTTTCCCTAGGTGACAATGAGATAAAATATGAAGTTCAGGAATGATGTTTGGGGTTGAATTATTACTTTTTTAATTAATATTTTTGGATGAATGGAATAGCGGAGTGTGGAGATGAAATAATAAACAGAGAAAGATAGAAATATGTGTTGATTGAGCTTAGAATGTGAACATTTGTCTTTAAAAAGAAATAGATCCAACCTTTTCATTGTCAAAGGATCGGTAACCAAATTTAAGTGTCTACACCATACAACATATTCATTTATAGTTACTTATTATATTTCTGGAATGATTTCTAAAAATAATCCACCACAAAAATAAGCTCCAACTCTAATCTAGAGTTACCCTCAATTTGATAACAAACATGACCAAACTTTAATATAATATTATATTAACTAACTTGTTTATTAATTATTAACTACCAAATATAATAGTAAATAACTATAAACTTACCTTTTTCTCCACTAATAAATGGATACATATGGAAACTTTAAAGGATCTATCCCACAAAAATAAATATAAACATGTGAAAATGGAGTATGTATTACATCCACATGTGTTAGCTTTGTGTTGATTTTTATTGTTAATCGATTCAAGAAAGCAAAAATCTCGTGGTGATGTGAAATCAACCTAATAGATAGAACAATTTCATGCCATATAATATGTGCTAAAATCATGGATATTTTCATTTATGTCTCTAATTACCATGGTTTCTCCCCTTTCTCATGATTTTCTCGTATCCTCCCCTTTTTTGGAATGTTCTAAGACTAGCCATTTTCAAAGGATTATGACCTATTGGGTGTCCATGAATCTAGTCACATGTCTATGAAATTAGTTTCCTTCCTTTTCTATCCCAATTCCTCCAAACCTCGTTTCATTAATTTATGTGTCCCTTTTGGTCGGATTTCCCACCCATTGTGTTAACTTAGATGCCAATATGGTCCTAATTTGAATTTTTAAGAAGTATATAGATATATAAGTACATTAGTGCATTTGAGCAATAAGAGGAAATCATACATTGAGTTATTCCTTGTACAAGATTGATATTGAATTTATAGAAACATAATCTATTTTATTTCTAAATATCCCTACACCAAAATCCAAGCTCAATAATTTAGAGATTCATCCTAGCCTATACTAGTTGTTGTATGTCTTTGAAAGATAAGGGTTGGGAAACTTGCATATATTATATTGATTTTTACCTACATAGATTGTTGCTTGTTATTTTATCAAATCATGAAGGCTCGATAATAATGGATAGATAACAAAGTCCCACATTAACATCCCATGTTTTTATGGGTTTTTCAAGGAGATAAGAGTTTTTTGGAGTTTGGTGAAGGAGATTGAATTCTTATTTTTTATGTCGAAATAGAAAATCGAGATATGCTTTGATAAATAAGTGCATGAAGGAACATTCACATCATCATATCCACCTCAGTTCAAAGAGATCCATTTTCACATATTTTGGATCTCAAAAAATTGGTCAACTCATTTTATGGTTTGCTTTTTTGGTATTTGTTTGTCTTAGCTTTTGTACTTGTTTTCGAATTATTTTCACTGAGGATTGCCTAAAAATTTACTAATTTCAATTTATTTATATTTATAACCCTAATTATCTTGTTTTACAAGCATTTGATTATTATAATTCTATTTCTATATTTCCTATATGTACTTTAATATGTATTAGATCCTTATTTCTATAACCAAATATGTATTATTAATTGATATTTGATTAGGCATAATCATCCTTTATGTATGCTTAGTGAATTTTTGTATCCAAAATTACTTTTCATACATAAATAAGTATAATGATTTAAATTTATCATTATGTATTATTGGCAACATAAACTAGAATGTCCCATTTTACTCATTCTCTCCATAAACGTGTTTTAAAAAAATCATTTCATTCTCATTTTCTTAATCAAAGGTTTTATATTATGATCAGTTCATATATGTGAATATGTTGACATGTTACAATTTTGTGTGATGTAAATGCTAAGGCACAAATATTAGGATAATTTTTAAATAAAATGGATGAGGTTGAATTAAATCTTGAAGGAATTTCACAAAATAAATCCCCCTTAGTCCTTAACACTATGCTAAAAATAGATGATTATTCATACATCCAAATTGACATGTTTATTATTAAATAAATAAATAATTACATAGATGTATTGATTGATGAACCAAAAATTTCCCTTAAAATATGTTTCTAGTAAGACTAATAAGAAAGCACACTAATCCAAAATTGAAATGTTCATCCTTCAATGAAAATAACTCTTTATGTAGATATATTTATATGTGAATCAAATTTCTCCTTCAAGTGATGTTCTAGTAAGATCATCATAAAAGACCACTAATTCCTAGGTCCCATAGAATGGGAAGTTGCATATTTTTCAAATGATTATCATAGCATTACTCTAATAACAAATCATCTCCCAATACTTCAATTCTCTTCCTACAAAAACAAAAAATTGTGTCCAAATACTTATATCTAAAATACAACAACCATATGCAACGTGACATAGAATCACAAGAATATATTGTGAGAAATTAATATTCCAAATCTCCTTGTCCCTCCATACCACACATATGTATGATAGAAATATGAAAAACTTACTCCTAAAAATGTAGTTCCTTAAATGATTAAGGCTAGTCGGATACATATAAAGATGGCCTTATCCTTTCCAACAAAAATTATAATTAGTAATAATCTATATTATTAGTTGTGTTAAGGGATGATTTGATGAGGATGATGTGATAATGTATAAGGGATAAAAATAATATAATAAAATAATATATTGACTTGATATTGATTCTATGTCAAAAATGGAATTCAAATAAGAAAAAATAATCCCATAGAACAAAAAAATAACCTAATAGGTGGCACAATTTACACACCATTAAAAGTGATAAACACGTGGCTATTTTTCATTTACATGTCTAATGACTCTGGTTTTTCCCTTTCTCCTAATTTTCTCTATCCTCCCATATTTTTGGCATACTTTAAGAATGCCCATTTTTATAGGATTATTGATCATTTTCGTACCCATGAATCTAGTCACATCTCTAAGAAAGTGGTGTCCTTCTTTTTGACCCCTTTTAACCCCAAAACTTGGTTTCATTATAGGTGTGTGCCCCTTTTGGTTAGATTTTCCACCCATTGTGTGTCAATTTACATACTAATAGAGTTGAATTCAAAAAGTATATAAATAAATAGGTGCCTTATTGTATTAGAGAAATAAAATACCATCATACATTGATATATTCCTTTGCAAAAGAGTGATATTATATTTATAAGAGCATAATATATTCTATTTGTAAAGAATTCCCATATCAAAATTTAAATACAAGCACTTAGAGATTTATTCTACCCTATACTAGTTAGTGTATGCATCGAACGATAATGATTGGGAAACTTACATACATTAGATTAATTTTTGACTTACATCAAGTGTTTCTTGTTATTTAATCACATCATAAGGGGGTGGTAATAATGGAGGGATAACATAATTCCCCATTCACATCCCTCATTTTTATGGATTTTTAAGGAGATGAGTGTGGATTGAGGCTTAGAAAAAGAGACCAAATTCTTTGTTGTTTTTGATAGAGATAGATAAAATGAGACATACTTTCACATATTAGGGCACGAAGAAATGACCTACATTTTCATATCCACCTTAGCCAAAAGAGCCATTTTTTCATAGATTTGGGATCTCCATTAAACTTGTCAAATCTTAATGAAATTGGTCATCTCGAGTTTTAGGGTTTGGTTTTCTTAAAGTTGTTTTTGTTGGATTATGAACCTATTTTACACTAATTTCCACTTACAAGTATCTACATATTCATTGATTTCAATGTGTTTTTGTCTCTAACCTTAATTTTTGGAAATGCGTTGTATATTTTCCATGAGTTACATTCTTTTAGACTTTACAGCCTGACATGACTGAGGGGATTTAGGGCATCGCCCTAGCTAGGGGTTTCATGGGGCAACACCCCCTCAATTGGGGGTTCGATGGTTGATTGTTAAGAAAAACTTTTGGGATCCCATTTATAGGATTTTAGACTTGTATAGGTAATTGTAATCTATTTTATTATGGTTGGTTAGATCACTCATGTTTATGGGGATGCATTATGGGTTTTATTCTTGGCCCATTGTTTTGGTACCCATTTTTAATTTTGCAATGGTTACCTATTAATTTTCTTACGTATAGCTAGACATGTAGTATGGTAGATAAAAATTGAGAAGTACAAAGTATTGTATGGTAAAATGGTTGTGTTAATACAATAAGGAGATAAGTTGTTATAGGATTTTCCGAAAGCATTTCCCAAGATATATCTTGTGTAATATGTTGTTTTTGTGTGTCATTTATCTATTTCTATTTATCCTAGATATTATGTTAAGTATTGCTTCTCTCATATTTTTTATCGAATCAAGTTCTCTTCATTTGGTATCGAGCTAGGTTCTAGCTTTGTGTGAAGAGTTAGGGTTTCTCAAACCCTTTATTAAGCATTTATTTAAGTGGGAGTTTTAATTTTGTGAATCTATCTAAGTAGAGGAAAATTCTTTGGAAGGTAAAGGATTGAGATTGAAATTTTTAATTTCCAACATTTTGACTTATGGAAGCTTACAATGCAAGATATTCTTATGGATATAGATCAATGAATTATTGTGTTTGGATTAATGCATATGGTTTTTAAAGTAGAGGATTAAGAAAATAGAAATAAGAAAGAAAATATTTCAATCATATTGTTTCTATTAGATTCATTTTTATGAATGTATCAAATGATAAAATTTCTTAAGCATTATGGGAGAAGTTGGGAAGCTGTGTATTAAACAAAATATCTAGTGAACAAATTCGTTAAGAGTGAATGAAATTGACTCTATTACGAGAACATTTAAACTCTTTTGGTATTATGGTAATTCAATTGATTTATTTTGATATTAAAATGGAAGAAGAGGATAAATGTATTTTTTTGTGTTATTTAAGTAAATCATGGAATAATCTAGTTATGGTTATTACTATTACAACAAAAATTACAAGTTAAGGGTGTATTTATGAATTTATTATTAGAAGAAATGAGGTTGAAATCCATTAAGGATTAGAAATCCAAGGATGCATTATATGTGAGAGGTCATACCCAAGAGAAAAGTAAAAATAAGAAAGGACAATCAAATTCTAGAAGTAAATCGAAGACTATAGAAAAAGATAAGAGAAAATGCAAGAATTGTGGTAAAATGAGGAATTTCAAGAAAGATTGTATATATACAAAGGTGGAAAAAGTTAAGTCATCTAACAATGTTGGATATTCATATACGTAACCCTCTAAGGAAGACTATGGATATTTATTATTGACAATGTCTAACTTGCACGCATGTGATGGTGCATGGTTGATTGACTTGGGTGCCTCTTTAAAAACAAAAGGTATGGTTGACTCAGCGCCTCTTTAAAAATAAAAGGTATGGTTGATAGTGTATGGTTGATTGAATTTGGTTCCTCTTTATAAACATATTGGAAATAAATGACTCTGTGTATTGAAAACAAAAGGTATGGTTGAAGAAATTTCCATGTGTATTTTAGATTTTTATTTCTATGAGAATTGTGTGGTTGGATAACAAAATAGGATAAAGTTTCCTCAGTAGTGCTATCACATCATAAAGGATTCTACATGTAATACATAGTGATTTGTTTGGACTTGTGAAATTTCCCTCACTAGGAAAAGCTTTGTATTATTTCATGTTTATAGATGATTTCTCAATGAAGACCTATGTCTATTTTATGTAGAATAAGTCTTGAGGTTTTTAATGTTCAAATAGTTAAGGATCTTATGGAAAATAAAAAAATAAGATAAAGGTTTTGATAAATGATAATGGAGGGAATATTTCTCTATTTCCTTTGATTAATTATATAAGGAGGGTGAAATAAAAGGAAAAAGAAAAATCCATATATGCCACAACAAAATGGAGTTGCAAAAAGAATGAACAAAACTTTGTTGGATAAGGGTAGGAGTATGCTCAATGGTGCATGTTTGGACAAGAAATATTAGGTAGAGGAAATGAAAATAATTTATTGCATGATCAATAGATCACCCACATCCTCCCTTGAATATAAAACTCCACACGAAGCATAGGTTGGTAAGAAATCCTCTACTCGACATTTAAGGTTATTTGATTGGATTGCTTAAATGGATATCCTGAAAGATAAAAGAACAAATTTGGATGATAAATATACTAAGTGAATATTTAATGGATACTCTAATGGTGTAAAAGTATATAATCTATGGAATCCGTAAAACATTGTAGTTTGTTTACTGAGTTGTAATGTAATCTTCAAAGAAGTTAAGGGGATTCACGAGTATGAAGAAAAACCAAATGATGATAATGAATAAGGTTATGTTGAAATAGAAGAGGGTGAATCTTTGTTTGATTTTGATGTAACTGTGGAAGATGACATGGAGAGAGAGTTACACGAGGAAATTTTAGATGAAGTAGAGGAGGAACCTGAAGATACATAACCAAAAAATCTAGTCTTGAGAAGATCAAATCAAGTGAGAAGGGGACTTGATAGGTATAACCCTCACGATTTCTATTCTAATTTTCTTTTATCAATTTTTTGTTACTGATGATGACTTGACAATTGTAAATAAGGCTTTTAGATCAAAATACAATAATTATTGTAAAAAGGCTATGTGGAAAGAAATGGAGTCCTTAAATAAGAATCACACATGGAACTTGGTAAAATTATAATTTATTGTTATCACCAAATCACAGCACCCTCTGATTTGCATAAGTGTATGTGCTTGAGCTCATGGTGTGACTGGGTAACATGGGTACTATCTCCAAGTTGTGGGACTTGCTACTTGAGATAGACCTCTAGAGAAATATGGTTCTTCTTCCTAATCCTAGTGCAAACTAACTCTACTGAGATGAAGCTACTAAATATCTCTATCATATGATTTCCAAGGGACCAGGGAGAGAGAAATAACATGCAAATAAAGGAAAATTACACTACATAGGTGATGCACCAAAATAAGGGAATGAGGAAAATCTTCAATGTGTGAAAGTGGAAACAAAATGCAAATCAGAGAGGGTGGTGACAGATCTCTACAATCTAACAACAACATTCACAACATATTTTCATGCATACACAATAATAATAGATCCTTGCAAGATCACTGAGTAGACACAAAATTATGCATTAAGATTAGAGAGGCAAGGAGAATGCAAACAAACACAAGGAAGATACATCCACAAACTTGCATTTATTGATTCATTAATATGCACAGTCCAAACTATTACAAAGGAAAGGCCTAAATCACCATGCAAGGATTCCACTATAAAGGCCAACATAACATTGGCTTCATAAAACCAAAATGACATAGTTTTTCTACTCAAACTATCCTCTCCATATAATGAGCCCAACACTTCAATTTATAGGATTTTGAGAGAGAGAGAACGTAATTCCTGAAATTCCCTTTCACATCAATTGAAAGTCATGATAAATGAGTGTGGTTGGTGGTTTTTGACCTATAAAATCAATCTCAAGGTTCCCCATAACTTGCAGCAGTGAAGAATGATTACGCATGCTCATTAAATGCTTCTCCAACCACTTTTCAACAACCAAACAAAAATGGGATCGCTTTCCTAAAAACCACCTTCAAAACCTCATCAATTTCTACATTTATTAATAATTGTGTGTGTCAACCTTGGAACCACAATTCCAATGAGAGAAATTTTGTGAAAATCCATTGCAAATTGCTCAAGTTATAACCCTCTAAGTGTAAGTAGCTATGTTGAGTTTATCAGGGATTTCTTGCATTTTACGAGACTGAACATTTAAATTTTTGGAGCTGGAGATGTTTCTTTTATTTTCACCCACCTACCCTTAATAAAAATAATAAATCCATTTTTTGGTGTAGAGGATGTCGAGAGCTTTCAAAAAGTCCAATTTTGTCAAAATCAAAGCTCGGGTCAAAATTTATGCCCGTTTGAAGTTCGGGGTGGGGTGTTCCACACGGGCTCTCATAATCCGCAATACTAGATTTTTACCCCCTTCACTTTGATATGTAGGTATTTTAGGTTTTAGAGAACTCATGGCACTAGGGTATAAGGGCCACTTAGGCCTCCAAACTCCGCTTCATCCGCGATGCACTCTGTCTCCTTGATGTGCGGCAATTTCACCTCCATGGGGAACTCATGTCCCCATAGTACTTGGACCACCCGGGCTATGAAATTCTACCTTTTCCATGCAATACATTGAATCCACTTTGATTCCTTTGCAAATCGAGATAAATTGGCTTTTCGAGGAACTCATGGCCTGATGGAACTTATGTCGCTTTGGGCTAAAAACTTTCACCTTTTCCGTAATACATTGAATTCACTTCCATTCCTTTGCAAACCGAATAAATCATATTTTTAGGGAACTCATGGCCCAATGGAACTCATGCCACCTAGGCCACGAACTTCTACCTTTTCCACAATACATTGAATCCACTTCAATTCCTTTGCAAATCAAGTAAATTGGCTTTTTAAGGAACTCATGGCCCGATGGAACTTGTGCCGCCTAGGCCGTCATGACTTGATTTATCCGTGAATCATTATTTCCTTATCATTTCGGACCCAAGTTGAGGACAAGGAACCCTAGTTTCATCCGCAATTGTTCCACCCATGCCCCTAGACCCGCAATACAATAAAATAGGCATTTTCCCCATTTCTCTAAAATTTTAGCAAATTTTCACTAACTCCTTAGATTTTTCTTAAATAGGGAAGTTAGAGAAAAGCAAGGGCTCCTCAAAATCCAATTTTTGTTTTTTCATCATTTCTTCTGTTCAATTTTAAATAAATTATGTAAGTTATCAAAAATCACCTTGGGGTAAATTTTGGATAACAATTGCCTCTGGAAGAAGAAAAAAATCTATAAATAGGTTTTCTAGAAGAAGAACAATGCACAAGGAAAATGCATAGGTATAAATCTCACTTGGTAGTAAAAGGGTTCTCACAGTAGAGGTACTTGATTTTCTTGATATTTTTCTCAAGTTGATAAGTTACATTCTATTATATTTTTCTAGTTATTATTGTATTTTTTGATATGGAAATATAATAGATGGATGTTAAGGCAACTATTTTACATGTTGAGCTTGATGAGGAAATATTCATAAAGCATCCAGAAATATTTAAGGCTAAAGGAAAGGAATATTTTATGTGTACGTTGAATAAGTCTCTCTATGGCTTGAAACAATCACCAAGAATGTGGAACTAGAATTTTGATAAGGATGTGTTGGAACTCAGACTTAGAAGAAGTAAAATTGATTTCTATGTTTATTACAAACAAAAATTTGAAAATTGTATTATCGGTGTATTTTATGTAGGTGACATGTTGTTAATTAGTAACAATGAGCAAATGATCAATCGGGTTAAGTCTTGTTTCTCATCTCGGTTTGATATGAAGAATCTAGGTGTTGGAAAAAAATTGGGCATGTAAATTAAGAGAGATCATGTAAACATGAAACTGTGGTTAAATAAAAAGAAGTACGTTGAGATAGTATTACAAAGGTTTATAATGTAGGAAATTAAACCTTTCAATAATCCCTTTCCTATTGGTCAAAATATATTTGTTAAATAATGTCCTAAAACTAAAGCGAAATTGAGGACATGTCTCAATTTTTGTAAGTTGGCCTAGTTGGTAGTTTTATGTATGCAATGGTCTGTACAAGACCTGATATTTCTCATGAAATTTTATTAGTTATCATATTCATTCAAATCTTAGAAAGGAACAATGGACTATAGTGAAGAGGATATTGAGTATCTACACAGGACATATGATTATGTAATATGTTATTAGGTAAATCCTAGTGAAAGGAAACCATTAAATTTGCATGGCTTTGTGGATTCAAATTTGGGTGGAGATTTGGATATGCTCAAATCTACCAATGGGTATGTTTTCAACTTGTTCGATGGATCTATAAGTTAGATGAGTAAACATCAAACAAGTGTTGTGATATCCACCACATATGTTGAGTACATGATAGCTACTTGTGCAAGCAAGGAAACAATTTAGAATCAAAGGATTATTTCAATTGTTGGGTTCACTAAAAATGGTGCAAGGATAGATTATGATAGTCAAAGTGCAATTTTCCTAGCAATGAAACCTGAGTATCATTCTAGAACAAAACATGTTGATGTTCAATACCATTTTGTAAGAGAAATGGTAGAGGAAAATAAGATATTGCTAGACATATAGCTAGATTTCCTACTTATGTGCTTACATATAGCTAGACATGTAGTAGGGTAGAGAGAAAATGAGAAGTACATTATTATATGGTAACAATTGAGTTAATAAAATAAGGAGATAAGTTATTGCATTGAATTTTTTCTTGAAATATTTTCCTAGGATATATCGCATGTATTGTATTAGTTTGTGTATTCCATTTCTCTATTTATGTTTAACTTAAAGACTACGTGAAGTATTACTTCTCTCGTATTTATTTATCAAATCAAATTATCTTCACTCATTGTATTGTCTTTCTAGACATTTAATTATTTTATGTCTATTTCAGGATTTTCTTATGCTTTCTATGATCTCTAGATTGTACTCTTATTTTTGTAATTGAAAATGAATTATTAATCATATCTTATTATGCCTAATTATCTGTTACTCGTGATTATTCATTGAACTTGTGTATCTACAACCACTTTCCACATATATAGACATATAGTAATTTAAATTTATCATTATCAATTATGAGTAAAATAAAAATTTAAAATAATCCTTCTTCACTTCACTTAAATTTTAAAACTTTTTATTTATTTTTTTGCATTTCATTCTCATTTTCCGAATCAAAGAGGTTTTAGTTTGATTGATTGATTTTTGTGTTATAATTCTTGTACGGCATAAATGAGCTAAGGAACAAATATTCAAAGATGTTTGAAATAAAAGGGATGATGTTGAATTGAAGTCTAGCGAGAATTTGGTGAAATGAATCCCCTTAGTCCTTAACACAACATTGAATAAATTAGATTATTCATACACCCAAATTGAGATGTTTATCGTTGAATCAAATAAAATCTTTACATTTAAATATAATTATTGATAAATCAAAATTCACTTTTAAGTGATGTTTCTTGTAAGAATCATAAGACCACTAACAAAAAAATTGAGATGTTTATCTTTCAATAATAATTTATGGTTATTCTAATGTAAATATATTAATTGTTCCTAATGTATGAACCACGAAAATCATTCTAGAACAAAACACATTGATGTTCAATACCATTTTGTAAGAGAAATGGTAGAGGAGAAGAATATATTGCTAGACATATAGGTAGATTGCCTACTTATGTGATTACATATAGCTAGACATGTAGTAGGGTAGAGAAAAACTAAGAATTACATTATTATATGGTAATGAGTTGAGTTAATAAAAGGAGATAAGTTATTGTGTTGGGTTTTTCTTGAAATATTTTCCTAGGATATATCTTATGTATTGTGTTATTTTGTGTATGTCATTTCTCTATTTCTATTTATCTTAAAAACTCGTGAAGTATTACTTCTCTCATATTTTTATCAAATCAAATTGTCTTCACTAATTGTATTTTCTTTCTTGAAATTTAATTATTTTATGTCTATTTCCATGTTTTTCTTATGCTTTCTATGATCTCTAGATTATATTCTTATTTTTGTAATTAAAAATGTATTATTAATCATATCTTATTATGTCTAATTGTATCGATATTTTTTCTTTCCTATTCTAAATTAATAAAATGAAATAACAAAACTAACTAACCTTAGAAGAAGGTAGGGTTTACCGATACCCACAAAGTGACCGATGTTGATATCTTGGTGGATGATCTATGTTGACAAATCCAAATGGGCTCACAACTTCTTCTTTCAACACGGGGAGAGGCTACCTCCAATGCACGAGGCACTTAGAAAATGATAGGATTAGATATATTTATGGATGATTTCCTAACAAAGGCAATCCCCGAAGCCAATGGACTTCCTTGCAAGGATGTCAATTCGCATTCAAGAAATCAATTTGATAATGATGAGATAAAATGATAAAACAAACAATATAAGCAAAAATACAAAGGCAAAGGGACTAACACATCCCACAGCTATATGATGGTCTGATGATGTGGTGATACCGATCAAAGGAGTCTACCGATCACAAAATGCCTCAAAGGAGTAAGGATAGGGATAGATATATGCTCACAAAGGCAAATTGAGAGGTGTTTTGGATTTAAGATAACAGATCAAATGATGGCTCAAAGGAGTTGTATAAGGTTGGACAAGAACCTACAAAGGAAGAGTGGTAATAGATGATGGGATCCAAATGGCTAAAGATCACGCTTATGGGTTAAAGGACCTATCAAACATAAATCATTGGTGATTTGGATTGATCGCGGTGATTGGGAAAATTCATCGGAGATGAAGGTAAATTGAAAGATATTGTTGTATAAATGTGTAGGTCGATAACAAATTGAGATAGAGATCAAAAGGGGTGTTGATAAGGCTTATTTAATCTCGTAAATAATGCATAAATGAGAAAATAATACAATGGAAGGAAATTATTGTTATGTTGTGGAGCCTGTTTTTATGTGTGGAAGTTTTGAAGATTGTACACTAAAAGTATTTTATAGTCTCCACATTTTTTTACCTCAAAAAAACATGCCACGATATCTTGGGAAATGTGCTCTTCTCATATGGGCGGGATTTTTGACCCATAGGTTTATGGGGGTGCTATTGGCCCATGGTTTTGGTACCCACGTTATTGTAAAACTACTTAAACAGTTTCCTATTTATGTGCTTTTGGGTTTTGATAGGATATACATATCATTGTAGATGTGTGTGAGTTCAAGTGTGAATTTAGGAGAGTTTGTTGAGCACGACTCAAACATATCCGAGTATGGTATTGAGAGAAAGAGGTGGCTTGTAATAAAAAATCTTAGCAAGTGATTTTTAGTGGACGTAGCCTAAATTGGGTGAACCATGTTAAATATTTTCTATGTTGTGTTCTTTTATATTACGCACCTTTATTTCATATCTTTAATATTTTCTACATATTAGTTTCTACTATTGTGATTCTTTGTGAGATTTTTCTCGCATATTTTATCCCTTATTTCCTAATAGTTAGTATCATATCTTGGTTTGGTTTCTTTGAAGTGTTGAATCACATGGAAATTTTTAGCTTGAGTGGGAGCTATGACGGATGATGGAAGATCAAAGTTTGATAAATTCAACGAGCATAGCTTTAGTCTTTAGAAGATGCAGATGAAAGATTACCTTTATCAAAAGGATATTTAATTTTTGTTGTCTCGACAAAGGAAAAAACCCTCGAGCATGACGGATGTGGAATGTGATTTTCTAGATAAAAAGGCATTTGGGATAATCTAGTTATGTCTTGCATATTTAATATTATTTAATGTTTCAAAGGAAAATACTACAAAATAACTTATGGATACATTAGAGAAGTTATATGAAAAACCCTATACCTCTAACAAGATATTTTTAATGAAAACATTGTTTAATATGAGGATTTCTAAGAATAGTTCGGTAGAAAAACATTTAAATGATTTTAATACGGTTTTGAATATGTTATCTTTGGTTACAATAGAATTTGATGAAGTTAGAGCTTTATTAATTTTTTTGCTCTTTACCTAAGAGTTGGAATAGCCTAGTAATGGTAAAGTAATCAACTTACTGGCTAACTCAAAATTGAAGTTTGAAGATGTTGTAGGGGTGATTCTAAGTGAGGAAATGTGAAGAAAAATCTCTCGGGAATATTCTACTTCAAGGAATGTTTTGACAGTGGAAACTAGAGGGAGACAGAAGAGTAAAGGAAGCCATAGAAAATTGAAAGATCGAGCAAGGTCAAAATCCAAAAGCAAGATGGTATCCTAGCCTTTGTGGAAAGTCCTGGGCATGCAAAAATGACTATTGGGAGCTTCGGGACAAGAAGAAAACAAGGAGGTGAATGTGGAAAAAGGTAATGTCTGTCACGATGCTTTGATTCTTTCTTTGCATAATATGGTTGAATCTTGGGTTTTAGATTCAGGGGCTTCTTTCCATGCTACTCCACATAGGTATTATTTTGTTGATTATGTTCAAGGGGATTTTGGGCATGTTTTTCTTGGTGATGATGAGCCTTGCAACATAGCTGGAAAATTTTATGTTCAAGTTAAGATACGAGAATGTGAATACATGGCTATTGAAGTATGTCGGGCATGACCCTACTTTGAGACGAAATTTAGTATCAATGGGACAAGTTGGGAAATGATGGTTGTATTGTGATATTTACAACGAGACTCTTGGAAATTTACAAGGGTACTCTTGTGGTGGCAAGAGGTAAGAATGTTGGAACCTTGTATTTAACCATTGATGGCACTAATGTTTGTAATCTTGTGGTTTTAGATGCATATACAACATTGTGGCACTATAAGCTCGGTTATATGAGCCATAAGGGCATGGAGATCATAAAGAAGAATTTTCTCATATATATAGAAACAAGTTTGGAGTTTTGTGAGAGAGCTGCGTATATGGGAAATAGAAGTGCTTAAAGTTTTTCAAGGTTGGACCTATGAAGAAAGAGAGTAAGTTAGAGATGGTACATTCTGATGTATGGGGTTGGCTCAAGTATCATCTCTTGGGGGTTCAAATTATTATGTTACTTTTATTGATGATGCAATAAGGAAAGTTTGGGTATATTGTATTAGAAATAAGTCTAATGTATTTGACACTTTTGTTAAATGGAAATCCTTGGTAGAGAATGAAACAAGTCTTAAGCTAAAATGTCTCAGGTCAGATAATGGAGGGGAGTATTGTAGCAATGATTTTGATGATTATTATTCTAAGAATGGAATCCATAAGAAAAATACAGTTCCAAGAACTCCGTAGTAGAATGGGGTGTCAGAAAGGATGAACAAGACAATAATAGAACATGTTAGGAGAATGAGGTTACATGTGTGACTACCTCTTTCTTTTTGGGTAGAAGTAGTGAACATAATTGTGTACTTAATAAGCAGAGGACCACGAAGTTCCTTAGATGGAGGCATACTTGAGGAGGCTTAGTATGGTAAGAAAGTTGATTGCTCATTTTTTAGATTCTTTGGATGTGAGGTGTTTTTCCATATTGATAAGGATGATAGGACAAATTTAGAGGCTAAATCAAAAAAATGTAATTTCATTGGTTATGGTGGTGATGACTTTAGATATAAGTGTTGGAGTATTAAGGAAAAGAAAATAATTCTATCTAGGGATGTGGTCTTTAATGAGAAATTTATGTATACGCAACAATTTTGGAAAACAATGAAGAATCTAGGAAAGAATATGCGGTGGTAGAGGATCTTCTAGATGGTAAAGTGATACATGAATCAATTTAGGAACCCCAAACTCCTATATTGAGGAGGTCTTCTAGGGTAAGTGTAGACACCAAAATTACGTCATACTCCCCTTTAAACCCCGTTAATTAAACTAACCATATCCTACCTATTCATATCCCATAGTGCACATGTTAATTAAATTAATTAATATCCTCACTTAACCACCTCACCTAGCCACCTCACTCAATGACCTACTCAAACCTCATTAATGACCTAAGACCGAGTCTAAACCTATCCTAACTAACTAGGACTTAATCTAAAACCTAGACTTAACTCCTATTTAAAAACCTAAAAGGACTCCTATTTATCTTTCCATGATCTATCACTCGAGACTCGGTAGAAGGTTGGAGATCATGCCAAAAATAGCAACAATCTGGCTATTTTTGCCAACCTAGATATTCCCGCCTTGACTGACGTTGGTTATATCTCAACCGACATCGGTCACCTAATTGTTGTTGGTTAGGTTAAATACATTTCCAAAAGCCTTTTCCCATGTTGGTCAATTCATTCAGGATATCATTTCTTCCAGAGACTTAGAGCACTTGAATTTCTTTAGCACTCAGGAAAAAGAAGACACGTGGGAGCACTACCAACATCGATCACCATTCATCATTCTCTTCATGATCACAGATTCATAATAGAGAATCACAGAGGTTGAACTGCCACATCACGAATACAACGGATCTTCTCTTTCGATTTCTACTGTCACCATCTTCATCACCTCTATTCTCCAATCTACTTTCTAGTAAGTATTCAACATCTCTATATTGAATCTCTAGTTTCCTTGTGTAGATTTATTTATTCATCTCCATAGTCTATTTCTCTCCACACCCATATACTTCCTTTCCTCAACCCATCACCTGATCATACCTAGACTTTTCACCCATTTTCACCCTCTCCTAATCATCTCTTGATTCCTCATAACCATTTTTACGACCCCACTCTCACCATTTCCAACCTCTATGCAATCACAAGGAGTCTGAAAAACCAATGTTAACAAATTTTTACTAATTTCCCCTACCGCATCATTTAGTCAATCGATTAGTCACGCCTAACTAGAATCGGTTAGTCATCCGACACAGGTTCTGTGTCTATCAATATAGCTCAGACCAACAAGCTAATGCTCACTTCACAATAGCCCAAAACCATTTCAAATCTTTACCATACCTTACTTAAATTTTATACCATACCGCTAACTCAACACCATCCATTTAACCCTCCCGCTTTGACCATAAACAACTTTGTTAAATAAAATTTCTTATTTTTGTATGAGATACCCAAATCATTTAAATTCTAATAGGATCTTTACTTCATGTATGATTTAACTAGCATTAATATTGTTATATAAAAGTGGATTGACAACTTGTTTAGGACAACCTTCAACCACGCACAACCTTGATTAACATCACAAATAGGTATTCATCCTTGGTCTACTACCCTTATATGTTTCATTAATTTTCTAAGAATCCGATGACACATTTTGGCATGCCTAGTGGGACCCATCGGGGTTCCTTTGCATTTGATCATCCCTAGGAAAAATTATGTGTTTATTTCCCTTGAAAAGTATTGATTAATTTTCTCTCGGAATATTATCCTTCTTGCTATTTTCTAAAATAAATCATAATTTTAGTGATTTTATAAGATCACGTCTTCCTTTTATTATATTGCATTAGTGAAAGATAATCCCTCTTCTATTCTCCATTTGTTACATCAAACGTAATTGTGGATTTGGGCTTAAAACACTTGCATTTCATTCTGGATTGTTGCATTATAGCTCACATTAATTTGAGGGCAACCTATACACTGGAAGTCATGCCCAACTAATGGTTGACTAATTTAATCATAGTTCACTTGCACACTCTCTCTCTATACCAAACCACTTAAATAATTTACACATATTCTTAAACATCATCCTACCTAGAAGAATTTGTCAATGATCACATGATTAGAGGATTGACAGTGGGTGCCCAATTGGTTTCTCTGTCCAGTCATTATCTCAGAGAAAGGACCACCCCCACCAAAACTTTACCTGAAACCATCCTTAGATCTTGGCTTTTCATAGGACACCTTCTATCAAACCAAAAACTATGTTCTATTCACGAGTCAATCTTAAATAGCATAAGCTAAAACATAAAATTCATAGGATTTTGTGTTTCTTAACTTTTTCTTGATTTGTGTTTTGAGTTGTGAGGACGTGTTCTCCATTTTTTCTTTCTTCCTTTCACACTCCACAATTATAGTTGGTGTATTATGACTTTTTCTGAGTGTGTTAGGGTCCATCACTATCATACTCAGGTTTCTAGGTTGATATTTTACCTAATCTAAGTCAAAAAAATAAACTTTCTCCATCTTTTCGAATTTCACAAGTGACTGGCAAGGTCCAAAGAATCGGCATCGGTTTACTCTAACCATCATCGATTTACCTGACCATTGTCGGTTATCTACTTTTTGGCCATTTTACCAAAAACAACACTCGCAACATTTGTGTTCTTTCTGAAGTTTCTTAGCCATCTCATCATACCCTTGGATCTTTAAAATCACTATCAAATCTAGTTTTATCTCATTTTCATCATTTATTGCCCCATTTGTAAAACTTTTGATTTCTTATAGTAATCGGTATCGATTACATTAACCGTCATCGGTCACCCTATCACCATCATCGGTTAACCTAACCATCATTGGTTCATGTGTTTTAATTTTTAATTAAAACAATGACCTATTTTTTCCTCCCATAATTGTTTTTCTCCATTTATTTTGTTTTTATGTGTCATTTACAAAGAACATATTACCAAGCCTACACCAACTCACATGGTTTTGACTCGTATTCAAGCCAACACCCTTTGTATTCCACACAAGCCTTCAGCCACTCTTGCCTATCCCATCGCCACCTTCCATCCTATCACCTATGGATCCTACTCAACCCATTATCATTAGTATTGGTGATGAGGAGTTTGCAAGAATCCTTGACCACAACCTTGTTGCCTTACAACATTATCTTTCCCATTCCTCCACTCATGATTCATCAGGACAGTTGGTATACGACATGTCATGTGTCCATTCCTCCTACCCTCACCCCACTTCCGCATTAGCTACCACTAGCTCAGTGTTACCTTCATCCACCTTACCACCCGTAGTATCCCAACTTGACCCCACATCATCAATATCTGTGGCACCTATAGCATCGGTCACACTTTTGACGTCAGTTTCTCCCATGGTGTCAACCATTCCTTCATCAGCCACCTTGAGCATAGCCTCATCTACACCTACCACCTCGTATATACCTATTACATCGCAACCACCCATGGTGTCGAAACCCATACCCCATTCCAAAACATCATCCTCTCCATCCTGTATTATTTACCTCTAATCACTACAAGGATCGCTACATCCACCCCACCTACTTACACATATCACCAACAACCACCTATCTCGTCTATCATCACCTATTTGGGATGTTTTCACATGCATCTATTCCCCCCTCGCAGTTCTCATACACAACACCACCATATCTTGGAATTTTTCCATGTCATACATTCATCATCAACCCCTAATACTACGGGGTACCCAGTCATCACAACCTACCAACGACCTATTAAAATAATGATGGAAAAGATGTAAACATTAGAAGTATCAGTTTGGCTCTCACAACTCTTTAACATATGATGAAATATGTAATGAGCCTATTCATCCATCTATTCCCATTTTATCATACCCTATGCATTGGGAAATGCCCATATTCAACTTGATTAAATACCAAAGAAGACCCACAACAACACTTGTGGTCTTTCAAACATGGGTGTTATTTAATCACTCATGACGACACTCTACTCTTGCGGACATTCCCAATGTCCTTGATAGGACCCACGTTGGATTGGTATAGTGGTTTACCTCGACATTCCATTTACTCATTCAACCAAGTGGCTCAAGCCTTCCTGGACCAATTTTGGTCAATGTCATCAAGAATTTCACCATGACCGACTTATATTCAATGCGACAATACGATGACAACGAGTCTATCACACATTTTTCACTCGTTGGCAGAGCCTCATCAACCAACTTACATTCCAATTACCTCAAACTAAGCTTATAGAGTTGTTCACTAGGGCTTTTTCAAGCACATCTCACCAACTCTCTAAGTACAAACCTTTGTACCTTTGATGAAGTGTTCACCATGGCTAGAAATCTTGAAATTTGTGCCATAGAAGAGAATAAAATTTAATTGTGTAACAAAAATGTTGCATTCAAATCCAATGATGCTTCTTCCTCTTCAAAACCACAAAACAATTATTCCAAAGCTAAAGGATCTACCAACATGGTAGTTTTTAAATTTGGCCCATATCACCCATCCAATCAATGAAACCTTCTTCCAACCTTCCTCCCATTCAAACTTTCCAGTTTAGCGAGAGTAAAGAAAGTACACTCCAATCGGGAGCCTTATTCTTTAGTATTAGAAAAACTTCTTAAAGCTGGAGCAATTGCTCTTCCACCCATCAAACCACATACTGGTTTTGACCCTACTCATCCTATGCCTGTATGGTACAAGGAACATGATTATTGCAACTATCATCGTGTTAAAGGCCATAGCGATGGTAATTATATAACCTTCAAAAACATCATCCAGAAATGTTAGACAATGGAGATCTTGTCTTGGACAACCCAAACACAGCTAATCAGAACTTGCATATCTTCAAGAAGCCATTTCCTAATCACACCCTATCATCTAACCAAACTGGTGAACCTTCAACTAATGATAGTAATGTCCATGAGGTCCATGCTATGTTTGACATCATACCAACCCTTCCACAATTTCCTCTTATCCCCTCCATCGAGGAGATTCTAGCATGAGCTCCTTTACCCATAGAGGAGCCTATTTCATCTACTCCTTCACCCACAAAGGAGTCCCCTTCATCTCCCCATCACCCACGGAGGAGACCACAATATCTGCTGATACCATTTCACCACCCACCTCGCAACCTAATGAACAACCTATGGTGTTAACTCTCCTACCCATGGGAGATTCATGCTCACCTTCCTCTCCACCGAAAGAGGAACCTACCTCATCCCACCTACCATATCCCCTACCCATAGGGGATCCTTTAGAAGTGCCACTACCTGTTGGTGACAATTCCCCATTAGCCTTCCAGGATCCCATTGATATGTTCTCGGCTCTCTTACCCACAGAGTCCGAAGGCAACTAGTTCCCTGTCTCACAGACATATTTTATAGGGATTACTAATAAATCAACGTCATCTCCTCTTAAAAAAATCCATTTTCACGCCTGAATGGCCACTTGGATTATGTTGATAATTCCATGCTTTGGGGACGTCTTCGGCTACCCTTTTCAACCCAAATGCAAATATCTTACTTTGATACCTCCACGATTTATCCAAAGGTATTTAGATGACCAAATCAACCATGACCATGCCTGTTGAAATGGCCTCTTCTTCATCACCCTCACCTACATCCAAACCTTTACCAACAACCAAACATGTTCCTATGCCTAAGAACCTACTTGTATCTACACCTTCCCCTGCATCTAGAGCCATCACCACATTAGGTGTCATGTCAACATCAAGCCTAGTCCACCCTCCTGTCAAATTGGACTTAGCCACATCTTCACAAACTCACACAAAAACTATTCCTCCATCTAAAAGGAAGACCCAACCTTCTAGGCCGCATACACTAGTTTCACCCACTACTCCTCTGTCACCTTCACCACTACCCTCCATCCTAGGACCTCACCCATCGACCTTGGCCAAGCAACCTCCTATCCAAGGAAAACCAAAAGCACAAGTAGCCCACCTCTTCATCATGACCTTTTATCACACCCAACTTACCTGCACAGTGCACACCTTTGTCGTTACCCACATCTTTCTTACCACCTATACCCCCACCACCTATAGTAACCCCATCAGTACCTATGATATTTCCTTCTCTTCAACCCATACCTTCCACCTTGCCTCTACCAACAACCTTCACTACGCCTCCTTTATCACCTTGGCTAAATTGTCCTCTTCTGCCATCTTCCTTCCCTTCCACATCGTGTACTCCTTCCTCACCTTTACCTAGGAAGGTGCAACCAAAATTGAAAAACCCACTACCCTCCAAAGAGGTAGTTAAGCCTACAACACCTTCTATCGCTAGTTCATCTACTACGCCTTTACCCAAGAAGGTACAACCCAAATCTAAAATAGTACCACCTACCAAACCAATGGTCAAATCCATTTCACATCCAATTCCACCTCATGTGGTGCCTCTCCCACTAAAATCACCCACACTTCAATCTAGACCCACACTCACCTCACATTGTGATCCATTAGTAGGGTCTTACACCAACATTCTAGCTAACCTTTTAGAGACCTCTGTCATCACATTTCTGCCCCTTAGACCTTACAACCCACTCAAACCCAAACCAAAAGGGTTTGACGATACTAAAATTTGCGCCTACCATCGTGTGTCAGGACATGATGTAGAAAATTATAAGGCTCTAAAAATAGTTCTCCTTCAACTATGTCCTCCTAAAGAAAATTTTGACGATGATGATCTTCTAGATGAAGACCATGTTCCACCTTCACCTATCACCACACATCCTTTCCCACTACCTATTTAGCAACCTGCATCACCACCTCCACAACCCATTTATCCTCCTCCAAAATTCGAGATCAACATGGTCTGCATAAGAGAGCTAGCCAAAACCCCACCAAAATTCTAGTGTGCCCTACTCATTTCACAAGGCTCTTATCCCACACAAGGTTTTTTTCCATAATGTCATTATACTTTTCATGACACACATTCTCCATCCACCTCTCTTCCTTAGATTAACATGATCCAAGTTGCCACTCATGCCCAAAAATAAAAAGGAAAGAAGAAATCAACTAGCCCATCACCAATCTTGTGCCCAATATACCATCTGCACCCACACCAAAAATCACCATTAGGGGATCTACATACCTTATTCTCGATGGGGTTTCCATCGTACAATGATAAAACAATTGTACCCATCCCCTCTAAAAATGTATTTTTACGACCTTGTCCAAACTTCTGAATCTCATCGACAGGCCCTCATGGAGGTTACGCAATCCATTGAGGTTTTACCTAATGACCCTAAAACCCATGGACTCCATTATCATCCCTCACCATGTGGTCTCCCTCACCAATTCATCCCCTTCCTTTACACCTACCACTACTCACCAAGTATCCACCCTCAGTTTCTATGACGAAGAGATTGTACCTCTCCAATTAGATGATCCTAATCCGCCCTTTTCATTTTCGTTTACATTGATAATATATGTGTTAGACATGTTATGATCGATGGCGGTGCCAACATCAACATCATCTCCTCCCATGCGTATAACCAAATGCACATCCCTTCCAATTGCATGCATAATAACCCAATTATGCTACGTTCATTCAATGATGTCATCACTTTCACCCTTGGCACCATCATTCTCCATGTTCGTGTGGGCCCCCGTACTATTCAGAATTGTTCTATGTCTTAGAGGGGGAATTCAATACAACCTGTTTCTTGGTTGACCTTGGATCCGTGTCATGGGTTATGTCCCTTCAACCTTACATTGCTATGTAAAATTTAAACATGAAGGACATAATTATACCATTCCAGTTGACCCTTCACCATTTAAAACTTGTAACATGTTGTATCGACCTAATGATGTCCTTATACTAGTCAAGGCATCTACAACATTACTTACTTGTCCTTCTCCTTCACCCACAACCCCATCCACCAATGTTATCACTACCTCTCCTGCACCTAACTCCTCTATTCCCACTATCGTGCAGCATAGCTCTGACTAACCCATCCACTAACCCATCTACTTCTCAACTAACCAAAACTTCTTCTTCACAATCTCTTAGTGGTTCATCTATTCCCACTACCCATATACCAACTACCGATCCCTTAGAAGGTGTTTTTCAATGTCTCACTCTAGGGAATACCGCATGTATAACATTGACACATTCCTTACTCCTCAAGAGTATGGTAACCTTCGCCAACATCCTCGCTATGATCACTACATAGGAGAGGTTTTCCCTTATGGTCCTCCTCACCTTCGTACCAACTTAACATATGGGGGACTTGATACTTCTACCTACTCGCCTGAGCCACCTTCCCAAACTTGACCATTTTCCTCTGATTTTCAATCTCTCACCAATTGCCTCTTCGTTAACACCTTCCTCCATCGTTGTGCTTGGAAGGGCTTTGGCTTGGTTTTTATGAACAAGGCCACCATATTGTCATTCCTTGCACCACTCGTAAACATAAAGACCACAGTGGTATTGGATTTTTCAAACCACCTCCCAAGAAACCTAAGTCGAACTCATTGAGGATGATAAACATTCCCCACCCCATTCACCAACTTCACCACCTTCACCTACGGAGTCTATGGATCAAAATCCATTCCTCCTAACTTTTTTTTTTCATAAAAACCATTTCCTTGGGACCTCTAACTTATCAACAAGATGGTGAGGCTCCCTCTTCTCTTCCCTTCCCGTATATCGACAAGATTGATGATGATACACCTTCTATTAATGTCATTTGATACTGGGAAAATGAGTATATTCTCACCTACCTTGGTGTAGAATATTCTTATATTCATCGGTCATTACCTTCTGAGACACAAACCATGTTAAATGAATCGACCATCGAAATAAATATTAACACTCAGGATGACCACACATTTTAAAGATAGGCCAATCTTTAGATGTCGTTAAATAGGAAGCTTTTAGTTTGTTCCTCCGGGATCATAGAAACACTTTTTCTTGTCCTATGCTCATATGCCCCGGTATTGACCCAAACATTTGGTCCACAATATATCGTAATTATTCTTGAAGTTAAACCCATAAAACAAAAGCTGCAGAAAATGCATCCTTGCATTGCCCTTATTTTCAAAGAAGAAATTCAACACCTTCTTTCATTTTCCTTGATCCTACCCATTTATTATCCCTAATGGATCTCTAACATCATTCCTGCCATAAAAGTGATATGGGGACTTCGCATTTGTATGGTTTTACGACCTTAACTTTAGCTTTCCCTAAAGATGACTTTCCTCTACCTAGTATTGACCAACTAGTTGATCTTACCACCAGCCATGAGATGTTATCACTCATGGATGGTTTCTCGGGTTATAACCAAATATTACTCACCCTGGAAGATCAACACAAAACTACCTTCATCACTCCTTGGGGGACCTTCTGCTATCATGTCATGCCTTTTGGCCTTAAAAACGTTGGTGCCACATATCAGTGGGCTATGACTTATATCTTTCATGACATTATGCATCACATATTAGAAGATTACGTTGATGATCTCCTTGCCAAATCTAAACATGGGCCAAACACCTTACATTCCTTAAGGTCATCTTTGATCATCTCATCAAGTATTGTGTTCACCTTCAACCTAAGAAGTGTGTCTTTATTGTTCTCTCTGGAAAGCTCCTTGGTTTTATCATTTCTTTGCATGGCATAGAAGTTGATCTTGCTAAAATCAAGGCTATTCTCAAAATGCCTCCACCAACTAACCTTCATCAACTACGTAGTTTTCAAGGCAAGTTGCAATCTATTTTTTTTTTTTTTGCACTTTCGAAATGTTGCCACCCATTTCATCATCTCCTCAAAAAGTATGTCTCCTTCAAATGGGATGATGAATGCCAAAAATCCTTTAAGGCCTTAAAACAATACCTCCTCCAACCACCTGTGCTCATTCCCCTAAGGATGACCAATCATTTTACCTTTACATTTCTACTACCGATCATTCCTTGGGTGTCATGTTCTCTCATCACAATGAACTAGGGAGCAAGTGGTTTATTATATAAGTCATACACTTTTGGATTATGAAACTAGATACACCCACGTTGAAAAACTCTTCTTAGCCTTAGTTTTTTCACCACTAAATATGTCATTACATTACCTACTTAACCATAAAACATTTTGTCACCAATATTGACCCCTTACATTACATGTATGCCAAACCCTACCAACATCAACATGTTGCACTTTCACTCATGCTTCTTGCAGACCTAGAACTCAAATTCATCCATCAAAATTTTTCAAAGGACAAACCATCTCGACCAACTTACAAATGCACCTCTCTCTGGTAATCAATCCTCTAACTTTGATTTCCTAGATGAATCCATTGCTACCCTCTCTTTGGATGATACCATTTACCATATGACCTTATTCTTTGATGGTTCCAAATTTTAGTGTGGGGGTGGTGCTAGAATTATCCTCATTCCTCTTGATGGTGAGCCTATGCCATTATCTTTCAAACTATTTTTATTGTACTAACAATATCGTCGAATATGAAGCACTCGTATTAGGCCTTCAAACCGTCATTCCTTAGACATTAAGTCAATTAATATCTTTGGAAATTCCCAACTGGTTGTAAACCAAGTTAATGGTATATACCAATGTTGTAATGAGATACTTCAAAAGTATAAGCATCATGTTGACATAATTTTGACTACCTTTGACATTATGAACTTCAAACCACCTACGTTCCACTAATAAATTTGTGGATACCATGGCCTACCTTGCTTCTCAAATACCCGCTTCGCCCTCCGACTCGAAAATATTTGTCACAGTATAAAGGTTGCAATCACCTTCTTATCTATTTTGAGACATCAACCTTTTTGGAACCATTAAACCGACCCATGTGACCTTTGGTATAAGTAATTTTCGACTACATTTCCCTTTCAATTCTACCTCCAGACCTTACTCACAATGGACAACGAGCCTTTCTCAAAAGTGTCTCTCACTATGTCATCATGGGTGGTCTTCTTTATAAATGTAGCTTTGATGGTATCCTCTACGATGCCTTACAAGTTTTGAAGTTCCTACACCATCAAGGAAGTTCATGACAAAATTTTTAGAGGTCATTTTAGTGGTTTAGCTATTGTTAAACGCATTCTCTCACACAGGCTATTACTATCCAAACTTAAACTGTGATTGTTGTGACTATGTCAAAGTGTTGTGTGAAGTTCAACAACATGCTAATCTTCATCACACCCCTAGTCACGCCTTATAGGTCACACGATACCTTTGGCCTTTCTCTCAATGGGGTTTGGATCTTGTCGGAGAGATCAATCCTCATTCTTCACAATGTCATCAATGGATTATTACCACTACCAAATACTACACTAAATGGGTAGAAGCCATACCTCTTATTTCTAAAAAATCCGAGAAAATATGTGAATTCATCAACCATCACATCATTTGTCACTTTGGTGTTCCTCATCGTCTCATCATTGATAACAAAAAATAGTTCAAAAAAAAAACCCTATGAAACTTTGTGATCCTTGGAATTCAACTCATTTTTTCTTCACCTTACTACCCTCAAAAAAATGGCCAAGTAGAATCAACCAACAAAACCTTAAACAAAATTCTTATGAAAGTTGTTGATGATATTGGAAAGGATTGGCATATGCATATTCCTTTTGCCTTATGGTCTTATCGCACTAGTATTCATACTTCAATTGATGCCACACCTTTCTCTCTGGTCTATGGTACAGAGGTTGTTCTTCCTCTTAATTTCAGATTATATCTCTTCGTATCTCACTTAAATAGATGCTCAACAATGATGACTTTCACCAAGACTATTTGACACAACTTGAGTTATTACACAAGTGTTGTCTCAATGCTCTTGACCATCTCCAAATCTACCAAAAACCTATCAAACGTGCATAAGATAAATGTGTCCACGAATGAACCTTCCATGTCGGTGACCTCGTCCTAAAGGAAAATCAACATGTAACAAAAGAAGAGAAAAGTAAATGGGGCAAATTTTATCCTAATTGGCTTGGACCTGGATATTTTTAGTCATACCTATGGATAATGTGCTTATCATTTATCTTCACTCGAAGGTAAACCGAACCTGAGCCCCTCAATGCTTTGCATATTCAACCATTCTATTATTGAATCAATTCCTATATCATCTTTTTTTCCATTAAGCGCTTGTCCCTTAAGCACCATTCACCTTCCGCTTACCTATTTTAAGGAGCAATGACTAAACAAGAATCATGTGATTACTCGTCACCTTTTAAGCCTTATCTTCAATATGAGTACCATGGCTCTACTCATGGCATGATTCTCATGGATACTTTCATCTTTTTCAAGATGGAATCCCATGGTCATTCATCACTTAAACCCTCTCTTTCATAGTTATCCTTTGTGTGCTATGGTTTTGTCTGCAACACAAGAGCCTATCGGTCTCTATAGTCTTGTCCATGACCTAAAATTCCAAAGCAAAACAATTTCAAAAGTAAAATGGGATTCAACTCCTTGAGTCAAACTTCTAGCAAAATATGATGACTCCCTCAAAAAGGACATCTACACTTTCTATCTCGCTACTATAAATAGATTGCTCCCTCGAAGGACAACTATACAAAGCTAGCCATATTATACATAGTCTATCATAATAAGAAGACTATTCTTAAAAAACAATAAAATAAAATATTCATAAGCTTCATGCATTGATCAGCTTCACGAAGACCTCAAGGAGAAAATACTCATCCCACATAGACTTCCGCATCGATCAATCTATCAAAACAAAAACAAAAGCAAAAAGTAAAAAGAAAAAGATTAAATTTTTCATCATGGACTTGCCTATTTTGATCTTGGGTCTCTTGCCAAATAGGCATGTTGTCTCACACTAGGTTACGCTAAAACCAACTTGCTTTCACCTCATCTCCTTTTTCACCCTAATTTTTGCCCACTCAAGGGACATGCCACAAATGCGACATTTCGTGATCATGTGACTTTCTTCACCCTTCAAATAGTTCAATCGAAATGCCTTTAGGGTCTTACACGTTCATAAGCCCACCTTTGGTATGGTAGACTTGTTATGGTTCTTACCAATTAGGCGGCTCTTTTGGTCACCTCTTACCCTTCACCTTCTTCATTACTTGTTGATTCTCCTATACAAGACTAGACCATCGACACCTACATTTTAAGAATTCCTCTTTCACCAACATCACCATGCCTAACTGACCTAAACTCAACCATGCCTACAATCACCTAAACTCAACCATGCCTACAATCACCTAAACTCAACCATGCCTAAATGACCTAGACTTAAAACATGCCTAAAACCTACCGACCCATTCATCTATCCTCATCATATTCTTCCCTAGCTTATGGGATAACTACATCGGCCTGAGGCCCCTTTTTTCCATGGCTATGTAGGCAGCACTCGAGGGCATGGGGCCCTTGGAGGTTAGCTCAGCCACTCTTTACCCTAACCTATTTTCCCCCATTTTCCTATTCACATTCTACCTTAGTTAGTTTCCATTTTCTACAACACTTGGAAATTAATACAAACATACATACCTACCATTTCATCACATCATACATCAATTAGTTCACCATTCTATGATATCAATAACATAAATATACATCATCATTTATTTTCCATACTATAAATTCTCTGTCATTTTCACAAAATGACAATACGTTAAAATGAATTCGTAAAACATAGATTTTTCTTTTTTAACCCTAAATCAACATGACCAATGTCGGTCATACCAAACCGATGTTAGTTACCTTATGACCATCATCGGTCACTGTCTAAATACCCTTTCACCTAAATTTTCCCATTTTGACCTAAACTCATTACTGCCAAATACCTTTTGGCCTTACCAACACTTATTACACCCTACCCACAAGCCTAAATTACCTATACATTTCCTTAATCGCATTTAGGGACTTTTTATTTACCTATACCTCGGCCTTACCCATGCCATGACCTACATACCCTGACCAGAACTACCTTTTGTGACCTTTGAACTCATGTACTCACTATACCTTGCGATGTTGTTACCCATGTGGTTTAGCCTAATGACCTTACCTTGCCTATTGTCATGTTGTTTATCCCGACCAAACCTTTGGTGTACCGGATCATACCTAAATGGTCTTGCACCTAACCTAAGTTGTGTTTTTGGACCATATCTTGTACCCTGGATACCTGAATCACTTCAACCTTGTTTGGATAAACCTATCGACCTTGGATGATGTAGAGTTTACATGCTCTTCTACTGGTACCGTGTCATAGTCTATACGTGTGCGTGCGTTTGATTGCCATTACCTATTACCCTGATTTGACCATTACCCATTACCCAAAGTGCCCATACCCTTACCTACAACCCACCTACCTTCACTTTCATCACTTACATATTTATCAAACCACTCACCGACTCCATCTAACACCTCATTAGTTCTGGTTTGAGGGGATCACCTCCACCCACACTTGGGGCAATCTCACTTTCAGCCCTACTTGGGGAAATCTAACCTCCATTCACACCTAGAACACCAATTTCCTATTTTTTTAGTGTCACTTACAAATACAAGCTACACAACAAAAAGGGGCAAAATGTAGACACCAAAATTGGGTCATACTCCCCTTTAAACCCCATTAATTAAATTAACCATATCCTACCTATTCATATCCCATAGTGCACATGTTAATTAAATTAATTATCTTAATTAAATTAATTAATATCCTCACTTAACCACCTCACCTAGCCACCTCACTCAATGACCTACTCAAACCTCATTAATGACCTAAGACCGAGTCTAAACCTATCCTAACTAACTAGGACTTAGTCTAAAACCTAGACTTAACTCCTATTAACAAACCTAAAAGGACTCCTACTTATCTTGCCATGATCTATCACTCGAGACTCGGTAGAAGGTTGGAGATCATGCCAAAAATAACAACAATCTAGCTATTTTTGGCCAACCTAGATATTCCCACCTTGACCGATGTCGGTTATATCTCAACCGATGTCGGTCACCTAACCATTTCCGGTTAGGTTAAATACGTTTCCAAAAGCCTTTTCCCAGGTTGGTCAATTCATTTAGGATCTCATTTCTTCTAGAGACTTGGAGCACTTGAATTTATTTAGCACTCAGGAAAAAGAAGACACACAAGGAGCACTACCAACATCGATCACCATTCATCATTCTCTTCATGATCACATGATTCACAACAAAGAGAAGCACGAGAGGTTCAAACTTCTCGCGACATGAATACAATGGCTCTTCTCTTTGGATTTCTACTGTCACCATCTTCATCACCTACGTTCTCCAATCTACTTTCCAGTAAGTATTCAACATCTCTACATTGAATCTCTAGTTTCCTTGTGTAGATTTATTTATTCATCTCCGTAGTCTATTTCTCTCCACACCCATATACTTCCTTCCTCCCATCAACCCATCACCTAATCATACCCAGAATTTTCACCCATTTTCACCCTCTCCTAATCATCTCTGAGTCCTCAGAACCATTTTACGACCCCACTCTCACCATTTCCAACCTTTGTGTAATCACAAGGAGTCTGAAAAACCAATTTTAACAACTTTATGCTAATTGCCCCTACTAACATTGGTTAGCCAACCGACATCGGTTACTCCGCCTAACCGGCATCGGTCAGTCATCCGACACCGGTTACTATGTCTGTCAATATAGCTCAGACCAACAAGCTAATACCCACTTCCCAATAGCCCAGAACCATTTCTAATCTTTACTAGACCTTACCTAGAGCTTATACCAGACCTGTAACTCAACACTAGCCAGTTAACCCTCCCATTTTGACCTTAAACAACCTTTTGAATGACATTTCTTATTGTTTTGTATGAGATACCTAAATCATTTCAATTCCAATAGGATCTTTACTTCATGTATGATTTAACTAGCATTAATATTGTTATATAAAAGTGGATTGATGACTGTTCAGGAAGTATCATGTTTCCCGGATCTAACTTCCGCTAAGAAATCCACTCATTGTTTTATTTAACTCTATTTAGTGGTATTATTTTGCATTCACAGGTAGTTCCTCCTAGCCAAAAGGGAGCTCTCACAATCAACTTGGATCAGGAAATCAGAACACGCGCACAACCTTCAACCGACATCACAAATAGTTATTCCTCCTTGGCATACTACCCTTATTTGTTTCATTAATTTGCTAAGAATCGGTGAAACAATCAAAAGAGAACATGAACGTTTTTCCCCTTCTCTTTATTATTTATTACTCTTTGAAAGTGGAGATCCATAGAGAATTGATGAAGCAATGCAAGTAGATGTCGGGAAGAAGTGGGAGTAAGCCATGAATGAGGAGCATCGGTATCTCATGGAGAACCGGACTTGGTATTTGGTAAAGCTACCAAAGAAAAAAAGCATTGCAGAATAAGTGGGTGTGTACAGAGTTAAAGAGGAAGGAGGCAAGAAAAGATATAAGGCACGGTTGGTGGTTAAGGGGTTTGCATAGAAAAAATGCATAGATTTTGATGATATTTTTTCTCTGTTGTAAAAATGACTTCTATTAGAACTGTTCTTGGAATAGTTATAGCAGAAGACTTGCACTTAGAGCAACTAGATGTAGAGATTGCATTCCTCCATGGTGATTTGGAGGAGGATCTATATATGCATCAACCAATGGGATATGAGGTCAAAGGTAAAAAGGATGTTATTTGTAAATCGAAGAAGAGCTTGTATGGCACGAAACAAGATCCACGTCAATGGTATAAGAAATTTGATAGCTTCATGATGGATCAAGGTTATATTAGATGTCATTCTAACCATTGTGTATATACAAAGAAATTTCATGATGGCAGTTATATTATCTTGTGTCTATATGTGGATGACATGTTGGTTATAGGAAAAAACATGTAGGAAATAAAAGTACTCAAGTAGCGAACTAAGTGACTTCGTGATATGAATGATTTTGAGGCAGCCAAACAAATCCTTGGTATGAGGATATCTAGGGATAGGAAGGAATGGAAGATGACTTTAACTTAGAAAAGTACATTAAGAAAGTCTTAAAGAGGTTTAATATGCGGGATGTTTAACCGGTTGGGACTCCTTTGGCAAGCCATTTCAAGTTATCAAAGGAGTTGTGTCCCAAGACAAAGTAGAATAGAAACCAGATGTCCAAGGTACCTTACTCATCGGTGGTTAGAAGTTTGATGTATGTCATGGTGTGCACTAGGCCTGATATTTCCCATGCAGTGGGAGAAGTGAGTAGATTTATGAGTGATCCAAGTAAAGATCACTTGAGGCTGTAAAGTGGATCCTTTGGTACTTGAGAGGGACCATGGGGAAAATTTTTTATGCCACAGTGGATTTTACACCACATTTTGTGGTTATGTAGATTCGAGACATGGCTGGAGATGTAGACAATAGGAGGAACATGACATGTTATATTTACATAGTAGGTGGGATAGTGGTGAGCTGAATTTCATGACTATAGAAGCTTGTGGCTTTGTCAACCACAGAGGTTGAGTATGTCATGCCATAAAGGCGAGCAAAGAGGTGATTTTATTATAGAAATTACTTGAGGAGTTGGGGCATAAACAAGAGGAAGGGAAGTTGCATAATAATAGTCGGTGTTATACACCTAGCTAAGAACTCTAGGATGATGCATATACAAGTAAGGTACTATTTCATTAGGACAACTTTAGAGGAAGAGAAGTTGAAACCGGAGAAGATTCATACCAGTTATAATCCTGAGAAATGATGGCCAAGGTGGTCACAAGAAAGAAACTGAAGTTGTATTCAACTTTGGTTGGTCTTCACGGATGATAGTGAAGGGTTGAGAAGCTTGCTCAAAGGAAAACTAGTCTCTAAGTGGGAGATTGTTATGTTGTGGAGCCTGTTTTCATGTGTGGAAGTGTTGAAGACTGTACACTAAAATTATTGTACACTATCCATAGTATTTTGGCCTCAAAAAAATGTGCCTAATATCTCGAGAAATGTGTTTTTTCTCATATGGGAAAGATTTTTTACCCATAGGTTTATGGGAGTGGGTTTGGCCCATGGTTTCGGTACCCACTGTATTGTAAAATTGCTTAAACATTTGTCTATTGATGTGCTTTTGGGATTTTTATAGGGTAGACATATCATTGTAGATGTGTGTGAGTTCAAGAGTGAATTTAGGAGAGTTTGTTGAGCACAACTCCACAATAGATCTGGGTATTATATTGAGAGAAAGAGGTGGATTGTAGTAAAAAAATATGAGCAAGTGATTCTTGGTGGACACATCCCAAATTGGTTGAACCACATTAAATATTTTCTCTGTGTTGTGTTATTTTATATTTTGTACTTTTATTTCAAATATGTAATATCTTTGCATATTAGTTTCTACCATTGTGATTCATTGGGATTGTTCATATTTTATCTCTTATTTCCTAACACTTACCTTGTATAAGTTTATGAATGAAGATGAGAGGATGATATTACAAGAGATAGGGAGATTTAGAGAGCGTAGGAATATCGATTCCTAAATGTTGAACGACATTTAAAAGTTGATGAAGAGGTTGTTGATGTCTTGAGTTTTTTTGTAGGGTAAGTTAGGGAGTTGATGGACAAATATAATCCGTGGACATTATTGCAAAAAACAACGAAATATCAACTTGTAGGGATTATTAGCTATACACACACTCTAAATTAGAAAAATTTATATAAATATGAATGAGCCAAATCTAGTTTTAAAATATTTTTTTAAAAAAATGGACAAGTTATCTATATTAAACACTTAAAATTATATGACTTTGTTTTTTTTTTTTTTAAACTTTAGATGTAGTCCGTTGCTCACATTTTGGATGACCAAATATTGTTTTTTTTTCATTTGGTGAAACGTTAGATTAGTTTATCTTGGGATGGATTTTATTTTGTATTTTTTTAGCAATATTTTTTTTTGATTTTTTTTATTGCTTTTTTATTTGAAAGCGTTAGATTTTTTTTTTTTTCCGTGAAAGTGGTCTGAAAATATTTAGAAAACGGAGCGCTTTCCGTTTGCCCGCCATAACTATATCAAAAAATATCGAAATCAATATTTTTTTAACGTGTATAGAATTTGTCCACGCTTGGGATGGTATAAGTTTTATCATATTTTGATAAGCGAAACAAAAGTTCTGAGTCTTAAACGTAGACATGAACATTCACGGGAAAAAATGTCTTAAAGACCTATTGTTAGTAAAAATTATAAAATGATATTTATCTTATTCTATTCACTTTAAAAACAATATTTCTACGAAGCTAAGAGTCTCCCCTACGCGATGGCACCATTTTTGTGAAATGTTTTCAGTTTTTAGCATGGTTCAAGTCTTTGGAAGAGTAGATTTGGTTTTTTGACCTTTTACACTTCATAATGACCTTCCATAGCTTTGGTTGGGGAAAAACAAAGATTTTCGAGGCTTAGGTTCGGCGAGATAGATCGTGATCGTGGTTTATAAAAAGCGCGATCATGGTTTTTAACATAAACCGTGATCGCGCTTTATAAACCGCGATCGCACTTTATAAAGCATGCTCGTAGTTCATAAATCATATTTACACACATCCCAATGTCTGAATTACCATGTGATTTTTACTCTCTGACCTTACCGTATGAATTACTACAAAATTCTATCTTTTTCTACACGTTTTTCTTATCACCAGAAGTAAAACATCATGGGAGACAAAAAACGAAGTCAAAAAAGGAAGTCATTAAGTAAAAAAATACCAAATGAATTAGAGGCCAACAAAATTCAAAATGCTGAGCGAATGTGGAAACTTTGTGAATCTAGAAGAGGTTCATCTTCAATCCCAACTATTGTAAGCAATGAAGAACTAGGTAATGTTTCTCTCTTATCGATGTTGAAGTTGAATTAAATACTCGTGATGAAGAAGTTTTTCTTGTCGATGTTGAAGAAGAATTAAATACTCATGATGTAGCAAATGTTGAAATTGAAGGAGACAATGAAAATGTGAATAAGGAAATTCATGTTGAAAGCGTAGACAAGAAAAATTTGACAAAAACACCTCTAAGATTTTACGTAAGAAACCTAATTTTTTATTGAAATTGATGAAAACATTTTGAAACCAATGTCGACAAACTTACGAAGCGACAAATCGGAAGAAAAGCCTTTGAAATTTGGGATAATCATTTTAAAATTTTAAATGATTCCCAAAGATGTCGATTGTTGGTTAGTTTGATGAAATTGATTAAAATGAGACCTACATTAAACACCTTAGGATTGAATGACATCTAATATACGTGGTCAAACCTCTACTGATTGTTGAAAACCTTCATGATGCATATCACATTGTTGGTGTCAAGAGATGCACAAGGGATAGTAATATTGTGCGTCGTGTACTTGCTACTAGTGTTGTAAGTGAATCAATAGAAAAAACAACGTTTGATTACGCAAACAAGTTGAATGTTGCAAGTTAATCGAAAAACTCTAATGAAATCAATTGAAAGAGCGTAATATCCTTCAATCACTCAATAATGCCAATTTTTGGGTATTTTTTCTACTAGAGCACCGCGTAAGGACAAAAATAATTATGATCTATAAGAGAAGTTGTTATTAAATTTTGGCATGATAACACTAGAGTTTCACCTAATACTGAGAGATGTTATAAAACGGAGAGTTGGTTCTACTAATCGTGAACCACATCCAAAGCATTTCTTAGATATGACTCAAACTCAATTTTTCATAAGTTTGAACAAGAGAATCTAGAAATTAAAATTAGTCAATGTTTTTTTGAAATGTTGAAACCATTCTATGTGAAAATCAACCACACTCGCACCACTTGTTGTTGTAGGCAACATGTTGAATTTGTGATGTATTATGCTAAATTTTTACGTATTCGTTCTAATTTTCATTCTAAAACTATGTTATCGGAATGTGGTGTTCAAGTTCCACCAATATATTCCAGGATTTCATTCCTACTATATTTTGTGAAAAAGAAGTTGGACAATTTTTTTATAGTCAGGATTGTTTAGATGGAAGTTGTAGTACATGCGGCGGATTACCTAAATTGGAAAGTTACATCCATGAGAAAATTGAAGGTACAATATGACATAATTTAGTTGAGTTTGATAAATATAAATTAGTTGCATACCAGTTGAAAGATGGAAAAGAGTCTAAACGGTGTGAGCTAGTTACAGAACAAATGCCCATTTTCTAATTTTGAGAAAATTTAAGGATGAAATTGTTTATGAGTATGTGAGGCATACACATAGAGCTCGATGGTTGGATGACAATTCAAGCTATGAAAAGACACATTTCCTATTGGTACTATTGTTTCAATGGTCGATTTTTAGAGAATTACACATTACTGACCACAAATGGAGGTTGATCGCAATATTACAACTTAGTACAAGTTGTCATTTTTGTGCATATGTCATTTCTACATTCTCCTAACAGTATAGAGAATGATAAAAAAAATTTAAGAGAGTAGCACTCTTATATCAGTGATGATCGTACTCATTCTACTGAATTTGTGAAAGGGTGTTTCCAGTTATTTTATGGAAACTTGTTTGATAGGGACATCCACTTCAAACAACATTATATATGGTCAGATAATTACACGTCTCAATTTAAGAATGCACGAATGTTTTATTGGATGAGCAGAATGCACATCAAGATGGGTGTGCAACATATTTGGAGTTTCACTGAGGTTGGACATGGAAAAAGAGAGCATGACGGTGTAGGGGCATGTGTGAAAAGAGCTCTTGCAAGAGAAGAGTTGAAGTACAAAGATGGTGCTAAATTAAAAGATGCAAAGAGCATAGTGGAATGGTGTACTGACAACATGGCTCGAGGTTCTCAAGAAAATTCCACAGTTCACAGATATTTTTGGTTGATAGAGGAACAACATATTGCTAACTACGAGGATTGTATGACACTCACTGGGTCCAGTGATATGCACTCATTTTGTAGCTCAAACGCTACTTCGTGGGCCGTATGGACAAGAAAGTTGACATGTTTTTGTGCATCTTGTATCGAATTTGTCACTGCTTGAGTGTGATTCACAAGAATGGGTGGAAGGATGGATTTGTAGGCCTCTAACTCTGCTTCCTAGTTATCAACCTCCACAAGCATTACGACTTGTTTCTGCAGATGAAGTTACAACATCCAAGGACTTTGATGAAATTTTGATTTTGGTGCGACAAGGTATTTATAGTTATTTATTTAATTTTTGTATTGAGTTATGTCCATTGAAATTTTAATATGTAATTTAAATTTGAGTTATTCTGACCAAGTTATTTTTTTGTAGGACATGTGTTTGTAGTAATTGCGACAGAAGACAATGAAGAAGGAACAGACTATTTCTTATGTCGTTGCATCGAGGAAAGAAAGAAGTTGACTTCTCCTATTATAGATGGCAAAGATATTGAGTATCCTACAGGGTCAGTGGTAGTTACTGGAACTTGGCTTTGACGGTATCCATTAAAAACTCCTCTGTTTGGGTGTTTGAAGACTTTGAGACACACAGGAAAATACTCTTATATTCACATCTAGTTCTAGCGACAAATATTCAGTTGTATAGATATCGAGGAAGGCCTAATAACAAGATTCTTTGGAAGGTTCGAGAGTCAGATCATGAAGCAATCTTGTCTGCTATTCAGAGTAGATCCGATCCTGATGGTTCATTGGAATGAATTTACAATGCTCATGTTTGGTATATATAATTTCTTTTCATATATATATATAAATTTTTAGTTTAAAGATCTAGATTTAAGTTTGAATATATTTTATTTTAAATTTGTGTATTTTGTACATATATAGATAGTATATGGTTTTGATTTGAAACTTAAATTTCTTTGACTAACACTTTTATGTTTAGGTTAGTGGTGCCAGAAAAGCTTTCACCTTCACGTGGTTGTAGCTTGTTAGTAGAAAATTTTAAATTCTCGAAGCTAAGAGAAGCTTTCATTGTTTGAAAAGTTGTAAAGAAAAAATTGTAAATTTTGAAAAAGTTGTAAATTTTGAAAATGTTGTAAATTTTGAAAATGTTGTAAATTTTGAAAATGTTGTAAAAAAGTTGTTGTAAATTTGTTGTAAATTTTAAAAATGTTGTAAATTTTGAAAAATGTTGTAAATTTTGAAAATGTTGTAAATTTTGAAAATGTTGTAAATTTTCGTTGCATTTGCAAAATGAAAAAGTGAGAGCACCGAAATGAGAAGGAAAAACCGAGAGAGGATTTTGTATAGGGTCCCTACGCCGAGGTGTCGGATTAGACGAGGCGTCTCTAGGTGCCATGGAGTCTGAGTAGTCACCCATCGAAGTTGAACGATATTTTGGTCTCATGGCTCTTAAGGGACTACGCCAAAGCGAAGTAGCCCAGAAGCAACGAACCTTTCGCGCACGCGAAACACACCACCTCCTCTACCATTCACACTGGCCACCCGAATGTTTTGGGTGTAGTCGGATTCGGTGCCACGACCCACCGTTTGTAAAATATAGCGTTTGATGACTAATCGGCTCTTTGCACTATTTTGCGCGTTTGCAAACAATAGGGCAGCGAGAGCACCGAAATGAGAAGGAAAAAACTGAGAGAGGATTTTGTAGAGGGTCCCTATGCCACGAGGTGTCGGATAGGATGAGGCATCTATAGGTGCCATGGAGTCGAGTAGTCACCGTCGAAGTTGAGCGATATTTTGGTCTCGGGGCTCTTAAGGGACTACGCCCGAAAAGTAGCCGGAAGCAACGACCCTTTCGCACCAAAAACTACCTCCTCTACATTCACCTGGCCACCCGGATGTGCAAAATAGTCGGTTTGGTGCCATGACCCACCGTTTGCAAAATATAGCATTTGTGACCTTACACTAGCTCAAATTGCACTATTTCACGTTTGCAAACAATAGGACAGCGAGAGCACCGAAATGAGAAGGAAAAAAATTGAGAGAGGCTATTTGAGGGTCCTACACCGAGGTGTTGGATTAGACAAGGTATCTCTAGGTGCCACGGAGTCCAGTAGTCACCCATCGAAGTTGAACGATATTTTGGTCTCAGGGCTCTTAAGGGACTACGCCCGAATGAAGTAGCCGGAAGCAACGACCCTTTCGCGCACCAAAACACCACCTCCTCTAGTGTTCACCTAGCCACTCGGACATGTCGGCGTAGTTGGTTTGGTGCCACGACCCACCGTTTGCAAAATATAGCGTTTGTGACCTTACTGTTTGGCTCAAAGCGCACTTTCGTGCATTTGCAAACAATAGGGCAGCGAGAGCACCAAAATGAGAAGGAAAAAACTGAGAGAGATTTTTGTAGAGGGTCCATACACCGAGGTGTCGGATTAGATGAGCCATCTCTAGGTGCCATGGAGTCTGAGTAGTCACTCGTCGAAGTTGAATGATATTTTGGTCTCAGGGCTCTTAAGGGACTACGCCCGAACGGAAGTAGCCGGAAGCAATGACCCTTTCGCGCACCAAAACACCACCTCCTCTAGTGTTCACCTAGCCACTCGGATGTGTCGATGTAGTTAGTTTAGTGCCACGACCCACCATTTGCAAAATATAGCGTTTGTGACCTTACACTGTTTGGCTCATTTGCACTATTTCCGTGTTTGCAAACAATAGGACAGCGAGAGCACCGAAATGAGAAGGAAAAAATTGAGAGAGGATTTTGTAGAGGGTCCCTACACCGAGGTGTTGGATTAGACGAGCCATCTCTAGGTGCCACAGAGTCGAGTAGTCACCCGTCGAAGTTGAATGATATTTTGGTCTCAGGGCTCTTAAGGGACTACGCCCGAACAAAGTAGCCCGGAAGCAAAGACCCTTTCATGCACCAAAACACTACCTCCTCTAGAGTTCACTGGCCACCTAGACATGTTCGGCCAACATAGTTGGTTTGGTGCCATGACCCACCGTTTTGCAAAACATAGCGTTTGACAACCTTACTGCTGGCTCAAACTTGCACTATTTCACGCGTTTGCAAATAATAGGACAGGAGAGCACCGAAATGAGAAGAAAAAAACTAAGAGAGAATATTGTAGAGGGTCCCTACACCGAGGTGTTAGATCAGATGAGGCATCTCTAGGTGCCATGGAGTCTGAGTAGTCACCTGTCGAAGTTGAGCGATATTTTGGTCTCGGGGCTCTTAAGGGACTACGCCCGACGAAGTAGCCCAGAAGTAGCCTTTCATAAGCAATGACCCTTTCATGCATCAAAACACACTAGCCCCGGATGTGTTGGCGTAGTCGATTATGTGCCACGACCCACTTGTTTGTAAAATATAGCATTTGACAACCTTACTGGCTGGCTCAAAGCTGCACTATTTCGCGTTTGCAAACAATAGGGAAAGCGAGAGCACCAAAATGAGAAGGAAAAAACCAAGAGAGGATTTTGTAAAGGGTCCCTACACGAGGTGTTGGATCGAGACGAGCCATCTCTAGGTGCCATGGAGTCAGTAGTCACCCGTCGAAGTTGAACGATATTTTGGTCTCAGGGCTCTTAAGGGACTACGCCCGAAGCGAAGTAGCACATTGGAAACGACCCTTTCGCACCAAAACACCACCTCCTCTAGCATTCACCTGGCCACCCCAGCGTTTGACGCCGGCGTTTCGGCGTAGTCGGTTCGGTGCCATGACGTCCTGAGGCATGACTTCTCACTCCTCGCCTCCGTTCATTTCCTAGGACTCAAAACATTCAATTTGTCACTTGTTTACCTTCCATCTCTCTTGTTCTCTTTGGACTTGCCTCTATCCTCTTAGACTGCTTCATCACTGTCCTTGCTTTTCTCTCTTGAGCTATGTTGTTGTGGTGATCTCTCTCCATCCTCTACTGCCCCAACTATGTGCTTACATGCTCATTATTTTTGCATTGTAATAGGATTCTTCATCACATATCACTAGACACAGAATTAGGAGTATAAGTACAAATCATCAAACAATTAAGGGAACACATGTGTGAGGACCTTTTATTCATAAGTGCCATCATTGATTGCATGAGATTAATCATCTCTGCCTCAAATTGAAGCAATGTCTCCCATCTAAAACTTGACCCCCAGTCCAACAAGCAAGATCAAGCATTCATATTGCAAAGAAGGACATGTGACCATTAGGTGAGCATGATCCTTGAAAAAGGGAACATGATCTATTTCCTAAGATTATCTCTTTGTTTAGATTGTTCTTGGTCATATTTTTGAAAATCAATAGGAATAGAGTTGAGATCAAGAAAGAGAAATTCCATTGGGAAAATAATATCCCATTTGCGAGTGAGATGAATAATTTTGATTCTCATTCCTTGGTGAGCTCAGTTGTGTTTTCATCTGACTCAGAGAACTTGTATGACATTTTGTCCCATACCATCACCTAGAGGTTTGAAGCTCTAAAAGAAGCCATTGTGCATTCTTGGCACAAGAATGCATGCGCTTGGTACACCTCTCAGGGAGAATACTAAGAATACTAAGAATCCTTCATTAGAGGAGGATTCTTCATGCGATGGGTGGAACCTAAGAATACTAATAAGGGCTTACTGTCAAATTTTTACCCAAGTTTCAACTTGGGACATCAAAATGCACCACCACATGAAAACTCTCCCTTTCGTCACTTAAGGCTTGTAACATTCTCACTAGGTATTCAATTCCTCAGCACCCCAACTTGATTATGTTGCCCCCTCTCATGAATACTTAACCCCTTCTCACAGTGCCCCTTTAAGTCCCTTTGTCACTTAAGGCTTGTAACCCTACCTGTTATGTCATGTAACCCGGGTTAATCCGAATGGTCAAGGATGAGTTAGAAGGTGAGTTAGCTAGGTTAATGTTAAGAGGTGAGTATAAACATACACTTAGCCATTTTTTAATCCCTTTTTAAAATATTTCCTTTTCCTTCATTGTTGCTAGTATATTTAGTTATGCTACTAATTTTTCAAGAAACCCTATTGCAAAAATCACATTTTTGCTCATATCTCCTTCATTTTTGCTCCATTTCCCCTGTAATTTTGCCCGTAACTTCTACTCATGTGAACTCCTTGAAGATGATCTAAAAATATTTTCCATTGGTACCCTAATTTTTTATAGCATCCCATTTAAAATTTTAGAGAAAAAACTTGCCTTTTTAGATCCTTGCAATTCTAGAGATCGAAAACACTTGAAATTTGAAGCAGGAAACCATATGAAAATACCTAATCTAATGAAAAAATTTCATCTCAATCCAAATATAAGAAGACATGATTAAATATTTAAATCAAACATGTACATATCAGAGAACTAATTTAAATGGTTATGAAAACATACATAGAAGGATATCATACATGCAATGAAATCAAATCAAACATATATAGTTCAGATTTATCATTATGAAAACCAACACACATGGATATATAAGAATCAAACAAAGTGTGCTCCAGATGCACGTCTCTGAAAATATATATGTATAAGTTCATAATGTATGTGTACATCTCGAACTAAGTGTGTCATAATGTACATATGGGACCACATGCGGTCGCAAAAGGCTATATATATACAATGGACTATGAATCTACTCATGACCACATATGTACATCCAGGTGTCCACTATGAATCTACTCATGAAACATCTTCCCTCTCTTCACCCTGCTAGAAGTAGCATGTCCACGACCTGGGGATGTAGTGGAGGGAGATGCCACTCTGATTTCATCCGTGTGGTCTAGGTGTCTCTAAGCATGCATGTAACCTAACTGCACATTCATAAACAACAAGTTTTTAACACCCAAAATTTTAAAATACATTCAAAATTTAGAAACTTGTACAATTTAGTTAAAATGCATGTGAAATCTTACCGCATGATGTCATGATCCCTATCAATTTGTTGTTGACGCATCGCGAGGGGACAACAATAGACTCACGAGGGGTAAGCTACATACAAATAATTAATTTTCAAATTAAATATTTCACATATACATACAAAATTTGATATTGTAGATTTAAGTAATAAGAAATAATGAACCTCCAAAATTTAACAAATTTAAAAAATTGTACCTCAGTTAGTGGATCTGCAGATCTTATGGCGTAAGTATCTACAAGACCTCCATGATCTGCATATATGGAGGAGTCTCTCTAGCAGTCATAAGCTATACAAAAAACATGTACAAATCAATATTAAAATCTACATGATTGTGCACCACATAACAGAGGTCAAAGCATGTAATCCACGTGAACTTCGGTAATTAGAAACAAAGTGTAAAGAGATTTACTAACCTGCGTAAAACTCATGTGAGGCATGCCGAGTAGCCTCGTTCACGAGCGAGATGATGACCCATGAGGCTCCTATGTATAAAAGAGAAAAATATTAATATGTACAACATACACGTGAAACATTATAATAATAATCTAGTGCGATCAAATGAAATTAAAAATGTAAGTTTGTCTGACTTGAAACTTACGTTTGAAACACGCCAGTACATGCAGTAGCTAGCATGTCGACGCCGGATGTTTCCTTCACCGGCTCTTGCTATTTAAAATAAAATAAAAAAATTAGTTTTTACATGTATGTACATGACGTACAATCAAATATATATATATATATATATATATATATATATATAATATCTCAAACATGTGAATTAAACTATATATATATATATATATATATAATTTAAATTTATTTGAAATTTACCTGTGAAAGACCAATATCAGTGGCACCAGTTCCAAAAACATTCCCCAGCATCTCATCTATAGAAAATAAATCATGTGAACCAGCAAATGATGTCTCGCCTGCAATGCATACGGCACCACATGATCCACAGTGGTGTGGTGCGCTAGAATTGGCACCTCCACCAACATCACCAGATGCAATCTGGTCACTATGTTGGGTGAGAGTGTCAGTGAGCTCCCTCAATGCATGCAATGTATCAATCTCCACAACCTCCTTCATTGTAGGAGGGATAAGCAAAGGCGTGGGGGTTTTGGGGCATGGGGATCTAGGCGACCTATGCGTGCACCAGGTCTACTCTGTGCAGAGCCACCTCCTCGACCAAAAAAAGTCAGAAAAGTCAAAATAATTCGGGACCTCATTGAGCACAAACTCGCAATATAATTTCTTCAAAAAATAAAGAGGAACCTCATTGTTGTTGCATGGTGGATAATCAAAAACCATCCACCATCGGTCCCAAAAATTGTTTTTGATTCTGTCATCATGGCACCAATGGATTGGGAACCATTTGCAAGTAACTGCAGAGGGGGCATTGGTTCTAGGGTCGGTAAATAATGCACAAATGAGGTCTTTTCCAATTTTTTTGTCTTTTACGGCCGCATGGGATAGTTTATCCGCATACCACCGCCTACAGTCACTTCTAAAGGTGTTCCATCTATGTATTTGGTTGGTTGCGGACTCGACTTCGCCAATCAATGTTTGCTAATGTATTGGCTAAAGTCATGCGAGATGGATTTGTAGCATGATTTTGTCTTATAGTTTGAATTAGGTTCTCAATGACAATTTTATTTTCTCATATTCTTCCAATGATATTATCTTGCGTTCCTGCTGGCTCAGTGGGGACAGAAGGAGCCACAGGAGGCGGATCTATGTTTGGAGGAGGGTTTTGAGGAATGTTCGGAGGGTTTTGAGGAATGTTCGGTGGGTTTTGAGGAATGTTTTGATGGTTTACATGATTTTGAGCTTGCCGACCAACTGATAAAACAAGAAAATTGTATAAAACAAGAAAATTGTATACATAAACAAACATTTCAAAAAACCCATGAAAATGCAAAAAAAAAACCTAAAATGCAAAAAAATGATTACAATCGAGGACTTACCTCCTCGTCTTGGTGGCATGGTTGAATCTATCGCTATCAGGAAGTTTCGATGTATTCAAAGCGCGAGTGAAAAATGTTTAGGAAAAATCGCGGTTTGAAATGAAAAATGAGGAAAATAAGGAGTCGTGGGGTAATTTTTGTCTCAAAGTTCTACAATCGATCGTGGTTTTAGGTTCGGTAATTACCAAACTGTTTAGGAACCATAATCGCGGTATGCAAACCGTGATCGGTATGTAAACCGCGATCACGGTTCCTTTATTTAGGTTTTTATGTCCACGAAATTGTCCACCAACTTCATGCACTTACCTGTAGTGATATAAGGCTCTATGATGAGACTTTGTTACAACGAAATGTAATGTCCGGTTTGAGAGAACAACAAGCATGGACCGACCTCCTAAAGGGGGTCTGAAACTCATTTAAATAGAATCATTGGCAATCCAGGAAAACCACTTTGGCGATTACGAGTTTGGTTAAAACCAACTCCAACCGAGTCGTTTTGCTTTGTCATTTTGTGTGAGAGGGGAGATATGCAGGTGAGGGGTTATGAAATGGTTGGGAAGGTGTTTGTTTTGTTTTGTTTTTATTTGATTTTGGAATGTGAGTGGTTTGGGTGGTTTAGGAGGGGGTAGAATAGGATTTTACAGGTGTAGGATGATATTTATGGGGAGTAAATATGATGGGGAGAAATAAGACTTAGGATAGAGGATTATAGATGAAAATATTGATGTGATAGTGTTGAGAGGTTAGCGAACGTGGATACAGGGATTAGTGGTGCTAATTTTAGGTGTCTACACTAATTATCCCTTACTCATGGTTAGTCATTGAACTTGTGTATCTACAACCACTTTCCACATATAGAGATGTATAGTAATTTAAATTCATCATTATCAATTACGGGTAAAATAAATTTAAAACAATCTCACTTCACTTAAATTTAAATTTTTTAATTTATTTCTTGCATTTTATTCTCATTTTCCTCATCAAAGAGGCTGTAGTTTGATTGATTGATTGGTGTGATATAATTGTTGTATAGTGTAAATGAGATATGGAACACGTATTGAGAGATGCTTGAAACAAAAGGGATGACGTTGAATTGAAGTCTTGTTAGGAAAATTATATCAGTGGTATCGGAGCGAGATCAATTTGTGGGCTCCTTGCATGCATCTTAAAGTGGAGATGGCATAAAGTATTGAGAGAATGCATGCAAATACTGATCTTCCAACAATTTTAAATTGGATCGAGATATGATTGTGTGAGTTATTACATATGCATGTGGGCTCTATTTCAAATCTAATATATTCGTGTTTCATACAGTTCAAACCATAAAACTATATCTTAGTGGAAGGCTCTCCAGCTGTGTGTGATGCATTGTCTACCGATCTGCAATCTCAAACTCATTGCCATCCTCGTCTAATGTGCAAAGGATACACCTTGCTGGTCATTTGTGTGCCCATGCAATAATGAAGGATATTTTTATTTGCCACAAAGAATTATACTGACTCATGTCATCTGCATATGATCTTGTTGTAGAAGCGGTTTGAAAATTATCTTGTGTTGCATTATGAACTACATTAGCACATAGTGTTAACATTGTCAAGAGACTCATCTACGACTTGCATCGTTGTGCAGTTATGGTTTCTCACTCAGCAAGCTCAATGAAAATCTTAGCTCCTGCGTCTGGATCATAATCGTTGTGAAGTGAATATTGAGTTTACTTCAATTTCTTACATCGTCATTCATCATCTGATCTTACAGATTATTCGCCACATGAACATCTCTCAGCGGTCTTTATGTTTTAGAGACTACGCAGATATATAAGGACCGAGGTCATCAACTCGTCCTTGATTTTAACGGTGGGTGCATCTCTATTGATCCACATGTGCTCGGTCTATACTGATCTCAAGTTTTTGTATATAGTTTTTTTTTCTTTTTGGAGTCTTTTAGAAGTGTTTTTCAAATTTAGTAGTGTCTTTTTAATTTAGTAGTGTCTTTTAAAAAAGTAATATAATTTTAATGTATTAGTCTCTATTATTGTTGAGTTTGATATAGATTATCTTATCAAATAGTTTATGTTATGAAAGAGTCACGTTGGAAATAGTTTTAAAATAAAAAATATTGTTTTCACCATTATTGTTAAGTATTTCTTAGAGTCAAGTCATTTGGGGTACATTGTCACAAATTATTTGTCAAATTATTGTTTCTAAATTTGGCACTTGTAATATTTGGTCTATGTGTGTAAATGTCAAACTCTATAGTCAATAGAGTAATTATGGATTCTTATGTCAAAATTCTATTTGCATAGCCTACAAAATCTTAGTTTTCTATTGTCCTTGAATATCATATAGGTGATTTTATAATTTTTAATAGTCATTTTGTTTGTTGTCATCATGAGTTAGAGTCAAAATTAAAAAAATTACCTCACAGGCGCATTATCGCTTGAACGTAACGTCCAAATTACTAAAGGTATTTTGAGCTTCATGATCAAATCCAACTGAGCTAGTAGCATGACATCGTAGGACATAGGCAAATGGAGGTTGGAGGTCAATCAACGACCTCTCATCAGTCACCAACAATGGGACCGCATGAAGGTTTGGTGACATGTGTGTTTGCAGTTTTTGCAGTGTGCTTTCTCGTGTTTTTAGAGTGCAAGTTTCAGTGTTCATGTTTGAATAAGTGGAAATTTCACATTGAGGGGAGGAACATGATCCAATGTTCCATTTCCAATTTTCAGTTTGTGTGTATGAGCAAAGAGAATTCATCAAATTTTCTTATGTTATTCCCTGAAGTGAGATAGTGATGAGAGTTGATGATACTACTGCAACATCATGATATTGTGGTTGTTGGATCCACTGGAAAACCATCTATAGTTGTGGTTGTTAGTAATCCATTGGAAAAACTATCTATAGTTGTGGTTGTTAGTAATCCACTGGGAAAACTATCTTTGGTGTGGTTGTTGGTAAACCACTTGGAAAACCATCCAGAGGTTGTTGGTATTGTCCTAGAAACCATCCAGATCATGATCAAGCTACGAAGCGGCACGTTGCAGTATAAAGGCATGTTTTCCCATGTTCGCACTAAGGGGGAATGTTAGGAAAATTCTATTAGTGCTCGATTATGTTAATGTGTGAGCAAAGTTATATTTTGTATATTATATTGTGAGTATTAGTCACGTAGCTTATAGTAGAGATATTTGTGGAGATCATAAGAATTAGTTAGTGGTATTGTTAATAGTTACAACAATACTACGTGAATAGTATTTATGGGTAGAGTAGTTTCCTATTTTATAGGAAACTCACTAGCTATATATTTGTAAGAGTTCCCGTATGAAATCAATTAAGAAGGATTATTATTGCTCGACTTATTTTCTCTATGCAAATCTGTTTGTTCCCTTTCAAGTCCTACAAGAATTTGGTGAAATGAATCCCCTTTAGTCTTTGACACGACGTTGAAGAAAGTAGATTATTCATACACCGAATTGAAATGTTTATCCTTGAATCCAATAAAATCTTTACATTTAAATATAACAATTGATAGATCAAAATTCACTTTTAAGTGATGGTGCTTATAAGAATCATAAAAAGACCACTAACAAAAAAATTGATATGTTTATCTTTCAATAATAATATAAGTATTGCAAATAATGAAGAGTCCAAACCCTCCACACATAAACATGCATTAGGAACTATCTATTCTCGGTTTCCCCTCCAAAGGCTCGTGACACACCTACAAAATGTATTTCCTTAAATGGCTTGTGATACATATGACGTGGCTAAAATTATAATTAGACATAAACCCAATGATTAGTCAATGGTGATGTGGTAAGTAACGTAAAGTATAAAGGAGAGAAAAAACAAAAACAAAAACAAAAACAAATATATTAATATTAATATTGATTGCCACATGGGTGTCCCTGCAATTATGATAGATTTTCCCCCTCTGTGTTTTACCTCGTGAAGGCCGCAACAAGACAAAACCTGCCCGTGGACACCAACGGCGCTTCCCATTGGTCCGACCCTGACCCTCTAAAACAATTTCCCCAACTAATTCTCGAGTAAGCCCTGGATTTGCAAGGGTACGGACGATCTTAATGACCTCTGTAATCTGACGTCACTGTACATTCGGCATCTCATGCACGTCTACATCTGTCACATAAATATATGTGTAGAGATAGAAAGAGAGGGGGAATGAAGATGCTCCGCTACTGTGCTACATCTGTCCTCTTCTGCTTCTGCCACCAACCGGTTCCCAAATCCCCAGCCTCTTCTAGTTTTTATCAAATGATTCCAGGGTGACCCCTAATAACCAGTGCGCACCTTCTTCTTTCTCCCAATATGGCAAAGTTTGCACGCACTCCACCTTTCCCTCCCTCTACATACTTTATATAACTTCTCAGTTCAAACTTCACTGTTTTCTACATTAAAGATATTGTGATTTTTTAATTTAAAATGTACCTTATATCAAATAAATGTCAAATCCCTTTTCATCAAAATAAATGTCGAATTTAAAATAAAATATAAGGAAAGAGTAGATTATAATATAATACTCCACCTCAATTATTATTCTCAAAAACATATATATATATATGTAATTTTTAATTGAAAATGTACTTTAAATCAAATAAATGTTAAATTTAAAATGAAATAGCAAGAAAGAGTAGATTATGATATAATACTCCACCCTATAATTATTATTGTAGAATATTTATAATCCTAGTCAAATAAATATATAATTAATGAAGTGTGAGTTAAAACTGCGATAGTCAAAGTGAAATACAATGTTTATTTATTTAATTTTTTTAATTTTACTTTATGGATGTTGAAATTAAGGGTATCTAGACTTTTCCTTTAAAAAGGTTGTATTATCTTTTATTGATTTGTATTAGTAACTCTTCATTTTGTTTTGTCTTTTTAAATAAGTCGCACAATGTTTATAGGTATTTTTCAAGAAGACGAGAGAGATGATTTCCCAATTACAACATTGACTAGATTAATTTCGACCCACGAGTTAGCGATAATTAGCATAACTCGTTGCCCCTAGAAAAGAGAAATTTTTTTTGAAGTTGGTTGTTATTAGGCTTCAAGAAAGATTTGTGCCTTGTAATTTAAGTCATAACAATATATTGTTTTTCTCTTTGTTATTGTCCATTTTTTGTGATTATATTTCTTAGGCCATTCTTCTTTTTGCCTAATCAATAGAAAATATCACCACAAGAGTTTAACACGGATTTGTATATGGCATCACTTCTTCAACATTTTGGGTTCTTCGCCATCATTAAATTTGAAGCATTGTCATGTGTATATGTGTATGCTTGTTTTAAAATATTGATATTATGTGGATTCACATCATGAGGTAGCAAAGTGAAAGAAGACGATAGAAGACCAAGTGTATGGGTATTCTCATAAAGTTCGTAAGAAATATATTGAAATAAAATGCGCTAACTCCTTATTCATTAAATGTTATTTTCATGTGTGTGTGTGTGTGATGACCAAAAGGTACTTGATTTTAGCAACACATACGTTGTAATCAACTAATATCATCATTATAGCATAAGAAGGTTTCATAATAGACCCTCCAAAGAAACCAATTTGAATATGATTATTATAATATTATGAATTGAATACATTTTTAGGAGGGTGTTCAACTAACGATGTACATGGGGATGGATGCCTACATATTTCCTATATCATGTGAGGTTTTCATAACCGCCACACTTTCGCCAACTTTGCCACTTCTAGCATTGTTATCGTTAAGATTTGAAAACGTGATCTAGAATTATTCTTATTATTTTCTTGTTTTTTTTTGTCAAACTTGTGCCTTTATTCACCTTCCTCATGCTCAAACATTCTTTTGTGAACTTAAACGGCCATTGAAAAATGGTTTGTTATGTGAGATGTGATAATAAAAGGATTTAGGAGAAATATTATAAGATTCTTCGATTTTATGTTGTTTTTCTTGCTCATGTGTATGTTCATAAACATGTAATACGGGATTGCTTACACAAGAAAAAGGCAAATGGAAACTATGTGGAATGCATGTACAATGAAGGATATATGGAAAATTTTACTAACCTTGTGATCACATGTCCATATATTATATATTTTCGTTCTTCCTTTTAACAATAAATGACAAAAATGGAATCATTATTACTATGGTTATTCATGATACCGATCGTTATTCGAGATATGGACCTAAAATCGCATGGAGTTGTTTCTAATATAGGACTTAAAATTGTATAGAGTTGTTATCCCGATGCGGGACCTCAAATCATATGATACGATTTTTCACACTAATACCATCGCCTAGAATTTCAATAACATGAATTTTCGTTTGGCTTCTATGGTTATGCGAACATAATATGGATTATGACTATTTTGCAACCTCGCATAATTTTGTCAAACCTAATAAAGAAAACAGGATGTGACAACTAATTTGTACAATCACCATTTGATTTACCTAAAGGATTGAGAATTTGTGCCTTTGATTATATTTCTAACAAAGCCTCTCAAACATGGCTCCTCGAGGTTTTTACAAATTTTGTTTACTATACTAGGCCCCACAAAATTATCTTCTAAAATTTTTCAACTAATGGATACCTTTTACACGTATAGGAAGAATGCGTGCAATATCAAATATGCTCGCCAAGTGATATAAAACATGTATATCATCATGTGGTATTGATATTGTTTCCCAAAATGTGATCAACATGTGTCCAATTTGTATGTATCTCCCCCACACTCTTGCTCCATATTCCTATCCTACTCATGCCTTCTATTTGATGGAGAGATAAATGGTTAAACAATGCATATTTTGTAACGTTTCTATCTAATCATACAACACCAATGCCATCTGTCACCCTCCAAATCTAGAACTCCATGCATTATCTAGTGATGGTCCATAAAAATGAGGCACTACCCACCCCGCTTACTACATAACACCCTTATGAAACTACGTAACTAGTGTTTCCCCTACTTCAAACACCTCCACCTAATGAGGCACTACCCATCCGCTTACTACAAAACACCCTTATGAAACTCCGTAACCGGTGTTTATACACGGGCATTCTAATTACAACCTCAATGCCAACAAGCTAGCCAACTTGTTTGAAGAAACAAAGCTAGACAAAGCAACATTTTTTTTTATCAAGATCCAAAGCAGAAAATCCAACCTCAAAAAACAATTTAAAGTTTTACGAGATTCTTAAAATGACCTTTTGACAAATAATAAATTTACACAAGTCACTCTTATTAGAACTCTCAACCTTATAGAGTATTTAATCTCGTGAACATTATTAAAATTGATCAACCATTCCTTCCCTTTCTACTTTAAAAAGGAAAATGTTCCGCCGTAAAGTCCCGAGACAAAAGTTTTCCATACCTACCTAAGTGAAGTCATAATCAAAAATATCAAACTCAGATTAAATTAGGTGAAGCAAACCAAATCATATTTCCCAGAAAACAAAAACAGGTTGATATTTATTGTCGGCTGGCGCATACTTAATCTAATTTAGCCACTAAAGAAAAATGGAGTCATACGTACGGATAGCGTTAAATGTAAGCTTCTTTCTAACCCGACATTATTTGCCAGCTGTTCAGAGGACAGGTGTCAGGAGAGTCTATTTTTCGCCCTGATGCTCTCACATGACATGCTGTCAAGTACGATACGGACTCATGTAAGCATTGAAATACATTGTATATAAAACCATTCGACGTACGTGAATATGGCATTGGCAGGGATTGGACATTTTCTTTTTCAAAATGCAAGTGGCCAAGGTATGATGTCCAATAGGAAACTAAAATGCATAAACGATGTCCAATAGGAAGTAAAGGAAACTGAAATGAAAGGATGTTGGTACTTTTCTAAATTTTAATTAACAAACTATATTACTTCCTAATTCAAGTGACCCAAAGTGGAAGGGTACGTGTAAAGAAATGAGGTTCCATATATGGAAATGAATAGTTTACCTTAAATTTTACTCTCTTCACAAGGGGTTTGTGGGGGTGTTTACCCCCAAAAATAAATAAATAGTCTCATGGGCTACACCCATGTAATTAAAAAAGTGTGTTTCATAGTTTATCCTTTTTCAAAGTTTGTGTGCTTCATCTTAGGGTGCCCTCATCTCATTGTTTGCATAAGGGAGAGGAGCCAATAGTGGAGCATGGGACCAGTAATGGTGAGGGTATTTGTGAACTGAGTGACTAGTACATGTACATTTGTCATTCAACATTTGAAAAAAAAGTAGCTAATAAAATGTGTCACATCAAATCACATCAAAAAATCACCCAATCACATGATGCCACATAAGTGAAAAAAAATGCATGGCATAATGCCCTACTAATGGTCCACATTTTTTTCCTTTGTATGAAAAACTACTTGATTTAAATCCGTTGAAAAACCACTTTCCATAAAATAAAAATGTTCAAAAAAAAAAATTAGATTTAGAAAAAAAAAATCTTTTAAAGGGTATTTTTTTTTTCAAAATTTGATGTAGTTAAATGTGTGTTGTACACCCCTAAAGTTGGGTGCACAACTAATGGCTCCTCTCCCATATATGGTATACAACATAGAGTTATGGATAATTTAGAAATTATTTTTTTAATAAAAATATTTTCACGACTTTTTAATTATTTTTGTATTTTTAAAATATTTTTGTACGTTTCAATACATATATGCAACACAAATTTTGAAAGAGCCTAATACAGTTCTAGGTTATAATGAAGCTTGCAACAAAATGCAATACGAAGAGCATTTTAGCTAGTGATAATTGTTCAGAGCTCGTTTTTTCTTATCACATACACAACCCATTAAGTTCAATTTTTCATGGCATATGAATTTTTTTACAATAGTCTTCATAGTCTAGGCTCAATCATAGCCCCGTGAACTTTTTGGTATGATTGCCCGAGGCCACTAATAAAGATGTGCCAAATCATTATAAATTACAGAGAGTTTAGTATCTATTTAAATTTCATGTGTATAATATAAGTTTTTAGTCCATTGACATAAGTGATGCTTTTTAATAGTAGGTTAATTTATTATCATGTGCATAGGTTGTCAAAGAAGAGTTGCACATGTGTCGCATAAAACTGGGCCCCGAGTACATTTTGCAAACAAGTGAGCCCATCTATATGATGGGTTGTGTACATGAAGTAACCTTGCGCCTTTGGCAATGTGTGCTCTACATATGCTAGTGAGCTTTGTTTGTGTGCTTCCTTACATAAGAGTAAAACAAAGTTAAAAGCTTCTCATTTTAAAATCACGTACATATTGCCAATAATTATATTAGAAGGGAAAAATAATTGTTTTTTAAACTTAAATTTTTACAAATAAATTCAAAGAACCAATTTTTTAATATATAAAAGAAACACAACTCTTTTCATACACATTCAATTACAAATTTGAAGATGACGGCGAGGAGTGTCGGAAGCTAAATTAAAATTTTGAAGACTGCAGTGAGGAGTGTCACAAGCTAAATGAAAATTTTGAAGACTCCAATGAGAAGTGTCACAAGCTAAATTAAAAATTTGAAGGACTATAATAAAAAGTGTCACAAACTATATGTTTATAATCTTGCGAGTTTAAGATTAAACTAATATGATGTGTATATGTAATGTCATCTTCTTATATATAATGTCTTTTTCATGTGAGTTCAAAAGCAAATTTAAAATTTGTGTATGCATATAGATTTTAAATTCTATTGTCTTTTATTATTTTTACATAATCAAAACATATGTCATTCATTATCTAGGAAGATATATGCATTTTTCATTTTATAGAAAATAGTTGTACAAACAAAAACAATAGAATCATTAGATTTTATTGTGTTCGCTCTTTTTCATACCTAAAATTGTTCCTCAACCCTCCTTTCTCTAACAGAGTACTCCATCTTCTCTTTGGCTTGTCTTGTGAATTCAATTGTAGTAAGCCCTTGTCTTTTCCCTATTTTCATGAGCTTTATAACGGACTTGTTCAACTACAAAAGTGGTAACCTCCTTACCTTGATAGGTTGCATTTTGTAGTATCGTAATTAGGTTTGATTTAATTAATATTAATTATTTCAATTTTTAAAACTATGTTTTAGAATGCAAATATAATAAAAGGTAAAAGTAAATCCTAAAACATGTGATGATAAAATTTAATCCAACACAACTTTTACAAGCCACATAAATGAAACTAGGTTTAGGGTTAGAAATATTGCACCATTATATGAGGTTTATAGGTGTGAGAAAGAAATAAAAATGCGATAATAGGTTGTGCAAAGTGTTGTCGATTCACTTGCAAATTCTTGTGATTTAGAATTGTGCTCTAGATAGAATCACTTGATCTAGATAACATTGCTCGACAATTTCATCCTCCAACAACCATTGCTTCTTGTGTTTTAAAGCTTTTTGGTGTGTATGTGTCCCTAAATGTAAAAGCTATTGAACATAATTCTATACATATAAATGGTTTCTCTTTTTTGAAACCTTATCTCCTCGCCTTTACCTATAAAAAAATTAGTTCTCACGGATGGTCCGACCTCAACAATCCCCCAATTGTTGAGTGTTTTCTACATGACACTACCTTGAAAATGCCTCACACCTACGTAGTTCTCCTCAAAATGAATGAGTGCGAACACACATGAATAATACTTTTTTAAAAGACCTTAATAAAGCCTTCGACTCTTGGAAGTGATATTTGACTACAATCGTAGTGCATGAGAGTGATATAGGGAAGAAAATTAGGATGTATTCAAACTTGCAACTTGTTTTAGTGCTCTAAGGATTCGATACTTTATTGGTAAGGGAAAAAAATTCATCTAAGAGTGCTCCCCGAGGTGATCAAAGATGTCCCCAAAGTGAGTTAGGGTGTATGTGCTTTTATATCTAACTTGTGCAAATTATTTTCAGCCTAATTGATAAAAGGAACGATAAATGAATCATACCAAGCCACAAAAACCCAAATGCTAATTAAACACCACACTCAATAAGATGAAAGTAATTCACCATAATAACTTTACATAAACCTTTGCAAACAAATGAGCAACAATATCATATATTATTATGGAGCTCTATGAAGTACAATGAGAAATGGCCTTGCTTATATAGGAAAGCAAGATCAATCGAAGAACCAGTCAAGGTCGTAGATCAAGCCATAAATCAAGGAAACAACTTGTCATCAAAGAACTAGTCAAGACCATAGATTTAGGAAAGAACTATACCTAACAACTATATAATATATTCCTAATATCTAAATAAGATAAAAGAAATATCGACACACATAAGTGGGAGAGGATAAATAAAAGACAAGGTAAATAAAATACCTAGGTGAACATGAGCTAAGGTAAATACCTACTCTAACACCCCCCTCAAGTGAAGCTAGGGGCCCAAAATAAAAGTGACATATCCATAATATGAGTCCCAACAACTAGGCCTGATCAAGTACTCATGTACAATATATCCATGAATAAATCTTGAACCAAAAGTAGGAAAGAATCATGCTAGAAGGAAAGAGAAAGAAGAAGAAGAAGGAATATGTTCTCACGAACACCCCCAATAACAACTTCAAACCCTAAACATGCCATGCAACTCAAGGTAATGAGGTGATGCAAAAGGCTTCGTAAAGATGTCGGCAACCTCGCTAAGTCGGAATGTACTCCAAGAAAAGAACTCCATCTTGAATGTCGTTGACGAATGAAGTGTATGTGAATCTCAATATGCTTGGTTCATTGGTGCTCAACAAGGTTGCAAGAAATGTGAATTGCACTTTGGTTGTCACACCAAATTACAATCGGTGAATCCTATGGGAATCCAAACTTTGTCAATAACTATTGAAGCAAGAGAATCTACTGACTCACTATAACTACTTCCCTGTACTCGCCTCACGAAGATGAAAGTGCAATAGCCTGCTTTGCTTTTCACGCACCTAAGCAATCGGAGAAGAACCAAGACAAAAAAGATAGCCAGAAGTGGAATGTTTGTCATCAATAGAACATGCCAAATTTGAAGTCCGTATATCCAACCAACTGAGCAGAACCCCAAGTGTAGAATAGTACAAAGTAGAAAGTACCCTACAAATAGCGTAAAATCCTTTTAACAAATGACCTTCCGGTGACTCTACTATGAGGAGAATGTGCAAACCAAGATACAAGCCCTACTGCAAATGAAATATCAGGGTGAGTATGGGTCAATTACATGAGACTTCCAACCAATTTCCTATACAATGTAGGGTCACAAAGTGGAGTGGTATATGTGGAAGTAAGAGTAACCCGGATGAAAAGGAGATGAACTTGGCTTGCAATCATCCATATCAAAACGCTAAAGAAGATCATGGGTTGTTATGTTGTGGAGCCTATTTTCATGTGTGGAAGTGTTAAAGACTATACACTAATAGTATTGTACACTCTCCACAGCTTTTTTGCAGGGTTCGGGGCATAGCCCTCAAGAATGTTTTTGGCCTCGAAAAGCATGTCCGATACCTCGGGAGACGTGCTCTTCTCATATGGGTGGTATTTTGACCCATAGGTTTATGGGGTGGTTTTGGCCCATGGTTTTGGTACCCATGGTATTGTAAAACTGCTTATGCAGTTGCCTATTGATGTGCTTTTGGTGCATATGGTAGGGTATTGTACATTGTAGATGTGTGTGAGTTCAAGTGTAAATTCAGGAGAGTTTATTAAGTATAGCTCCAAACAGATCTGGGTATTATATTGAGAGAAAGAGGTGGCTTGTAATAAAAATATGAGCAAGTGATTCTTGGTGGACATAGCCCAAATTGGGTGAACCATGTTAAATACTATCTCTATGTTGTGTTCTTTTATTTTCTGCACTTTTATTTCAGATTTGTGATATTATTCTACATATTAGTTTCTACTATTGTGATTTTGTGTGGGATTGTTCCACATATTTTATCCCTTATTTCCTAACAATTGGTATCAGAGTCTGGTTTGGTTTGCTAAAGTGTTGAATCGCAGGGGAATTTTTAGTTTGAGTGGGAGCTATGATCAGATGATGGAAGATCAAAGGTTGATAAATTCAATGGGAATAATTTTAGTCTTTGGAAGATGTAGATGGAATATTACCTTTATCAAAAGGATCTTTATATTCCATTTTATGGGAAAGGAAAAAAACCTTGAGAATGACGGATGCGGAATGGGATTTTTGAATAGGAAGGCACTTGGAACAATCCAAATATGTCTTACATCTTCAGTATATTATTTAATGTTTCAAAGGAAAAGACTACAAAATAACTTATGGATGTATTATGGATGTTATAAGAAAAACCCTCTACCTCGAACAAGATATTTTTAATGAAAAAGTTTTTTAATATGAAGATGTTTAAGAATAGTTTAATAGAAAATCATTTGAATGATTTTAATATGGTTGTGAATATGCTAGCATTGATTCAATAGAATTTGATGAAGAAGTTAGGGCTTTATTAATTTTGTGCTTTTACTACGAGAGTTAGAATAGCCTGTGTAATGGTGGTAAGAAATTCGGTTCGCTAACTCAAAGTTAAAGTTTGAGGATGTTGTAGGGGTGATTCTAAGTGAGGAAATGTGAAGTAAAATATCCGGGAATCTTCTACTTCAAGGAATTCTTTGATGTGGAAACTAGAGGGAGACAAAAGAATAGAGGAAGTTGTGGAAAATCGAAAGATTAGGCAAGGTTAAAATCTAAAAGCAAGATGGTATCTTTGGCACTATGGAAATCCTAGGCATGCAAAGAAGGATTGTTGGGAGCTTTGGGATAAAAAGAAACAACATGAAGAAAACAAGGAGGTAAATGCGGTAACAAGTAATTTCCATCAAGATGCTTTGATTTTTCTTTGCAAAATTTTGTTGAATCTTGGGTTTTAGATTCGGGGGTTTCTTTCCATGCTACTCCACATAGGCATTATTTTTTTTATTATGTTGAAAGGAATTTTGGGCATGTGTATCTTGGTGATGATGAGCCATACATCATAGTTGGAAAAGGTTGTGTTCAAGTTAAGATGCAGAATGGGAATACATGGCTACTAAAGGATGTTAGACATGTGCCTATATTAAGAAAAAACTTGGTATCGGGGGAGAAGTTGAAAAATGATGGTTGTATTGTGATATTTACATCGGACTCTTGGATGGTTACCAAGGGTGCTCTTGTGGTGGCAAGAGTTAAGAAGGTTGGAACCTTGTATTTAACCATTGATAACACTAATGCTTGTAATATTTTGGCTTCGGATGTAGATACAACATTGTGGCTCTATAGGCTCAATCATATGAGCCATAAAGGCATGCAGTCATAAAGAAGAAGTTTCCGGATATACAAAAACAAGTTTGGTTTTTTGTGAGAAGCGTGTATATGGGAAACAAAATCATGTAAAGTTTCTCAAGGTTGGACCTACAAAGAAAGAGAGTAAGAGATGGTGCATTACGATATGTGGGGGGCGGACTCGGGTATCATCTCTTGGGGGTTCAAATTATTATGTCATTTTTATTGATGATGCAACAATAGGAAAGTTTGGGTATATTGTACTAGAAATAAGTCTAATGTATTTGGCACTTTTGTTAAATGGAAAGCCTTGGTAGAGAATGAAACAAGTCTTACGACAAAATATCTAAGGTCGAGATAATGGAGGATAGTATTGTAGAAATGAGTTTGATGATTATTGTTTTAGGAATGGAATCCGTAGGAAAAGGCGGTTCTGGAACTCCACAACAGAATTGGGTGTCACAAATGATGAATAAGATAATAATGGAACGTGTTAGGAGTATGAGGTTACATACGAGGCTGCATCTTTCTTTTAGACAAAAGTGGTGAGCATAAGCGTGTACTTGATAAACAGAGGACCCTCAAGTGCCTTAGATGGAGGCATTCTGGGAGGCTTTATCAGTAAGAAAGTTGATTACTCATTTCTTAGAGTATTTGGATGTGAGGTGTTTGTCCATATGTTATGTTGTGGATCCTTTTTTTATGTGTGGAAGTATTGAAAACTGTACACTATTCATAGTTTTCTCACCCTCGAAAAATGTACTTAATATCTCAGGAAACGTGATATTTTCATATGGGTGATACTTTTGACCCATATGTTTATGGGTGGTTTTGGCCCATGGTTTTGATACCCATTATATTATAAAAATGCTTAGAGCTTGCCTATTCATGTGATTGTGTGCATATGGTAGGGTTGATGTAGCATTGCATATGTGTGTGAGTTCAAGTGTGAATTCAAGAGAGTTTGTTGAGCATAGCTCCAAACAGATCTGGGTATTGCATTGAGAGAAAGAGGTGGCTTGTAAAAAAATATGAGCAAGTGATTCTTTGTGGACGTAGCCCAAATTGGGTGAACCATGTTAAATATTGTCTTTGTGTTGTGTTCTTTTGTTTTTTGCACTTTTATTTCATATTTGTAATATTATTTTACATATTAGTTTCTACTATTGTGATTAGTGTGGGATTATTTTGCATATTTTATCCCTTATTTCCTAACAATTGGTATTAGAGCTTGGTTTGGTTTGTTGAAGTGTTGAATCATAGGGAAATTTTTAGCTTGAGTGGGAGCTATGGTAGATGATGGAATATCAAGGGTTGATAAATTCAATGGGAAAATTTTTAGTCTTTGGAAGATGCGAGATGGAATATTATCTTTTTGAAGGATCGTATTTTCCACTATCTAAAAAAGGGAACAAACCTTGAGCATGACGATATGCGGAATGAGATTTGCTAGATAGGAAGGCACTTGGGACAATCCGGCTATGCCTTGCATCTTTGATATTATTTAATGTTTCAAAGGAAAAGATACGTAAAAGAACTTATGGATGCATTAGGAAGTTATATGAAAACCCTCTCGCCTCTAATAAGATATTTTTAATGAAAAAATTATTTAATATGATGATGTCGAGGATAGTTTAGTAGTTGAGAACATTTAAATGATTTTAATATGATTGTGAATATGCTAGCTTCGATTCTAATAGAATTTGATGAAGAAGTTAGGGATTTAAGAATTTTGTGCCTTTTACCCGAGATTTGGAATAGCCAGTAATGGCGCAAAGAAGCAACTCGATTCTAGTTAACTCAAAGTTGAAGTTTGAGGATGTTGTAGGGGTGATTGTAAGTGAGGAAATGCGAAAAAAAGCTCCGTGGAATATTTTACTTGAGGATGCTTTGATAGTGGAAACTAGAGGGAGACAAAAGAATAGAGAAAGTCATGGAAAATCGAAAGATCGGGCAAGGTCAAAATCCAAAAGTAAGATGGTATGCTAACAAATGTGGAAATTATGGGCATGTAAAGAAGGACTATTAGGAGCTTTGAGATAAGAAGAAACAACAGGAAGAAAACAAGGAGGTAAATGTGGCCACGGGTAATGTATGTCATGATTTTTTTATTCTTTCTTTGCATAATATTGTTGAATCTTGGGTTTTAGACTTGGAGGATTATTTCCATGCTACTCCACATAGGCATTATTTTTTTTATTACATTGAAGGGGATTTTTAGCATGTTTTTCTTGGTGATGATGAGCCTTGCAACGTAGTTAGAAAAGGTTTTGTTCGAGTTAAGATGCAAAATAGGAATACATGGCTATTAAAGGATGTCGGACATGTGCCTACATTAAGATGAAATTTGATATCGGCGGAATTGTGAAGTGATGGTTTAATTGTGATATTTACAATGGACTCTTGGAAGGTTACCAAGGGTGCTCTTATGGCGGCAATAGGTAAGAAGGTTGGAACCTTGTATTTAACCACTAATAACACTAATTCTTGTAATCTTGTCGCTTGGACATAGATACAACATTGTGGCACTATAGGCTTGGTCATATGAGCCAAGAGGGCATGGAGATCATAGAGAAGAATTTTCCTGGATATATAGAAATAAGTTAGGAGTTTCTGTGAGAAGCTGTGTATATGGGAAACAAAACGAGTGAGATTTCTCAAGGTTGAACCTATGAAGAAAGAGAGTAAGTTAGAGTTGGTACATTCTAATGTGTGGGGCCGATCATGTATCATCTCTTGGGGTTCAAATTCTTATGTCACTTTTATTGATAATGCAACAAGGAAAGTCTAGGTATATTGTATTAGAAAAATATTTGATGTATTTGACACTTTTGTTAAATGGAAAGCCTTGGTAGAGAATGAAACATGTCTTATGCTAAAATTCCTCAAGTTAGATAATTGATGGGAGTATTACAACAATGAGTTTGGTGATTATTCTTCTAAGAATGGAATCCGTAAAAAAAATATGGTTCTAGGAACTCTGCTGTAGAATGGGGTGTCAGAAAGGATGAATAAGACAATAATGGAACGTGCTAGGAGCATGAGGTTACATACATGACTGCTTCATTCTATTTGGGAAGAAGCGGTGAGCACAACTGTGTACTTGATAAACCAAGGACCCTTGAACTCCTTAGATGGAGCCATACGAGGAGGCTTGGTCCAGTAAGAAAGTTGATTAATCATTTCTTAAAGTCTTTTGATGTGAGGTGTTTGTTCATATTAACAAGGATGATATGACTAAGCTAGAGGATAAATTAAAAAAAATGCACTTTCATTGGTTATGGTGGTGATGACTTTGGATTTATATGTTGAATTATTAAGGACAAGAAAATCATTGATCTAGGGATATGGTCTTTAATGAGAAATTTATGTATAAGCAATAATTCGTTAGAAGATAGGGAAGAATCCAAGAAAGAATATGCAGTGGTAGAGGATCTTTCGGATGGGAAAGTGACACATGAATCAGTTCAGGAACCTACTCAACAGGAACCCCAAACTCTTATATTGAGGAGGTCTTCTAGGGTAAGAAGATAACCTGAGCATTTTTATCCTTCTCTTTATTATTTATTACTCATTTATAGTGGAGAGACAGAGAGATTTGATGAAGCAATGCAGGTAGATGTTAGGAAGAAGTGGGAGCAAACCATGAATGAGGAACATCAGTCTCTCATGGAGAACCAAACTTGGGATTTGGTGAAGCTACCCAAAGGAAAAAGAGTATTGCAGAAAAAATGGGTGTACAAATTTAAAGAGGAAGAAGGAGGCAAGAAAAGATACAAGGCCGGTTGGTGGTCAAGGGGTTTGCACGTTAAAAAAAAGGTATATATTTTGATGATATTTTTTCTTCTGTAGTAAAAATGACTTCTATTAGAAATTTTCTTGGAATAGTGGCGTAGAAGAATTGCACTTAGACAGCTAGATGTAAATACTGCATTTCTCATGGTGATTTGAGGAGGAGGATCTATATATGCAGCATCTAGAGTGTTATGAGGTCAAAAGTAAAGAGGAGATGGTGTGCAAACTTAAGAAGAGCTTGTATGGCACGAAACAAGATCCACGTAAATGGTATAAGAAATTTGATAGCTTCATGATGGAGCAAGGTTATATTAGATGTCATTCTAACCATTGCATGTATACAAAGAAATTTCAAGATGACAATTATATTATCATGTGCTTGTATGTGGATGAAATGTTGGTTGCAGGTAAAAATATGTAGGAAATAAAAGTACTCAAGAAGCATCTAAGTGACTCCTTTGATATGAAGGATTTGGGGGCAGCCAAACAAATCCTTGGTATGAGGATATCTAGGGATAGGAATGAATGAAAGCTGACTTTATCATAGGAAGATTACATTAAGAAGGTCTTTGAGAGGTTTAATATGTAGGATGCTAAACCAGATAGGACTCCTTTGAAAGGCCATTTTAAGTTATCAAAGGAGCTATGTTCCAGACAGAGATAATGAGAGAAACCATATTTCGAGGTACCTTACTCATCTGCGGTTGGAAATTTGATGTATGCCATGGTATGCACTAAGACTTATATTACATATGAATGGGAGCAATGAGTATATTTATGAGTGATCTAGGTAAAGATCAATGACAGGGAGTAAAGTGGATCCTTCAGTACTTGAGAGGGACCATGGGGATAGTTTTTTGCTACAGTGGATTGGACACCACTTTGCATGGTTATGTAGATTCAGATATGGCTGGAGATGTAGACAACAAGAGGAGCACAACAAGTTATATTTTCATTGTAGGTGGGAAAGTAGTGAGTTGGATTTCACAACTATAGAAGCTCGTCACTTTGTCAACCATTGAGTGGTGAGTATGTTGCTGCCACATATGCAAGCAAAGAGATGATTTGGTTATAGAAATTTCTTGATGAGTTGGAGCATAAGCAGGATGAAGGGAAGTTTCATAGTGATAGTCAGAGTGTTATTCACCTAGCTAAGAACTCTATTTTCCACTCTAGGATGAAGCATATACAAGTTAAGGTACCATTTCATTAGGAAAACTTTGGAGGAAGAGAAATTGAAGTGGAGAAGATTCATACTAGTCGAATCCTGCATGAGACATGATGACCAAGGTGGTCACAAGGAGAAAATAAAGTTGTGTTCAGATTTGGTTGGTTTTCACGGAAAATGATTGAAGGGTTGAGAAGCTTTCTCAAAGATAGTCTTCAAGTGGGAGATTGTTATGTTGTGGAGCCTATTTTTATGTGTGGAAGTGTTAAAGACTATACACTAAAAGTAATCTTCTCATATGGGTGGGATTTTTTACCCATAGTTTAAGGATGGTTTTGGTACCCACGGTATTATAAAACTTCTTAAGCAAAGTTTCCTATTTATGTAATTTTGTGCATATGGTAGGGTTGATGTAACATTGCAGATGTGTGTGAGTTCAAGTGTGAATTTAGGAGAGTTTGTTGAGCATAGCTCCAAATAGATCTGGGTATTGTATTGAGAGAAAGAGGTGGCTTGTAATAAAAATCTAAGCAAGTGATTCTTAGTGGATGTAGCCCAAATTGGGTGAACCATGTTAAATATTGTCTTTGTGTTGTGTTCTTTTGTTTTCTACACTTTTATTTCAAATCGAGATATTATTTTGCATATTAGTTTCTACTATTGTGATTATTTATGGGATTTTTCCGCATGTTTTTTCCCTTATTTCCTAACACCATATTGACAAGGATGATAGGACCAAGTTAGAGGCTAAATCAGAAAAATGCACTTTCATTGGTTATGGTGGTGATGAATTTGGATATAAATGTTGGAGTATTAAGGACATGAAAATCATTCGATCTAAGGATGTGGTATGTAATGAAAAAGTTATGTATAAAAAATAGTTACAAGAAAACATGGAAGAATCCAAGAAAGAATATGCATTGGTAGAGGATTTTCGGATGGGAAAGTGACACACAAATCATTTTAGGAACCTACTCAACAGGAACCCCAAAATCCTAGATTGAGAGGTTTTCTAGGGTAAGAAGAGCACCTGAATGTTTTTGTCCTTCTCTTAATTATTTATTACTCATTGATAGTGGAGAGCCAGAGAGCTTTGATGAAGTAATGCAGGTAGATGTCAGCAAGAAGTGAGACCAAGCCATGAATGAGGAGAATTAGTCTCTCATGGAGAACCAAACTTGAGATTTAGTGAAGCTACCTGAAGGAAAAAGAAGATCATAGAACAAGTGGGTGTACATAGTTAAAGAGGAAGAAGGAGGCAAGAAAAGATATAAGACCCGGTTGGTGGTCAAGGGTTTGCACATATTGAGAAAAAGGTATAGATTTGGATGAAATTTTTTCTCCTAGAGTAAAAATAATTTATATTGTAACTATTCTTGGAATAGTGGCAATAGAAGAATTACACTTAGAGCAACTAGATGTAAAGACTCCATTTGATTTGGAGGAGGATCTATATATGCAGCAACCAAAGGGCTATGAGGTCAAAGTTAAAAGAGGAGATGGTGTGTAAACTAAAAAGAGTTTGTATGGCTTGAAACAAGCTCCATGTCAATGGTATAAGAAATTTGATAGCTTCATATTAGATTTCATTATGACCATTGCGTATATATACAAATAAATTTTAGGATGACATTTATATTACCCCGTGTCTATATAGTGGATGACATGTTGGTTTTTGCGAGTAAAAACATGTAGGAAATAAAAATACTCAAGAATCAACTAAGTGACTCCTTTGATATGAAGGATTTGGGGGCAACCAAAAAAATCCTTGGTATGAGGATATCTAGGGATAAGAAGGAATGAAAGCTGACTTTATCTCAGGAAGAGTACATTAAGAATGTCTTAAAGAGGTTTAATATGCATGATTTTAAACCGGTTGGGACTCCTTTGGCAAGCCATTTCAATTTATCAAAGGAGTTGTGTCCCAAGAAAGACGGGAGAGAAACCACATGTCCAAGGTAACTTACTCATTAGTGGTTGGAAGTTTGATGTATGCCATGGTGTGCTGCATTATGCTTAATATTTCCCATGCGGTGGGAGAAGTTAGTAGATTTATGATTTATCCAGGTAAAGATCATTGACATGTAGTAAAGAGGATCGTTCGGTACTTGAGAGGGACCATGGGGACACTTTTTTGCTATAGTGGATTGGACACCACTTTGTGTGGTTATGTAGATTAGAGACCATGGAGATGTAGATAGTATAAGGAGCACGATAAGTTATATTTACATTGTAGGTGGGACAATTTGTGAGCTATATTTCACGATTGCAAAAGCTTATGGCTTTATCAACCCACGAATGATGTCATGCACATCACAGAGGCAAAAAGAAATGATCTAGTTAAAATGATTTATTGAGGAGTTGGGGCATAAGCGGGGAGGAAGGAAGCTACATAAGGATAGTCGAGTGCTATACACCTAGCTAAGAACTCTTCTTTCCACTATAGGATGAACATATATGATTAAGGTACCATTTCATTAGGACAACTTTGGAGGAAGAGAATTTGAAGTTGGAGAAGATTCATACCAGTCGAGAATCCTACAGACATGATGAGAAAGGTGGTCAAAAGGTAGAAACCGAAGATGTGTTCGATTTTGGTTGGTCTTCACGAGATGATAGTGAAGGGTTGAGAAGCTTTCTTAGAAGAAAATTAGTCTCCAAGTGGGAGATTGTTATGTTATGGAGCTTATTTTCATTTGTGGAAGTGTTGAAGACTATACACTAAAATTATTGTAAACTCTCCATATTTTTCTTGTTGGGGTTGGGCGCAGAAAAAATTTTGGCATTAAAAACGTGTCCGATACCTTGGGAGATGTGCTCTTCTCATATGGGCGGTATTTTGACCCATAGGTTTATGGGGCGGTTTTGGCCCATGGTTTTGGTACCCATGGTATTGTAAAACTGCTTATGCAATTTCCTATTGATGTGATTTTGGTGCATATGGTAGGGTATTGTACATTGTAGATGTGTGTGAGTTCAAGTGTGAATTCATGAGAGTTTGTTGAGTATAGCTCCAAACAGATATGGGTATTGTATTGAGAGAAATAGGTGGCTTGTAATAAAAAACAAACCAAGTGATTCTTGGTGGACGAACCCAAATTGGGAGAACCATGTTAAATATTATCTCTGTGTTGTGTTATTTTATTTTACGCACTTTTATTTCAGATCTATGTTATTATTACGCATATTAGTTTATAGTATTATGATTTTGTGTGGGATTTTTCTGCATATTTTATCCCTTATTTCCTAACATGGGTGTAATTTTGTTGTCTCAAATGAATCCCTGAATCCATCTAAGAAATATGCAAATCAAGGAAATAATGCAATAACCCAATATCTGTCATGTCAAAGCGTGTGGAAAGAGCCCTATGAATAGTCTAAATGTGGGAATAAGAGATCGGTAAGTAACAAATTATCAACATACAAGACAAGTATGATAATATCCTCGCCAACATGTTATATATATATCTTGTATGATCGAATGACAATGAAAAAAACTAATAGATAGAAGAAAAGAATCCATCTTCTCATACCAATCTGAGGGGCCTATTTAAGACCGTAGAGAGACCTTCGAATTTTACAAACAAGAGAAGAGTCGTGAACAAATCCAATAGGTTGCTCCATGTATATTTCCTCTTGTAAATATCCATTTAAGAAGGCACTCTTCATGTCCATCTGGTATACGGGTCACCCCTATGATACAAAAATAACAAGTACAAGGCATACATAATCTATCTTGGCAACATGTGTAAAATTCTTAGAGTAATCAATACCTTCAACTTGTGAAAAACCCTTTGCAAAAAAATGAGCCTTATACTTATCAATGGACCCATTAGTTGTGTATTTGGTTCAGTATACCCACTTACACCTAACAATATTTCTTCCTTTAAGAAGAGATACCAAATCCCAAGTATTATTCTTCATCAAAGAAGAATACTCAACTACCATTGCATCATCCCACTCTTGTATCCCATGAGCTTGTGAAAAAGACTGTGGATCCTCATAAACTTCCTGACACAAAAGTCCAAAACTTATAGAATGTGCATGATGATGCCTAGTGGGTGGAAGATCATGTATGAAAGGTGTTGCCTCAAAAATTTTAGTACAAGCCCACTTAGGTATAGTGACAACTTTTGTGGGAATAAGATCCTCCTCTGTATCTATAACCTCCTTAGAAGCCTCCTCAAATAAGGGATCCTCAAGATGACATAAAGAAGAAGAAGTAGGCATGGAAGAAGATGAAGAATCATGAGGAGAGAAGCACTCATCAAATTGAACATGTGTTTGAAAAAGAACCTCATGAGTATCAAGATCTAAAATTGATAAGCTCTCATGTCCTCATAATACCCTACAAATATCAAGGGTTTTCTCTTCTTATCCAAGGCTTTATTTTTCTTCTTTGGTACAGAGGCCCAAGCATGGCTCCCAAAGACTCAAAAAAATGAGACATCGGGCTTAGTTTTGGACCAAGATTCCTCTAGATTCAAATGCTCAAATGCTCTATGTGGTGTGTGATTTTGAATCTAGTTAGCACAATTAAGTGCCTCTACCTAGTATATAGGAGGTAAATCTCTAGAATGCATCATGCAATTAGCCATTTCCTTCAAAGTTTGGTTCTTCCATTCTACTAAAAAATTATGTTGTGGAGTATGAGAAAACAAATGTTGGTGAATAATGCCACGAGTTACCAAAAAATCAGAAACCTTTTTGCTGAAGTACTCCCCCCATTATCAGTGTGAAGGTTCTTTATGCAACTAGAAGATTGTTTCTCGACAAAATATTTGAAGACTTGGAAGTGTGAAAAAAACATCAATTTTGTACTTGAGAAAATAAACCCAATTATGCCTCAATAAATTATCAATAAAGGTAAGTGCATATTTAGCTCCATTGAAAGAGGGGGTAGGAAAAACCATCAAGTCACTATGCACAAGATCAAGTGGCAAAGAAGCTCTCTTGGAAAAATTATTAGGAATGGATCTTGGTTTTGTTTCCTTAATGCACACTAGGAAAACTCCTCAAGACAAGAAACTCTAGAAAGACCATCAACCATACCATGAGTGCCCAACTCCTTCAAATATTTTTAATTGAGATGATCAAATCTCTCATGACAAAACTTATTCTACGAATCTACATGAGAAACCAATCCTGTTCCTATAGAAGAAGTGTCATCAAAACCCTCAAAGTGATATATTATAGAACCATGATCAACAACACCTTGAGCAAAAAGTGAATGAGGCTCCAACAAAGTTCGTAATTTTGCCCCATATGGTGTAAAAGTCACCATTTTACCTTGACCAAAATGACAAATTTGATATGAAAAAAAAATTGTAGTGATGTTAGGAACATACAAAGTGTATCTTGAATCTTGCCACCATCAAGGTATATGTCACCTTTTTCCTTTAATAAAAAGAAAGGAAGAATCTCCAACCTCAATTTTGGAAGTAGATCAAACCTAGAATCTAAACCCTTGGAAGAAGTCATGTGATGAGAAGCACCAGAATCTATAACCCAATTATCTATAAGTGGTGACAAAGATCTCCCAACAACATTAAGTGTTTTTCCATGTTGATTAGAAGGAAGTGGATTAGATATAGAGATTTTGTGTTTCTTGATTTCATCCTTTAAGACTTGCATTCGCTTGCTTATAACAACTATGTTATTTATGACCAATACCCCATAGAGAAAGAGCATGAAAGGTTAGAATTATTCTTGGATTTAGAGTTGATTTCTTTGGGTTTAGGAGCACTTTGAGATGGAGAAGGGGTGAATTTAGATTTACCTTTGGTTTTCCATTGCCCTTAGGATTAGACGCTACTAATGCCTATTGAGAGGTGGAAGACTCAAGGTTAGACAATTTGGATTCTTCTCTAGTAAGTCTCTCACAAAATGTTTCTAAGTTAGGCATTTGGAATGTGTCACCTAAGGCATCCATGCTAGAGAAAAAGGTAGAAGCAAAGATTTGGAATGGACCTCTCAACTTGGATAAAATTAAGTAAACACACTCTTCATCTTTCTTATCTCTTCCACAAATGCCTTAATAATTGATCCATGATGGAAAATATAAGGATTGCTACGCACTAATCATATATCTTACATTGGATGTATATAGCTGACTTGTGGCTATCATAACTTCTTATCATTATGTATCTCTTTCATATATGTTATATTATCATTAGTGGGTCGGCCTTGGTGTTGGCCATAGCATAGGAATAGTATATATAGGGGTTAGTAGGTAGTAGTTTATCATCATATTGAGCATTTGAGTCTTATTGTATGGTTTGGAGGTTGCCCCCTCGAAGTGGCTAAGCTATTCTACTTGCATATTGAGATCATTTATCTGAAATATTGTGTTCATTGGTGTTATATTTCTGCTCATGATGAATTATACAAGTAATTTCATGGTATGAGTGGTATGAGCTTAAGTGGTATCGGAGCTTGAAGGCTCGCACGTATGTTTGCGTCATGTGAAACCCTAATTGTGAAGGTTCATCCATATCTCAAAATTGGTAGTGAATTTTTTTTTGTATTAAAAATTTTTTGTGGTGTGGTGAAATCAGTCAAGTAAGCTTCCCTCAAAATTTTAATTTTTGACTTTTTTTGCAAAAGTTATAGCGGTTTTATGTTTTTTCATAATTCGGCTACATAGGGTGCAATTTGTGGAATTTTTCAAAGTTATTTACATTTCCAGAAAGAAGATTAAAAATTAGTTTGAGTTCGTTCTTTGAGTTTTATAAAATTTGGCCGAATTCCTATTGAAATCCCAAACCCTAAATTTGACCTTGATCCTTAAATCTTACCATTTTGGGGCATCATGGTTGGGCCTTGACAAGAGGCAAAAAGAATCCCATCACTCGGGTAAAACCCCTGATAAGGATGAGATAATAGTTGAGGAGTTAGAGTCAGAAGGGGTATCTACAGAGTCCTCAGGGTTAGGGTTTACTTCAATTGACCATAAGGTCAGCTATCTTGAGTTAGAGTTGTGAAACCTCGAAGGTAGAGTGGCCAACAAAGAAGATGTAGAAAAGATTGGACAACGATTGGAGGATTTCATTCACCAATTTAGTTACAATATCATGGGTCATCATATCCTTCCTAATCAGCCACAACTCAATCATACTCATATTAACCATGGTGGATCTTTAGGTCAAAGTAATAAACAAACTAGCAGGGTGGATCTGCAAACATGACCAATCAAATACAAACACTCTGCAAGCCCGTAACATGATTCCAAAAGTGGAAATGCGTAAGTTTGATGGAAAGGATCCACTCAATTGGATTAACCAGATGGAGAATTTCTTTGATCTTCATCAGATTCCATCGGGACAAAAGGTTACCATGGCATCGTTGTATCTTGAACCTGACCAATTCATTTGGTATCGATGGTTATGTGCTCAAAGGAAAAAGAGTGGCCTCAATGTTACATGGATAGTATTCACCGAAGATTTGCAATTGCACTATAGTTCTAGTGTGTTAGAGAATTATTTGATCGATTAGCAAAGCTCGAGACAAACAGGAGCGATAAAGATTACATCCATCAATTCCAAAACCTTTCCTTACGGGTGGAAAATATTCTGAAGATAATTTGAATGACTTATTTCTTGGGGTCTTAAAGAACAAATTGAGGCGAGGTGCGTATGTTTAATCCTCATAAGGTTTTCAGACTCTATGATCATGGCACGTAGGGAAGAGGAAAAATTTCTTTCCAGTAGGAAACAAACTGTCAATAATATCAGAGATCGTAGCACCCTTCCACCATCATTCCCTCGGCCAGTGAGAGTGACACCTCAACAAATTGAAGAAAAAGAGAGCAAAGGGTTATGTTTTAATTGTGACAACAAATTTGGACCAGGACATAAGTGTGTTGAAAAGAAGTTGTTCTACATTGAGGGACCTACTGAAGAAGAAGAAAATGAAGAAGACGAAGAGGTAGAGCTAGAGGAGGAATTAGGAGATCCCCAACCAACAATATCATGCCATGCAATTTTTGGTATTAGCACTCCCCAAACTCTCAAAGTAGTTGGATTCTTAAAAAAATAGAGGGTAATAGTGTTGATTGATTTGGGAAGTACTCACAATTTCATCAATCATAAGTTAGTGGTATGCTTGAACTGCTTTGTTTATCAGCTCCAGAATGTCAAGTCATGATCGTTGATGGGAAAACTGTTAGTTGTTTAGGAAAATGCCATAACATTAATCTCGCCATGGGAGATTACTTGCTAACTAGCAATATGTATGCCATTGCCATGGGAGGAGCAGACATTGTGTTAGGAGTTCAGTGGCTTACCACCTTGGGAACCATTGAAATGAATTTCCAAGAGTTGTTCATGTAATTTCAGTCAGAAGGGAGGAATTTTAAACTAAAAGGACTAAGAGCAAAGTCCCCACAGATGGTAAGTTCTCATCAGATGCAAAAATTGCTTAGAAAGGGTGCAGAAGGGTTTGTAGCACAACTATTTTCATTGGAAGCACATCATTCCAATACATTTATACCCCATAGATATGCAAGCAATTATAGATGAGCACTCAGTGGTGTTTGGAGAAATGCCCAAGGGTTTGCCTCGAAAAGAGACCATGACCATGCCATCCAGCTAGTACCAAGGAGTCAACCACCCAACATCAGACCTTATAGGTACCCCTATATGCAAAAGAGTGAGATTGAGAAGATAGTTCAAGAGATGTTAGAAGCAGGACTTATTCGTCATAGTCAAAGTGCTTACTCTTCTCTGTAGTGATGGTACGAAAAAAAAAGATGACAATTGGCGCATGTGTCTAGATTATAGGGAACTCAATAAGTACACAGTTAAAGATAAGTTTCCTATTCTGTAATTGATGATTTCTAGATGAGTTACATGGTGTTGTTTACTTTACAAAACTTGATCTTCATTTTGGATATCATCATATTAGAATCAAGGATGAAGATATTCATAAAACAACCTTCAGGACACATGAAGGACACTATGAGTTCTTGGTAATGCCTTTTGGACTAACAAATGCACCCTCTACATTTCAAAGCTTGATGAATTCCATCTTTAAGCCATTTCTTGAAAGTTTGTTTTAGTGTTCTTTGATGATATATTAATCTATAGTAAAACATGGGAGGAACACCTGCATCATGTAAATAAGGTGTTGGAAACTCTTGAACAACATCAACTTTATGCAAAGCCTTCTAAGTGTTCTTTTGGTGTCAAGGAGGTTGAATATCTGGGTCATATTGTCTCTTATGAAGGTGTTAAAGTGGATCCTAACAAGATAAAAGCCATGCTTGAATGGAAGGTTCCCAAAACCCTAAAAAATCTCTGAGGATTTTTGGGGCTTACAAGTTATTATCGTAGATTTGTAAGGAATTATGGCAGCATCGCAGCACCACTCACAACTTTATTGAAGAAGGACTCTTTCCATTGGAACGAGCAAGCTACTATGGCCTTTGAGAAGTTGAAGGAGGCCATGTGCACCACTCCAGTTCTAGCCACCCCAGATTTTTCAAAAACATTCATTGTTGAATGTGATGCTTCAGGGTATGGTATGGGGGTAGTACTCATGCAAGAAGGGTGACCCATTGCCTTCGAGAGCCGCCAATTCAAAGGTAAGAATATCTCTAAACAGTTTATGAGAAAGAAATGTTAGTAATACTTCATGCAGTGAAGCAATGGAGACCATATCTAATGGGACGACATTTCAAAGTAAAGACAGATCATGATAGTTTGAAATACTTCTTAGAGCAACGTTTATCATCAGAAGAACAACAGAAATGGGTCTAAAAAATGTTGGGGTATGATTTTGAGATAATATACAAGAAAGGAAAGAGAATGTAGTTGTTGATGCTTTATCTCGGAAGGATGAATCTACCCAGGCATTGTTGTGTGCCATATTGTATTATAGGAGGATTGGATAGAGGATCACGAGAGTCTGAATGGAAAAATGACCCAGGTACACAAAATCTCATTCAAAATCTCCAACAAGATCCAAGCATGTCTAGAAAAATTTGTATGGAAAGGAGATGTTTTATGGTATAAAGATAGATTATATCTATGTAAGAATTCAATCCTTAAAAATAGGGTTCTATCGAGCTCCATGCTTCTCCGGTAGGGGTCATTCATTACGGCTTCTTAAAGACTTATCATCGAATCAAGCATTTTTTTTTTTTTAGGAAGGGCTAAAAGGAGATGTCAAAATTTTGTGGCGAGAATGCATGGTTTGTCGACAAAATAAGGGTGAAACAATTAAGTCCCGGGTCTTTTCTGACCTCTATCTATTCTAGCCAGAGGTGGGAAGAGGTGTCCATGGACTTCATCACAGGATTGCCTAAATCAGAAGGTAAAAATGTAATCATGGTGGTGGTGGATAGACTCACCAAATATGCCCATTTTTGTGCTTTATCACATCCATTTGTTGTGAGTACGAAGTAGCAACGGCCTTCAGGGATACAATTCAGAAGCTACATGGGACACCAAAGATTATAGTAAGTGATCGAGACCCTATCTTTACTAGTAATTTTTGGACTGACTTGTTCTCATGCTTGGGCACACAACTAGCTCGTAGTTCCTCTTATCATCCCCAGTCTGATGGGAAAATAGAGGTGGTAAACAAGTGCTTGGAGGGATATCTTCGTTGTTTTACATCAGATAAGCAAGCGAGATGGGTCCAATGGTTACCATTGGCAGAATGGTGGTATAACACCTCCTTTCATACTTCATCTAAAATGTCTCCTTTCTTGGCATTATATGGGTACCATCCACCATCTATCACTTCATCTTTGAGAGTCAGCCAAGGGTTTGAGCTAGTTGAAGAACATATTCAACACCAACAAGAGGTGCTTTCTAGTCTCAGGGAGAATTTGGCCATGTCACAAAACCGCATGAAGCAGCAAGCAGACCAACATCGCAGTGAAAGACATTTTGAAGTCGGTGATTGGGTTTTGTGTGTTTATAACCATATAAGCAAATGTCCTTAAAACAACAGAAAAAGGATAACAAGCTTTCACCTAAGTATTATGGTCCTTATCAAGTGTTACAGAAGATTGGCAATGTAGCATACAAACTGGAACTTCCTCGGCTACTCGAATTCATCCAGTCTTCCATGTATCTTGCCTAAAGAAGGTAATTGGACAGACAATATCAGCCCAGACAGTGTTACCCAGAGCTTGATGAAGAGGGAAGAATCATCCTGGAACTAGAATGCATCCTTCAGACACGCACTAAGCGATTGAGGACAAGGGTCATCACTGAGTATTTGATCAAGTGGAAAAATCTAGACAATGAAGCAAATTTCCTATAAGAAGATGACTTGGGAGGATGCAAATTTCTCTGCGGATGACATCCGAGATCTTCTCAACATTGGGGACAATGTTGCTTGAAGGGGGAGGGGCATCATCTACGCCCTTAATCATATATCTTACATTGGATGTATATAGCCGACTTGTGGCTATCATAACTTCTTATCATAATGTATCTCTTTCATATATGTTATATTATCATTAGTGGAGTCGGCCTTGGTGTTGGCCATAGCATAGGAATAGTATATATATTTATTAAAGGCTCTAGTGAACTTGATCTAGTGCATAATAAGTAGATAAAGATGTCATTCTATAAAATCACCAAAAATGCAAGAATCAAGAATGAAAAATACCATCCTAAATTTGGCACTTTATAATTGAGTGCATGTTATAATATGGCACTTTATAATTTTAGTGCATTTCTTAAAATAAACAGATTCAATGAAACAAACACAAAAAAACAAGCACATTTGCAACTACACTTAAATCGAGTTACTAATCAAAAGATACAAGATTTTCAATTTTATGCTCTACTATTTATTTCATTTTGCACTAGTAAACAAAAAATAAAATGCTCTTTCCTTCATCACACAAATTAAATCATAGGGGACTGGGGTTAAGCACCTTCTAGTAGGAATCACAAGCTTAAGCCCTCATATGACCATACCATATGACTAGGGGCTAAGGATTTTAATGGAAAGTCTCATCTCATTACCTCTTCTAGAATAAACTTACTATTTCTAGACCGTGTCAAAAATGACTTGCCGCACCCGAAATAACAAGCAGTGTATAGATTTCCCAAAATGGCAAAACGTACATAGGAATCCAAGTGTCTAACCAACTAAGGAAAAAATGTCCCGCTAGAAAATGTCTGCTCCACACCAACCGAAATGTTGTTTTAGAGAAGAAAAAACTCAATTCGGATCTTTAAAAACCTAGAAATTGTTTTTATCCAAATTACCCTAGGTTATTTTGGCTTTAACTTGCTAAAAATGGACTTAGTCATTTTTATAGGTTTGTGACATTCAAACGACCATCAAATTCCATTGCCTAAATGCTATAGTCACCTTTGTCATTTGAAAACCCACGGAATACTAAGGTTTTAATTCATCAACGAGTTATATGTTAAAAAGTCGGAACATAGGAGTGTCAGTCAAGACTAATGCGGTTTTTACTTAAACCCACGAGAAACAAGGAAAACCACAAGACAAAGGGAGTGTCATGCGGTGTTGTGCAAAAAAAGATCAAAGGGTCGTAGTATGTGGTACAAATTCAGTTAGCATAGGGGTCGCGTGGTAGCAATTCAAAAGGCCAAATAATTTCTAATTCCCCAGGACTTAGAAATTGCGTTTCGAAGAGGTACGTGGTGCCACCCTATTGGTTTACCTTTCACAGAGGGACAAATGCGAAGGTCTTTCGAATCAAAGATAAGCATGAGGAAGGTAGTTTGATAGGTCTTGACACAAGGGTGATGTGGATCCATTTCATTGGCTCACATTTCACAACTTTCAAAAGGAGTTCAAAGAAAGGTGACATGTGAACCTGTGTGGAGCTTTTTTATTGGCTCGTACTTCGCGATTGTTAGATGAGACTGTCAAGTATGAAAAATGCATAAAGGCATGGAACTTCCTCATTGGCCGATGGTTCACACGAGATGTCGAGTGGAAGAAATCAAAAGTACTAACTTGCGAAATGCGTGGAACCTTCTCATTAGCTTGTACTTTACAATGGTTAGTCAAAAGGCCTTACAAGGGGGAAACTTGTGAAGAAATGTGATTGTTTCTTATTGGCTCACATTTCTAGGGGATATAAAAAGGTCTACAATTTGAGAGGCATGGTTGTTTCTCATTGGTCCACATGTCACGGGACTGAAAAAGGAAAAGAACATTTTGGCATCCTAAAGGAACGTGGAAAATTTTTATTGCTCCGTATTTTCATGAAAGCTAGAAAAAGGTAAAAGGTGAGGATAGATGGCAAGCAAGGAACCAAAGCCCAATATTACGAGCCAATGGGAGGTAGAAACTTGGTAAAGAAAAAATTATGTAAACATTGGCAGAGGCCGATCCCCAAACCAATTAGAGGTTGCCACGTGTCAAATTTTTGTGCCTCCCGACTAGTAAAACTTCAAATGGCCATATCTTTTGATCCTAAGCTCCAAATTGGACAAAATTTATATCATTGGAAAGCTCTCATTGAGATCTTCAATTTGACATCATCAAAATCTGATTTTAGTGGATTTTGGCAGGTCAAAATGGAAAACACGTATTTTGGGGGCAAAGAAAGGACTGTTTGAGCATGCAATCGATCAAATTAAGTAGTTCAACCACTAGACTTGATGAGGCATGGCTTCATTTGCTTATGCGGGATGTATTTGACATAGTAAAAGACTTTTAGAGTTCCCAAGTGCTTTCTAGGTGAGTTAATGTAGAATGTTGGTGGTTGAAGTCCAAAAATTTGTGCCCCTTCTCTTTTCTCTCTTCTTTCTCTTTCTCTTTGCTATATATTGTAAAACCTTTCATTTGAAAAGGATGAAATTCAAAAACTATAATGGAACTTTGTCAAATTTATTCCGAGAGAAGTTATGAGATGTCAAACCTCTATTTTTAAGCTTAACATGTGTTCTTGTGCCTTCTTTTTTGTAATTGTAATGGATTGTGCATACCTCTATTACAATAAATCTTGTTTTGTGACACATTTGTTTGTCCTAGCTCATTTTAGTTGCAACCTTGCCTCTCTTTTACTTATTGCATTATGTTGTGCATGTATTTCTCTTTGTAATTTCATTTTTTATATGTTTCATGTGAGAACAAATGGTAAATGAAGCTTTGGGTCTATGTCACTTATGTCTGGCCTCTCCCTTCTCCATTTCTTTCTCTTTCTCCCTCACTAGAGTGTCTCTCACCCCTTTTCTAGTGTTATCACCACCTTTTAGATTAGGATTTTCATTTTATGCATCTTTCTAACCTTCTCTCTCTCCTTGGTCCCTTGGCATGGTTAGATTAGGATTAGTTAGCTACATTTTCCTTTCTAGGAGTAGTTTAGCATTAGATTTAGGTAGAGGAAGTTGGCCTTTCTCGAAGGTCTGTCTCAAGATGCAAGTACCACACTTGGAGACAGTCCTATGTTAGCAAAAAGTAGGGATCTGTCATGTGCAATCCTTAGGGTGTTACTTTTTTGACATAATAGTTTTGGCACACTGGCAGGACAGAGTTTGAAGAGCTTCATATCTTCATTTCACCAAGTTTAATGTGCTCTTGGTGAGATTTCAGCCTTTGGAGGAATTTTCAAGTACATCGACAACTCTACTATTCCAACCCAACCCATTATCTCATTTGCAGACCTTCCCTTCATTCCTTCCATCCATTTCCCCATTTCCTTTCATCCTTCCATTCATTTTCATGTTTCCAATTCATCCATGGCTCTTTAAGGATCTCTCCCATTCTCTCATTTCAGTTCTTCTCCCCTCCATTTGCAGTAAATGGGATGATTTCCCCAAAACAACCCTGATAAACCTGCCTCTCTTTCATGGAAATGGAGATCAATCTCCTATTGATCATATCCAAGACATAGCCAACCACTGTGTCATTCATAATGCCATTGAAGAAAATGTTTGCCTCGAGACTTCTTGCTCTATCATTCAGAGGCAAATCAAAATATTGGTTCAATAGTTTGGATCCACAATCCATTTCCACTTGGAATCAGCTGGGAGAACAATTTTGCAACTGGTTCAAGGAGAATGTAGATGTCATCATTCTCATTTAACATCTTATCACAATACAATGGGATTCAATGGAATATATTTCATATTTTAACATCAGATTTGAGAGGACCTGACATAGAATTCCTCAAGAATTCATACCCTCACAATGTATGGCATTCTTGTTTTATTTGAGGGCCCTTGATTCTGATTTGGTTGTATTAATCCAAGCTCTTGGAGTCTACACTCTTCCTTAGGAATTTAGGAATTTAACATTTCCATAATTACTAAGAAGAGTATCATTCAAGCTGGCCAAAAGAAATCCATCCCCATTGCTCCCCTTCTTCCATATTCTTCCACATCTCCTCTATCTAACTATGTTATAATTCAGCAGCTCCTCACACATGTGTCATCCCAACCAAATTCCGCATATGTATGATGATTACAAAACCATTGAATAATGGTATGAATATGATTAGGAAGATGAGATTTCACAAAGTGAACAAAGGAGGGCAGCCATTTCAAAAGGAGTTTAGTTAGACTCAGAGGAGAAACATCCACATGAAGCGAGTTGTTTACAGAGGCGTAGAACATAGTCCAATCCATCCTGTAAATAACCATTTTCAGGAAGATTTGCATGATTATACCATTCATTAGATTGAGCTTCAAAATAATGGGCAAAATCACAAGGATCAACCCATTGGTTCCCAAGGCCACATGCCCAATTAGGTATTTAGCTAGTTTGGAGCCAAAATCAGAGTTTCCACCAGTTATGCTCATTTCAGGGCATGAGGAAGAGCTTGAGAATCCCAAAGGTCAACTACAACAGCTCTAACAAAATGTAGAACAACTAAAGGAGGTATTTGTCTTGTTTTTGTTGATACTTTGAGGAGAAGGGTGGAAAACTAGCTTGCAACATAGTTTTTCACTCTTGTTAAAGGCCATGTTCATTGAAAAAGTAATTATATGGCCACATTTTGTAAGGAAAGGAAGCTATTTCTCCCTGCCTGTTGTAGGTTTTGTTTATATTCTTTTTTCTATGGTTAGAGTAGGGTAGGGTAGGTTTTCTTTTAGTAAAACAAGTGTTTATGCACACTCTTAATGTTTAAACTTGGGACATGTATGATTTTTTATGTTTGTATATAGTTTGTGCATGCCTTCTTGTTGTTGCACATTCCATTTCAGTTCAGGGAAACCCTCCCGACAAAATCAGTGTTGGGAAGCTTTTAAAGTATAATTCTCACCCCAAAAGATAAGATCATCGGTTGTAGTCAAGATCCCGTGTGCTTCTTCCTTGGTCAAATTTAGTGCTTGGGATAGTGCTAATTGCATGCATTTCATTACCAAATCAACATGAGATCCAAAAATCTGCAAAGATTCATTATTTCTCAATGATTCAGCCAATTTTTCAAAACTTGGCAAAAAAAAACAGATTTGAGGCAGGTTTCAAATGTTTTTCTTTGTCTCAATCGATCAAATACAGAGTAAATAGAGTGTAGTATCGAGACTTTTACAATTTTCCACTCTCATAAAATCAAATTTAGAAAAAAATTTATAATGAGATCATCAATTCTGGCTTCACCTTGAGCTTGAGCAGTTTAATGGTGAATCAAATAGTTTGGAGCAGTTTCAAAGCTTTATTTGGAGCTCCACATATCAACTTCAAGCTTCCAGACCTTTCTAAGTTCATTTCATGCTTCATATGGCCTCATGGTAAGAAAATTTAATGTTACGAGATCAATTTTTAAGTGTTTTGGACTCGACTCCATGCCAATGGATTGCAAAAGGCTATTGATCTAATCTAGCAAGAATATTACCTCGAGAGGTCACCAAATTATTATCCAAAATTACCCCTAGTTATTTTGACTTTAAATGCTCAAAAAATGGACTTAGCCATTTTTATAGGTATGTGACATTCAAATGGCTGTCAAACTCCATTTCCTAAATGATCTAGCCCTTGGAACTTGAAAACCCACAAGATACTTAGGTTTACTTTATCAAAGGGTTATATGTTTAAAATCCTTAGAACATAGGAGCGTCAATCCAAGACTTAGGCATTTTTTACTTAAACCCGTGGGAAACAAGTAAAACCACAAGACAAAGGGAGTGTCACACAATGTTGTGTGGAAAAGGTTAAAGGGCCGTAATTTTTTGTGGAAAATTGGGAGCCTCATGATGCAAAGGAGCACCTCGTAGTGTTGCATGGAAAATATTAAAGTCATGGTACAAATTCGGTCAACATAGGGGTTATGTGGTGGTAATTCAAAAGTCCAAAAGTTCTTAAGTCCCCCAAACTTAGAAATTGCGATGCGAAGAGCTATGTGGTGCCACCCTATTGGTTTTCCTTTCATAGACTAACAAATGCAAAGGCCCATTGAATCAGGAGATAAGTGCAAGGAAGGAATTCAGACAGTCCCGACACAGGGGGAGACATGGATCCATTTCATTTACTCACATTTCATAGTTTAAGAAGGATTTTAGGAAAGGATCGACATGCGAAATACGTTGATATTTTTATTAGCTCACACTTTGTGATTATCGAAGTTTGATAATGCAGAAAGGCATGGAGAATCCTCATTAGATGATGGTTCATGGATGTCGGTGTCGAGAAATTGAAAGGAATGGCATGCAAAGTGTGTGGATCCTTCTCATTGGCTCGTACTTTGCAATGGCTAGTCAAAAGGCCTTGAAAGGGAAAATTACGAAGAAATGTGGTTGTTTCTTATTGGCTCACATTTCTAGGGGGTCTAAAAAGGTCTAAAATGTGAGAGGTGTGGCTATTTCTCATTATTCCATGTGTCACAGGCATTGATAAAGGAAAATAATAGTCTAACATCCCAAAGGAACGTGGGAAAGTTTTATTTTCTGTATTTTCATGAAAGCTCGGAGAAGGTAAAAAGAGAGGATAGATGGCAAGCAAGAAGAATTAGAGCATGATATTGAAAACCAATGGGAGGTAGACATGTTGGAAAATACAAAAGCAAGTACATGTTGGCAGAGGTCGATCCCCGAACCAATTAGAGGTGCCACATGTCAAATTTTTGTGCCTCTTGACTAGTAAAATTTCAAATGGCCATATCTTTTGATCCCGAGCTCCAAATTGGACAAAATTTATATCATTGGAAAGATCTCATCGAGATATTAAATTTGACATCATAAAAATATGATTTTGGTGGATTTTGGATAGCCAAAATGGAAAACACAACTTTTAGGGGAAAATGAGGACTGTTTGAGCATGCAATCGATCAAATCAAGTAGTTCACTGACAAAATTGATGAGGCATGGACTCATTTACCTCTACAGGATGGAATTAACATAGTAAATGCCTTGTAGAGCACCCATGTGCTTTATAGGTGAGTTAATGTAGAATTTTTGTGCTTGAAGTCCATAAAGTCATGCCCCTTCTCTCTTCTCTCTTATTTCTCTTTCTCTCTTCTATATATTGTAAAAGCTTTCATTTTGAAAGGGATGGAAATTCAAAATTTTAATGAAACTCTATAAAATTTGTTCCAAAGTAGTTATGAGTTGTCAAACCTCCATTTTGGGATTGACATGTGTTCTTGTGCCTTATTTTGTAATTGTAATGGACTTTGCATACCTCTATTGCAATAAAGCTTGTTTTGTGACACATTTGTTTGTCCTATCTTGTTTTAGTTGCAACCTTGCCTTTCTTTTACTTATTGCATTATTTTTGCATGTATTTATCTTTGCAAGTTCATTTTTGTTGTGTTTCATTTTATAACAGATGGTAAATGAAGCTTTATATCTGTGTCACTTAGGTCCGGCCTCTCCCTTCTCCATTTCTTTCTCTTTCTTCCTCACTGGAGTTTCTCTCACCCCTTTTCTGGTGCTATCACCGCCTTTTAGATTAGGATTTCCCTTTTATGCATCTTTCTAACCCTCTCTCTCTCCTGGTCCCTTGGCATGGTTAGTTTAGGATTAGTTAGTTGTATTTTCCTTTCTAGGAGTAGTTTAGCATTAGATTTAGGTAGAGGAAGCTGACCTTCTCTAGAGATGTGTCTCAAGACAGTCCCATGTTAGTAAAAATTAGGGATATTTCATGTACAATCCTTAGGGTGCTACTTTTTTGTGATAACGACTATTTTTCCGGGAATGATAAACAAATCATTCCAAGCCACAAAGAACTCAGATGCTAATAAAACACCACACTCAATAAGATGAAAGCAATTCACCAGAATAACTTTACATAAACCTTTGTAAACAAATGAGCAACAATATCATATATTATTATGGAACTCTATGAAGTACAATGAGAAAGGTCCTTGCTTATATAGGTAAGGAAGATCAATATAAGAACTAGTCAAGGTCATAGATCAAGCCATAAATCAAGGAAATAACTAGTCATCAAAGAACTAGTCAAGACCATAGATTTATAAAATAACTATACCTAACAACTAGATAATATCTTCCTAATATCTAAATAAGATAAAATAAATATCCACACACATAAGTGGGTGAGGATAAATAAAAGAAAAGGTAAATAAAGTACCTAGGTGAACATGAGCTAAGGTAAATACCTACTCTAACAATTGACTCTAAATTGACTAGAATAACTTGTGCATTTGAAAATTTATTTATTATAAGTACAATAAACATAATAATAGTCCTTGGATAGAAACATTGGTTAATTATATCCTTTTTCGATCAACTTTGTTCAACCTTAGTTTGGGTCTTGATCGGAGACGTGAGACAAAGAGTTATGAGTATGTGGATGTGTTTTATATAGGTTGCATTCATTCCATAAGTGATAGGTTAAGGGAAAAGTGTTGACCTAGTGAACTCAAAGCATATGAATTGAAAAGATTCCTTTGGATTAAGTAAATTAAGTGTATAAATGTGATAATGTTAATATAAATGCCAAATGATTATTGTAAAGTGCCTTAGGTCTAAATTTCGTGTACCACTATTACCCTTATTTTAATCTACTAAATAATTTTTTTGGATTAAAATAACATATGAATGTAAACCTCCTAGAGGTTTAGTGAATGCAAAATTTGGGAAAGTATGCTCTCTCTACACCCATACATGTGAAACCTAATAATCACATGCTAAAGAATGTATTAATGCTCAATCGTGATGCTTACAAAATTAGTAAATGATAAATACTTGAAATTAAAAAGTATGAAAAGGTTACACTTGATTTTCCTTGATGTCATTAGTTAGGGTTTGAGTATTATGTATGAGAACTTTAGCATTTGAGGTTACTATTGGCCATTTTAGTACTTGATCATGTTATTAGACACATGCATTGCTTTAATTTACTATCATCCATATGTAGCACTTGAGCTTGTTATTAGACACATGTACCACTTTAGTCTATTATAATCCATATGTAGCAATTGAGCCTTATATAAGCCAATTTTTACATGATCTCGACGTGTATGTAATGATCTAGTATGTATAAAATTTTGAAATATGTCTTGAGTAACCATAACATTGTAGTTGTAATATGCATTAACTCATTAGAAAGCCAACAATATTCCCTCTTTGATATGAAGGATGTTACAAAGGATCACTTAGCTCAAAGAGAAAGTGCTAGGTATATATAGTACATAACCATAACATCAAGGATGTGAACTATATACAATATATCAACTAACATGGTAAAATAGGCAATATCATTAGATATGAGCATTTTAGAATAAGTTTAATACATGTCATCACATTTTGAGGCATATCATGAGTATCTCAAGTTATTTAGAGTAGACTATCTAATAAGAGTGTAAAAGTGATCTATAGAATACTACAAAAATAACATATGCCTTAACACCTAATGGATCTATTGTGACCTATGACATGACTTGACACAACATGACATGATAGGTCCATCATAATAAGACATAAGTGAAAAGCCTGATTAGTGCTAGTTATTAGTTTTTAGATTTTAGTGTAAAAATAAGTATGTGTCAAGTAATAAATGCCAAAAAAATAGTAGGGTGTATTTCAAAATGTACCATAAAAACATATCACAAATAGTAGGTGTGTTAATAAATGTTTTATGAGAAACTTATAAGTAAAGATATGTATATATCAATGTACTAAGAAGCAATGTTTATTTCAAGAGATGTAACCATCAATGAGTTATGAGTAATATGTGTGTGTGTGTGTGTGTGTGTGTGTGTGTGTGTGTGTGTGTGTGTGTGTGTGTGTGTAAGAAGCAATGTGCTAGAAGTAAGTGTGTAATAAGAAATGTGTTGTTGTTTTCACCCTTTATGGAGTTTGATTAGGGTTTTACAACTATAATCAAACAAGGAATGAAATAAATATTACAAGGGGTTATTCTGACTAATTAACTTCCAATATTAACCATTCAATATCATAATAATGCATTAATACTTGCAAAAAAATACATGATGCAATACAAAATCATAAATAAATCGGATTGAGTGCACTTAGTTGATTATATGTGATTTTGGTTTTATATGGATGTTGGAAAAGTGGTTTTTATACATGGCGATGCTTCAAAATAAAATTGTGAACCAAAGATCTCCTAGGAAAGACCTTACACTAGGGGAAATAATGTTTGTATATGGTCTTGACCTCTTTTTATAGTTTTACACATACTCGTAATTATGGTCTGTGATTTTCTCGGTTTTTCACTTGTTTGATTCACTTTTTCGTTATTTATCCATCACTCTCGATTACATTGGGAGGTTTTATGAATACTGCTCAATACTTTAAACCCTAACGATGGATGAATTATTATAAAAAAACATTAGTTGGGTTATGGGCACCCTATGCATCTTTGTTGATGTCAACACTACTCGAAAAGGCCTTAAACCCCACATCGTTCTCCACCTAGCATGTGATATCTAGTTGTAGTGTGATCAAATTCGGCATCCTTTCTTTGACAACGCTTTACTTGAATTTCTCTCTTGCCAATATAATTGAGTGGGCGAATTTGAGTGCTTGCAAATGTGGGAATCATTTCCCTAGACCAAGTGGAAAACTTCATACATGTAGATATTGTTTCCCAACGAATGTGCAAACGTATTTTTGTAGAGGGAGGTTTGGTTGCCTTTTGTGCTAACTTTTGTAATAGGAGTCCATAAAAGTGCCATGTTGTGCTAGGTACTAAATGAGGCGAGTTTCACTTATTTATATATGCTTCCAAAGGTGATTTAAGTTGGAAAGGCTGCCTGAGAGGAAATAAATGACCCAAATAATAATGTGTAATGAGAATTTTGGGACTAAAGTGAAATAGGTCAAGACTGTATAATAGGGTTAGGATTGTACAAACATTCTTTCCTCTATTATAAGTTTTTGACCTAAGACTAAAAATATGAAATGTGAAGTTTAGAAGCTGACAAGTGGAGTTTCTTACTATGTTTCATGCATTCAATTCTAAAACTGTTGACAAATGAGTGTTTAAGATTAAGCATGCTAGACAAGATATCTAGGGATGTATCGGATGAAAATGGGTAAAGTGCACTTGTTTGAGCAAGAGATCAATGTCAAGAACAACAATGTCAAAGAGTAAAATTACCAAATTTGAGTGTCTACATTTCCCTCCCTTTAAGTATGAAATGAAATTGCATGCTTAAAGGAAAAGATGCCTGATTTTGTATACATGATTTGTCTATGTTTGATGTTTGTTTTACAAGATCTCGTTGTATTGGTGTTGGCATGCTCCATGATGAAACCTGTAACACATAGTGTAGTCAATGTCCATGATAAATAATTGAAATTTAACTCAAATAAAAAGATGCAATGTAATGAAATTTGAATTTAGAAATAGTGAAATTAAGAGATGAAAAATATGGAAGGAATAAACTTGTTCATTTTCCAGAGGAACAGGTTTCCCATGCTTTAATTTTGCTTGGAGATTTGTATTTTTGAACTTTTCCTAATTATTGGGGGTGATTAGTCCTTAATTATGTTGAGTAGATGTTGGAGTATTGGGTGCATCAAATCCAACACATGAATATCAAAGAGAGAGAATAATTATGAGGAGTGAAGCACCACGTGAAGGAAGAAGCCCATGCATAAAAGTCATTCAAAACTTTGGTATCTTTCCCTTTTGGTGTAAGAGGAGAGGAAATATTAATTATGAATAACTTAGCTTCTTTGATACCTTCCATAACCCATGGACCACACTTCTTGTTATTGCATAACTCCCCCACCTTATAATATAATTGCATTTATATAGGCGGGGACCCTCGTGTTTTATACAAGTTAGTGAACTGGAATTATATACCCTTTGGATTAGGAACAATCTTTAAGTGGAGTTACCTTATTATATAAATGTCAGTGTTTGTACTTGATTAACATAATTAAACTATGTATTTTACTTAATTATTAAAAGACACTCGCACTTCAAAAAAATTTGGTACTCACACTTCCTATGTGCAAGAACTTGCACTTAATTATTTCTTTTCATCGCACACATACTCTGTAATTTTCTCACACTCACACTTAGCAAAATCCTCACACTTCAAAATTTAAATTTTTGCTAACTGTAAGTTTGACATTTACTCACGAGTTAAAGAGTGAGCACTTTCACTTTTAAAGTGTGAGGATTCAAAAGGAAAGAGTTCACAAATGCGAGTATGTAAAACTCACACTTTTGAAGTGAAAGTATTCAAAGATCACTTTTTCAAGTGTGAGTAGTAATATTTTAGGCCTTGTATCTCGTAATTTATGCAAAATTAGCTCAAAATTCACAAGTGCGAGAAAAGGTCAAAGAAATTCAAAGGTCAAGAAAATTCAAGTACACGTCACCAATTACAAAGGGCGAGCCAATCCCAATGGTACACATGGCATCCTACATGTACTTACCCGTGGCATCCTACATTTCCTTACACATGTCATACACATGGTTTCAAGGTCTCAAAAGGCTAGTTAAAATTGATGGCTATGATTTACCCTAGGTGCACATATGTAAGGTCTACATACAAAAGTCTCATCAATTAAAAAAGTAACGCTCTGGGGATAAAAAATAGCAAGTCATACATCATGCACCATTAATATGGAGCACGTCATTTTAGATAAAATATTTTCTAAATTATAAGGAGTCATTAATAAGCATTGAGTTCAATCCTAGGTCAGGAACCTTGAAGAGGGAAACAAAAAAGAGAATGTCTATACAGTAGGCCATCATTTGGCATGAAACATCCAAAGATCTCTTCTCCCTTACCAAGAAAAAGAAAGCCAAAGGTTCTAAAGTAGCACAATATGAAAAGGATCTTTTGTCTTATATAAAAGCCTCAAACAGAACTAAGCAATAACATTAGTAAGTGGAATGCGGACTCAAACAAAGAACTTGAAACTCAGGCTAGAGCCACTATTCCTGAAGGCATCACTTCAGATGTAAAAGAGGCCCTACTCATCTTGTATGATGTGGTTAGAGAAAACATTGAGGCTAAAAATAAATAACAAGCCTACTCAAAAAAGACCAACACAATAATTTTAAAATGGGTGTAATGCAAAAAATGCTAAAGATCGTGGCTCGGGCCATTGAAGAAGGAATATGCTGAGAACCCCGCAATAAGTAACCATAGAAGATATTGGTATATGCAGGACATATGCCAATCAAACAAAGGAAGATTTAAAGTAATGGACTGATCAAATGGGTAAACTTCTTCCTCAGCTTGATGATGTAATTTCAAGAGGAAGTCAATTGTTTTTAGAGGCATCCATCATAGGGGTCTTCAAGGAAGAGCAACATTTGATGTCCACTCTGAATTTTACAGGTTGATCTATCAATTCCAATAAAATTTTCAAAAGAATATATCAGAGGAAAATGAGGTAGAAGCATCCAAAGTCATTGAGATTGTTTCTCAGACTAGGAAAAATGTCCAAAAAATAGAGATCTTGAAAGAAATCACGGGAAAGGCCATGGCTACCCAAAAGACCTTATTGGATAAGGTTCATATACACTTCAGGAAGCCTATTGTTGACCTTACAAAGTTGGTCGGGATTAAAATTTTTGTAAAGAACCCTTCATCACTGCAGGGAAGAGACCAGCCTCGACTGACCCAGTCTAAGAGGAATCTACACCGGTGGGCCCAGTCTAAAAGGATCCCATAATCAAGCAATAGCCTCAATGACTCCTAAAGATATTTTATATTTTTGACATGTTTTATTTACCCATTGTAATCATCCTAAAAGTAATTATTTAGGATATTTATTAAATGACTAGTTGTTTGTAATATTCTTTGATCTATTGTATTCATTGTTCAAATTGGGTAGTAAAGGAAGGCCCCGAATTGTATAAGTAGGCCTATCTCCATTATAAAAGATGGGGATGTTATTTGATAAATGAATGCCATCTAGTTTTAAATTAACTCATGTTAGGAAATATAGTGTTAACATGATTATTTACGTGTGAGTAAATAATATTTACATATGTTAAATATACCATATGATTAATATGGTAGTGCAGATATATTGTTTGGTAATATATTGTTATAACAATATATTACGAATAGATTATTGTTGTATTGTTATACCCGTGAATAATATTCCGGGTTATTTATTGTAACACCTCCCTATTTATTAGGAGGTGGTTTGGCTATGTAATTGGCTATATAATAGCCATGAATCGTCGTTGTGTAAAGATAATTAGAATGAAATATATTATTATTGTGTCTAATCTGAATGTTTTTGCATCTCTAATTTATTAGAAACTCAGACCAAATTGTCATTTGGTATCAGAGCGAGCTGTGTCAAGATTTGTGAAAGCAATGATCTTTTGAATCTATCAAGGGGCATCTTGGTTGTACGAATGCCCAACAGATGAAAAATCATATCGGGCGTAGCTACAAGTAGGAAATCAGGCACAGAAGCGAGACTAGAGGAGCTAAGCATTAATATTTTGTGGTGCGCCTAGATAAATTCAGCAAGAGAGTGATTTTTAATATCTAAGACCACGTAGTTACTACGTGAGTGAAAATAGATATATTGTTTTGAAGTGGATTTGAGTGTAGTCCATCTGTGGTCGAGCTCCTTGATCTGGTTCACCAAGGAAATAGTGTTTGGGCGCAATATTTTTGGGTGATTTATTCCCCTGCACTTATTCGGACCTGATCTAGATCTCTGTGGATCCATGAACCCTGCAACTTAGTGAAATGTTTCTTAGATGCATTTGATCTCACTATAGGGCTCATGATATTTTCTAGCAATTTGATCTTGTCTCCAACTCTCCCGTAGCGAAAGGCTTTGCAACTTGTGCATCACTCCAAATTTAGCGAGATCTAAACACCCGCGAGGATAATTAGCTGGACTCCACTGGTTGATGCAACTCAGTGAATGAGAGATAATCCACGTTTCTGCATGCAGCGGTGTCATTACTTAATGTAGCTGCATACTCTTTAATTGCCGCATATTCCATAGTATCCATACTTGTACAACTTGATGCCATGCATCTAGCTTGATGGTCATTTCTATTCCCTCATGCATTGTTATATTTTTATCAAATCGATTTGCATTACTTTACTTTGGTCCTGATTTACATTGGAAATCATGCATGCTTGTGTTGAGATTTGAATCGTGCTTCATGGTATCTCAGCCTTCTATGAAATACAAGTCGTTTCCATCCAAATAATTTCATCTCCACTCTCTTTCTAGTCGGGAGTGATCACACCGCCCAACCTCATTGACGTCCTCTGCTGCATTAGTTTTGGTACCCAGCTGCTTCCATATTTAATACACCTATTATTATATTCTTGGTTTAAGCGTTGTACAACAATGACGCTGGTTGGAAGTGTTGAGGAAAATCAGAATTAAATCTTCCCAATCAATCTATTTGAAAGGAGGGAAGAAAAGAATAATCACAATGTGGAAACAGTTGAGTGACATGATCATATTTTCTGAGTAAGCAGTATCATTGAATGGAGGACGGAGGCACAGGAGGATGGAGGTCATTCAGTGACCTCTCGTCGATCGCAATGATAATGGGGCCGCATGAAGCTGTGGTGGGTGTGTGTGTGTGTGTGTGTGTGAGTTTTATTTCATTTCAAAATTGCAGTTTGTTGTGTGTAGTATGATTTCAGAGTTCCTGTTTTGGATTTAATAAGTGAAATGTTCACATTGAGGGGGGGAACATGGTCTCATTGTTCCATTTCCATTATGTTTTATTGTCTAGTTTTGAAAGCGATATTTCCTACATGATTCCTTTTGTAGTGACATTGTATAATATTGATCAAAAAGTATCGTATTAATCATGATGTGAAGGTTTTGGTAAACCAGAAAACCAATTGTAAGGTTTTGATAAACTGTAAAACCAATGTGTAAGGTTTTTGGTAAACTCTGTAAAACCAATTGTGTAAGGTTTTTGGTAAACCTGTAAAAACCAATTGTGTAAGGTTTTTGGTAAACCTGTAAAACCAATTGTGAAAGGTTATTGGTACACTGCAAAACCAATTTGGTAAGGTTGTTGGTAGAATCCAGAGAAAACCATCAATGTGCGTTGGCACATGTTTGAGTTTTGTGCAAGCCCAATGCTACACATTTAGGAGTTGATCATGAGCACAGAGGTGGCATGCTACAATCAAAGAATGAGATATGTTTTACCATGTAAACACTAAGGGGGGAATGTTAGGAAATATAGTGTTAACATGATTATTTACGTGTGAGTAAATAATAGTTACATATGTTAAATATACCATATGATTAATATGGTAGTGCAAATATATTGTTTAGTAATATATTGTTATAACAATATATTACGAATAGATTATTGTTGTATTGTTATACCCATGAATAATATTCTGGGTTATTTATTGTAACACCTCCTATTTATTAGGAGGTGGTTTGGCTATGTAATTGGCTATATAATAGCCATGAATCATGCTATGTAAATATAATTAGAATGAAATATATTATTATTGTGTCCAATCTGAATGTTTTTGCATCTCTAATTTATTGGAAACTCGAGACCAAATTGTCAACTCATGTAATCTAAATTTGTGTGGTTTATATTTTCCCATTTCTACTTTAGACATTATGTGTTTATAATATTCAATGCTTGGTGTATTACATGTTAACTTTCCTTTAGTAATTTTTTTAAATTGTGTGTTTTCAAGTTTAAATGTAATTATTACAAGTTAAATTTATCCTTTAAATGTGCATCCAAAAATTTGATATGGTAAATTTGGTTTACAGCCTTAATTCCTTTGAATTTATGCATCAGTGACATTAAAATTTGAGTAGTATCGAGTTTTATGTTGTTGGTTTCACAAGGAAAGCATGTTATTTCTAGGATCATGCACTGAAACAATCTTAAATACACTTGTCTGGTAGATTTCTTTTCTCTCTTCCCTTTCTTTTCCTTTTTGATTTATTTGAGCACTTCCCTTAGATTAATTTAGTTTAGATAGATTTTCAAAGATAAATCAAGTGAAGAAATTGCAGGAGTGGCGCTAGAAGGACTAACAATCCAACAAACATCCTTATTATTGGTCTAAATAACCAATACCCTACAACTCATGCATTGAGTCACATTTTAAGTGGTTCTAAAATGAGTAGGATGTAAGAGCCTGTCATTTCTCCCTATGATTGTGTCATTTCCCCTATGTTGTGTCATTTTGACATATCAACACCATTCGAGATGGATCTAGGCCCAATTTTGTAAATTAGGACACACAGTACAAAAGAGAATGAATTTCTCCCATACTCTCCCCATGTTACACATAACTAAGTAGAAATTGAGTAGAATTAAAATGTTTTGAAATGTATCTTGGATAAAGGAGAACCATGCACCCAATATCCACGAAAATGGAACTAAAGCGAGTGTTGTGGAGAAGAAGGAATGCAAATTTTAATGCCCCTTAAAATTGATATGAACTGAGAAATATGAGTTTGAAATTGTGCCAAAAACCTATGCATGTAGGAAAAAATATAAAATTGTTGAGAAAATTATTGAAACTTCCCCTAGGGAAAAACAAAGCAATGGGTTAGGAACGTTCGTATGGTCCTCACCCTACTATATGGTTTCAAGCCTATGATTTATTTTTTGAATTTTTGTGTCTAATGTCTTTTTGAGTGATTTTTCATGTTTTTTTCTTGTGTCTAAATCTAAAAACCTACATGTTTTTGTGGTATGTGTATAATATACGCGGATGAATTCCCCCTCTTTTGAGGTGTGTGTGATGAAATTTTTGAGTGTGCAGCTCAAAAGAATATGTGTGTAACCATGTCTCATAAGTTTGATAATCTGCGTAGAAAAAACATGAAGGGATGATGTGGTAGCCACTAAGAAGAACATTTACATGCAAAGAGGATGTGCATGGTGGATACCATGGTGGGTAATAAAAAACAACAATAGAAAAATGAATACTAATTGTAACAATGTTAATAAAAGAACTAATAGTAATGCATATGTAAGTGAAAAGATAATGAGTTAACAGTGTCACACAAAAGGCTTAACACTTGCAAACATGGGACACCCATAGTGTGTTGCAATAAAATCAAGGCCCTTGGGCCTATAAAGAGATGCAATGTCACACAAGAAAGGCATGATGCCACAAACATGGGACACCCATGTTGTTAGACAAACAAGGCCCTTAGGCCACAATCAAAGTAGCAAATAAGTAACTACACACACAACTAGTAAGCATGTATAGAAAGTATCATAATGGGATAAAATGACATAACAAGTGACATAAAAAAACACATGAAACCAAAATTTGTCAACACCACACAAGAAACATGTTTTAGTCCTATTAGTTCAAAAGATAACAAATACAATGTATGTAATCAAGCATAAAGAGGAAGTGAAAAGGTAATATAACAAAATAATATCACCTAGTTATTATGGAGGGATGCCCCGAGAGAAAGTATGTAAGGAACATTGATATCTTGAGATAAGAATGTATCAATATGTATGTCTCAGTTCATGATCAATATACCATGTGAATGCATGTGTGTAAATAATAAAAATGTTATCTATTACACAAAAAGGATAAACAACGTGTATAATGTAAAGTGCAAACAATGTATGCTAAAGAAACATTTCTTGAGTTTTTCATTTTTGAAAATATGTGAATTTTTTAATTATATCAATGTTTTTGGAATTTTATAGCGTATAGCTATGTTTAAAAGAAAGGTATGACATGAAATATACCCAATGAGAACCTCCGAAGAAGGTGAATCAACTGATGCAGATTACAAAGGCACGAGCCTCATATGTATTAAAGAATGTGACTCAAGTGCCAATGGATTTGTAGTAGTAATGTGTGCTAAAGAGGTCATAGAAGAAGATAAGATAATATGTATGACAATGACATGGCTAGTATGTGGTGTATGAGATCTATATGTTGGACTAGAAGAACGAGCATGCCTTGAATATCGATGAGGAGATGTAGAGTGACGTGATGCATTATAATATTAATAGGATATCCGATGAGAAGGTAAGCCACTAGAGGAAATATGTGTGGATGAAGGGATAACATGTGGTCGAGGAAGACTAGAGTTGTGTGAATCAACATGTGCAACCAAAGTCCTAACAAGAGGACCAAAGCTATGTGAATCAGTGTGTGCATATAAGGACATGTCACAGACCTAGGAGACTAGAGCTATGTGAAGCAGTGTGTACATCCAAGGACCACTTAGAATACCTAGGAGTATTAGAGCTATGTGAAGCCTTGTGCACATATAAGGACCCGATAGAAGACCTCGGAGTAAGGGTAGATGTTATTGGAGAACAACTGGACATGCTAGGGGAAGGAGCCTTAAAAGGGATACCTCAAATAGTAATAACTTGCTGATTATGGATGAACTTGATACACTAGTGAATGAATGATGGGATATCCTTAAGAGCACACAACCAAGGAAGAACGAGGCATAATGTACCAAATTTAAGATAACTAGCAACCAAGAATGAAATGGGTGTGGTAAGAGGGCCAACAGTGATAGGTAGTGTGATATGAAGGTAACATGATTAGATTCAAATGCAAGATTTCACGTAGATATTTGAGAGTCTTAAGAAATTATGAAGAACAAACATTATCTTTGTTGTGTGGATCAACAAATACACCATGTATAGGTACTTAATAAATAGAGATAGGAATATACAATGTATTAGAAATAAATATGTCATCTATATCAGAGTCATCGAAAGTAATGCATGGTGTAGGAGGAATGTGAGCAATAGTACCAATCATAGAATCTAAGGGATGATCATAAGAGGGTAGTGGTGGTATCACATGATGAGAATTATGCACTTCAAAAGTAGATGTATCATTTGTATGCTTAGGAGTGAGATCATTGAATATTTTCAATTTAGAATTGTTGTTGGTTGGCTTAGAAGATTTAGTGGGCTCATCCCATTCAATGACATTAGAGTCAATAAGATCCTAGATAATATGATGAAGCTTTATGCATTTTTATGTGGAATGACCAACACATCAATGATAATCACAATAGGATTTGGCATCAAAACTCTTACTTTGAGGCTTGCTCATGTCACCTCAAATAGTGGAGGGAGAGACACAATATTGCACTTAAGTAATTGTTTTAGGAAAACATTAGGAGGACATGGTAAATGTGTATAATGTTGTCAAGAAGGTTGTAACTATAGCTGAGTTGGTTGTTAATGTCATTTACAATATATTTTGGAGGAGCCTTAACATCAGTGGTATTTCCTTTAAATGTAAATATGCTTTAAGATTTAACATGATATATATTAGGAGTCTCTAAAGAATGTACTTGATCTTATTTATATGTAATAATTTAGCTTTATGCTCTTTGAGTGTATGACATAGATGGTTAAATGATCTAAATTTGTCAAACATGACCAATTCTTACAAAGGAGGAAGTAGGATTTGTGTAAAAATATCTTGCAAGTCACTATCAACTAGGAGATTATTCATCTTGGTAATCATGGTCTAATAACATAAGACATAATCATTGATATGTTCATCAGATCCTTAGTGTAGCTTAGAAATTTGTGCATAAGAACCATTGTAATGCAAAGTCCTTAAGACTCCTAGGGAATAAATTGGTAAGAAAGATTTCATAAGAGACATAATCGATGCAAGCCACATGAAATGATTTAAGATGTTCGTGGGATCACCTTTTCCATCATATATAGGAATATTAAGTGTAACAAAACTAAGAGGCAAAAGAGTAATTGGCCACCTCAGGAGCTAATGGATTGTGTAAGAATTGGGTTGAGTCCATAACATGAAGAGAAGTGGACATACCTTGTTATAATTGTAAGATTTGAGCTTGTAATGTGTGAACAAGGGTTTCAAGAGCTTGTGTTCTTGATGAAGAGGCATGTGAACCATTAGAGATGGGAGGTGTAGTAAAGTGCAATAGTGGTTAAAGGAATAGGAATACAAAAATTTGTGCATTGTAGTATGAGTTGCCCTCGAGGATGTGGATACCATAGATGAGGTGCATTATAATTTGAATTTGTTCATGTGCAACATATAGTAAGAGATCAATGTTAGAGGGATTCTCTTGTAAGAATTATGTGAATTGTTGGGCATCATCATTGGTAAGGTCTTAAGTATGATCTTCAGAGTGAGTATTGGAAGCATCACCTTGGGTACAAGAAAAAATTATAGTCTAAATAACATTAACAAATGGATCATCACGGAATTGGGAACAAGGGTGAGCGGGGGTGGGATCAAAATATGTGGGAAAATTACATAGATATTGATAATGATCCTTGAGAGTTTACATGATGATATAAGATAAATGAGTACATGACAAAAAAAAGAATTAAAAACTCTAAGGGTTTAAATATCTCTCAAATGTCAAGTTCACTAAATGTTTTCACCCTTTTTGAGTTTGATTAGGTTTTACAACTATAATCAAATAAGGAATGAAATAAATGTTACAGGGGGTTATTATGACTAATTAACTTCCAACATTAACCATTCAATATCAAAATAACACATTAATACTTGTAACAAATGTACACAATGCAATACAAACTCACAAATACATGGGATTAAGTGCACTTAGTTGATTATAGATGATTTTCAATTGATCTGGGGGTGATTTGGATGCTAGAATAGGGTTTTGGACTGATGGAGCTTTGGAAATGAAAATATGAGCTAAAGTTCTCCTAGGGTAGGATTATATAAAAGGCGGGAATGTCTATATGGTATTGACCTATTTGTATGTTTTATACCTACTAAGAATTATGGTCTATGAATTTTGGGTTTTTCACTTGTTTAATTCGCTTTGTCGTTGTCTTTCGATCGCTCTTGATCAAACTGTGAGGTCTTTGAATACTCTTCTCAATCCTTCAAAACCCTAACCATAGATGAAGTCTTGCAAAAAAACATTAGTTGGGTTGTGGAAACCATTATGCACCAATGACGTCAACACTACTCCAAAGAGGCCTCAAACCACATGTCGCTTTTTCACATAGCTTGCAATATATAGATGTAGTGTGGTTAAATTTGACATCCTTTATTTCACAATGCTTGACTTGAGTTTCTCTCTTTCCAATCTACTTGAGTGGGTGAATTTGAGTGCTTGAAAATGTGGGAATCAGTTCCCTAGACCTAGTGGGAAGCTTTAGACTTGTAGATAGTGCTATACCAATGAATGTGCAAAGGTATTTTCAAAGTATAGGGAGCTTTGGGTGCCTTTTTTGCTAGCTTTTGTAATAAGAGTCCATAAGAGTGATAGGTTGTGTTAGGTACTAAATGAGGTGATTTTCACTTGTTTATATATGATTTCGAATGTGATTTAAGTTGGAAAGGCCAACAAAGAGGAAATAAGTGACCCAAATAATAATGTGCAATGGGAATTTTGGGACCAAAGTGAACTAGGTCAAGATGTACACACGTTCCTTCCTCTAATGTACATTTATTACATAAGAGTGAAAATTTGTAATTTGAAGTTTGGAAGTTGACAAGTGCATTTTATTATTGTGTTTCATGCATTCAATTCTCATAAACTATCGAGGGATGAGTGTGTAAGAGTAAGCAAGCTAGACAAGAGACATAGGGATGTACTTATTGAGAATGAGTAAATTACACTTGTTTGCGAAAGAGAGAAATTCCAAGAGTAATAGTGTTAAAGAGTATAATTACCAAATTTGAGTGTCATGGTTGTAAGCATGATATCAACTAGAATATATGCCAAATATTATTCACATAGGCAAGAAATATAACAAGCAATGTTCTATGAGCAAGATGTAAATTGAAATATGCATCAACCATTGTGATAAGAGAAAGAAATTAAACAAGTAATGTGTCATAAGCATGATATATATCATAATATGTGTTAAACAATATTCATAAAAGTAATAAATATAACAAATAATTATATAAATCAAAATATGTGTCAACCATTATATTAGGGTAATATATGTAGCAAGCAACATGCCATGAACAAGACATAAATTAGATTATGTGCCATATCTTATGTGTAGAGGAAACAAATGCAACAAGAAATTATATAAATCACAACATGTGTTAATCATTGTGCTAAGATCAAGTGTTTCTATAAGTTATGTGTTCTAAATAATGTGTATGATACACAATGTATGTCTAAACAATATGCTTCACAAGAAATGTATATCTAAATGTTGTGTGTTGTAACTAAGTTTTCCTCTAAGCCACATGCTCTAAAAAATATGTGTACCATATGCAATGTGTGTCATAAACAATGTTTTTCACAAGCAACATGTGTTTATATACAAATTAACGCAAGAAAACTATGTCTCAAACAATATATCATAGGTGATTTGTTCCAATTTAAATATGTAGTAAGTAATATGTTCATGAAACAATATGGGTGGAAGGTACCATATTTAAATGAGCATAAAATATACAAGTAAAGAAAATTGTGCATGGAGAAAATAATGGTATGTGAGAAAATACAACATGGAGCATACAAGTGTATATAAAAAATAGATCATGAAGTATACATGTTTCTAGAGAAAATAAATCACAAAGTATACAATATTATAAAGAAGACATATCATAGAGCATATAAGATCACAAAGAGAACTAATGATATGACATATAAGATTGCATAATAAACATATCATACAATATAAAAGGTTACAAAGTAGATAGAGCATGGAGCATACATGATGCAGGAACATCATGTAAATAGCACAAATTTTGGCTTTCTTTAGTTGGTCAAGGTGTTTGAGTCCATCATAGTTGGTTCTAGGCCATTTAGACTTCATAAGTTCAAATAAGGGATTTTTCCCTCCATTTTTGTAGTTTTGAAATTTTGAATTTAGTATTAGGATACTATAGTGTTAGGTGTTAATTTAAGAGTTATATATGATGTAAGAGGGCTAGAATATACTTATTCTAACATGTTATAACTCCCTCATCTTATTTAGAATAACTCAACTTAGTTATTCCAATCTCAATTAAGGAGGTTTGAGTAAAGAACACTAACTACCTCATCTTTGTATTTTGTATGAAATGTATTTGACTGAAAGGAGAGAGGATAGGTGTGTTTAGGGAGGAGTAGGTTCTTGGAAGGAAAGAACTTAGTAATGGAGCCTCTAAGCTCATGGAGCATGTATTTTCAATGTTTACTCAATAAATGGCTTCATTTTATATAAGATAATGTGATATTTTGATAGTGAGACTGTATATACATACTTGTTTATATAGGTTAAGCTGTGATAGAAAATGATAAATTGTGTTGAATGATAGTTGATGTAAGCTATTTATGTAACAGGAATGAGGAAATGTGTAGGACTATGAAACCTTCAAGAAGCATTAGTTAAGGAAGTAAAGACTGTCAATGTGCATGGAGGTAAAGCTACTATGTTTTTCAAGTATGAGATTTGTTGCTTGATTGATTTTGTAGAGTCAAGGTATATAATACCTTTACAATAGTTTTAACCTTTGTGAATGTATTCAGACAAGTAACGAAATTGATTGAGTGGCGAGCATTTGACAATGAGAGTTACATGTTGCATACGAAATTGTGATTACGTCTTTGATTGTGCAAATCGATAACTTGATCCTATAATGGAATGTAATATCACATGCCTTTGGTTAAGGATAAGTCTTAGACTTGATAATTGGATTTCCAAGAAATTTTAAGAAGTGATTAGATGGCTAAAGGATCAAAACCTAGTCTAAGAAGGTTGAAACACGGTGTGGTTAAGTTTACATGTATAGTCTCGACAAGTTAGATATGGTGTTGATTGATTAATTAGAAAGTTTAAGGAGTTAAGAGATATTATAAGACTTAAAAATATCTGAGAGGGTGAAAAAGGGTGTATGAATGCTTTATAGGTGTCTATTTCTCCTGAAGGTTCAACAACAAAATTAAACTTCAAAAAATTGTTACTTGCTGCCCTGAGTTTGCACAGTTAGTAAATCAAGTATAACTCAACTTATAACCATGGGAAAAGTCTAAAAATTGGTGAGAATAAGTAAAATTTTAGTACGGATGTTAGGAATTAGTAATTACATTGTGTAGATAATAATTACATTTGGTAATTATTATTATATTAGTAATTTTTTATTTAGTTGTTATATAAAACAACTAATAACAAATGTGTGTTGAGTTGTTTGGTTGTTACAAACAACTCAAGTAATTAGTATTTGTTAGTAGAATAGTTTCCTAATTTATAGGAAACTATGTGCCTATATATTTGTAATTGCATCTTATGTAAATCATCCGGAATGAATTGAAAGATATATCATTATTCCATGCATTTTATTCTGCAAATATAGTCCAGCTCTTACATTTGGTACCAGAGCAGGTTATTCCTATGAGAGCCAAGAAGATTTAAGAGGCCAAAGAGAATATTCAAAAATCCGTCCAAAAAAATACAGCAAGTAGTGTTCAGTAAAATGAACATATCTTCCTCATAAAACATTGGATTGAGGCGATTCTTTTTGGGTTGAAAAGATGAGAAAAAGACGCACAACTTTGTAGTTTACATCAGGGTCAGATTCAGCATGCAGATATGACGAAATTGTTGTCAAATAGACGTTTTTGTGGCTGGAAATGCACATCCGGTAAAAGAAATGCAACACAGGTTTTTTCTTATTGGTCAATTTTTTTTAATTATTTAGCAAAACTATAGTTTATATATATATATATATATATATATATATATATTTATATATAGTTTTTGCTTAATAATTGAATTTTGAGGGCAATTCAATTTTATTTTAATTGGACCAATTTACGGGAAATTGTAACCTCAATAACTTTTGCACGGTAACTCAAAATTGAGCACCGTTTTTTGCAAAAGTGTTTATTTTTTAATTCTCATTATAGTGGTTCTAATTTTGGGATAAAATACCCACTTTGAAAAATATCATATTTTTTGGCTATTTTGTGGGACGCATTATCGGTTGTACCCGACGTCCTAAAACTAAAATGTTTCACATTGCGGGGGGAGAATAACTTCAATGTGGAAACAAATGAGCTTAAAATTTTCATTTGGCTGAGTTAGAAGCCACAAAAATGGAGGAAGGAGGCATCGGAGGAAGGAGGTCGAACAACGACCTCTCGTCAGTCACCAACAGACGGGGCCGCGCAGAAGCTGTGGTGGCATATGTATGGTGTGAGTATTTGATTTTCAGTGTGGTTTCCATTTTCTCAGTGTGCTTCAGTTTGCAGAGTTCCTGTTTTGTGTGGTATTTGATGGATGTTGGAAAGAGAGTTGTGTTGGAGCGCAGATGACTATCAGTGATCCTCTGACTGACTTGGTCCTCTGACTGCCGTACTTCTTTGGAAGATGGTCAGCTAGAAGAATACGTTCACTAGCATTAGTGACCATGTGCAGCAAGACCTAACTAGCAAGATCCATTCAGGAGTATGTTCTTCGATGCATTTTTCTTCTCAGTATCTATTTGAGTGGAATTTCACATTGTGGGGGGGAATACATACCAATGTTCCATTCCCATTCTGCACCCAAAATGACTTAGTCAAGGAAAGCTTCCAGTGGCAGTGGCAATTTTCTATGTTGTTCGAGATCGAGTGGCAGCGATCAATGACAGAGACTACGATTAAGAACATTACGATTCTTATAGGAAGTAATGTGAAATTTTTCAATATATCTTCTATTGTGCAGTTTTGTGATATGCATGTTATATTTCCTACATAATTCCACGATGTATAAGCATAGTGGTGAGAAGTAGTAGCACCCGAGTAAGTCGGTTCATGGATCTTGAAAGGGTTTGTGGGAGGATCCAGAAACCACACGAGGTGGACAGATTGATGAAGTTCTGTCACATCAAGGTTTGTGGTAAGCTTGTTTAAAACCATGGAAGGAGAGAGCCTTTCTTTTGGATCAAGGTCATGAGTCACAGAGTTGGACATGCCACAGGGGTGAGCATACTGCAGTTGAGAGTGTGGATGTTTTTCTACCATGTAAACACTAAGGGGGGGAATGTTAGGAATTAGTATTTACATTGTGTAGATAATAATTACATTTGGTAATTATTATTATATTAGTAATTTGTTATTTAGTTGTTATATAAAACAACTAATAACAAATGTGTGTTGAGTTGTTTGGTTGTTACAAACAACTCACGTGATTAGTATTTGTTAGTAGAATAGTTTCCTAATTTATAGGAAACTATGTGCCTATATATTTGTAATTGCATCTTATGTAAATCATCCGGAATGAATTGAAAGATATATCATTATTCCATGCATTTTATTCTGCAAATATAGTCCAGCTCTTACAACAAAGACGTGGTTAAAATTTCAAGATGATTGGACTTCATTAAGGGGGTAAAAATGCAAAAATAAAAGTCAGCTAATATGGAGATACCCATATTTTAAGGTATAGAGTCACGGAAACCACCATAACGTTTCAACACGAAGGAGTTTAGGGCTGAAATTTTCAAGATATAATCGAGATATCTTTGCATGGATATTAAAAACTTTGGAGACATAAATCACTCCAAAACTCTTGGAATTAATGACAATCGATGAAAAGGTTAGATAACACGGTGAAAGGGCTAGTTGAAAGGTGAAGTTTACAAAGGAAGTATATGAAATATTTGGATTTGAGTAATGAAAATTTAGGGGAAGGTAAATCACCTTATTATATGCATAAAAATGGTTAATTTTTTCTTGGAAAGTCCTTAGAGGAGAAGATAATCATGACAGTGTGGTGTAGAAGACCTAATGGAGGGTTTGTAGACCAAAACACAAAAAGAGACCTACAAGGAATTGTATAACGAATTAAGAGCCAAGATTTTAGGAAATTTTATGTGAACTAACGAACCTAGTCAGACCTCATAGAAAGCTATGGAAGATTGAATGCATGGTTAGAGCATGAAACTTGGTCTTAAGGGCATATGAGGTCAAAAAGGGAAAACATGCAAATTGAAGTAATGAAACTAGTTTGGTGATGTGAGCAGATGTATTTGGTGTTGTCAAGCATGTTAGAACTTGTTTAGCCTTTGATACAATGATTTAGTCCATTTTGGTCATTTGAGCCTTCTTGAGCAAGATTGCAATTTGTAGATTTCGATGATTGTACATATGGATAAGTGACTTCTAAGCAAAAAAATGGTGAGTTGAAAGGTGTATGCGAGGATCTACATCAACACAAAATTGAAAATTAGGAAATCATAGAGCATGCAAGTGCATGAAGAAAATAAGTACATAGAAGTAAACAAAAACATCAAGCATACAAAAGTGAACATGAATAAATTTCAAATAACCAAAAATTGGATCTTAAGGCTATTAGTAGTCAACTAGTATACCAACATACACCAAGTAAATACTAACAATAAATGATAAAAAAATGTGGAACATGGTTGAATCAATATCTAGATATAAGTAGTGCAAGATAGAAAATAGTGGTGTTGTTATAACAATGGACTAGTGGAATAAGTATGTATCAATTTTTTAAAATATCATCGAAGGTACATATCCCTTTACTAAAAATCTTTAACCCATGTAATGCCATTTTAAGGGTGAGGGGGAGGTCATTGAGAGTGATTAACCAATTCCACTAAATTGAATAATTGGAAAATATTAATCCATGTCCAAGTGAATGGTATTTCTATTTTAATAGCTGAGAGGTTTCCTACAAATATTTACAAAAGCTAACCACGGATGGAGAGATTATTATTTTGATAAATCGACATTTAAGATTTCTTCATCAATGTTATATTTTTCCCACTTACCTCAAGTAGAGGCAAGATGGACTTTATACCATAGAAGGATATTATAATATTCATTACCATATATGACTTTGACAATCCATTTAGAAATAATACATATACCTTGGATCTAAGGATCAATGATACCCAATCTACCCATGTGTTTAGGTTGAGTGTAATGAGACAATGAAATAGTTTTCATGCCTTGTTTATGTTTAACCCATAATTAAATTTTAGTTCAATTTAATTAGGTGTGGGATATATTATAATTGATTTACAAATCTAACAAAGATGATACAATACAATAACTAATTAGATTTGTAGCTCGAATTAGATAGGAATAATTTACATACACATATTAAACTAACATACAATCAAAAGTAAAAAATAGAGGTATAGAAGTACTTAGCTGATTTTTGATGATTTCTAGAGAGATGTGGGGTTGTGTGATAGTGAAATAGGAAGATATCAAAGTGAGAAAAATTTGCAACGAGGATTGGAACTATGACTACACAGGTCAAGATCATACCATCGGTTTAGGACCATATCATACGGTCGAAACCCTTTTTATGGTCTCGGTCACCTGCTCCGAACCTACCTCTGTAACTTTATGGGTTGCTCACCTTCCTAGATTTGTTCATCGTTGTCAAACCCTATTTTTTGCACATACAAATAAGCTCTTTGAATGAACTAAACATCACCTCAAACCCTAGTCATGGACAAATATTCCTCTAAAACAAACATTAAAAGGGTTATGAGCACCACTTGTGCACCACCGATGCTAGCACTACTTTGAAGAGGCCTTAAATTGCATGTCATTCTCCACTAGAATGTGATATACAAATAGATCAATCAGATTTGGAATTTGATTTGACCGTGCTTGCTTTTACTTGGCTCTTGTTAAAACACTTGGAGAGAGGATGTTTGGATTCTTGTAGATGAGGTATATGGTTGTCTTGACCTGGTTTTTAGCTTCAAACTTGATGTGGGTGCTTCCCTAATGACTATAGATATGCAATTCCAAGTTTAATAGAGCTTTGGGTCATATTGCATGTGTATGAAGTGAATTCTCTAGTGCATTGCCTTAGGAGATCCAGTTTGTCAAATGAGGTAATGTTTACCTACTTATATAGAGTTTCGTAGATGATTTATCTAAGAAAGGCTGACCCAGATGAAGTATAAGACCCAACAAAATATTTTAAATTAAAAGTACAGGGAGACATGTTAGTCTAAGATTGTACAAAGAGGTCATGACCATATGGTATAACCTTAGCCAAACCTGTATGGCCCTAAAAAGGAGCAAAAACATGCAAAGTGAAGTTTGGATTTTATCAATTGATGTTTGTCTATGGATTTTGTACATTTCATTCTCAGAGTTTGTTGACATGTCAGTGTGCAAGGATAAACAAGCTAAACAATGGACCTCATAAAGTGTTAAGTGGGAATGGAGAAGTTACATTTATCATACAAGAGTGCATATTCAAATCAAGGGTTTTCAAAATGTAAATTACAAATTTTGAGTGTTTACATTTTCTTCCCTTTAAGTATGAAATTGAAAATTACATTCTTAAAGGAAATTGTACCTAAGTGTGTAAACAAACTTTGCATTTTCTCAAATGTTTGTTTTGCAGTTGCATTTTTATGCTTGGTGTTGGTATACTCCATGATAAAACTTGTAACATAGAGTGTAGTCAATTTCTATGATAGATAATTGATTGTAACTCAAATAGAACTTATAACAGAAAAGATTTACATTTGCATATATGTAAAGTGAAAAGATGTAAACAAGGAAATAATACACTTGTTTTCCCATTATTTGATTTTTCTTAGAGATTGGTACTACTAAAATTTGTTTAAGGATTGGGGTGATAATTCCCTAATCATTGGAGAAAAGAAGTCGAAGTGTTAGGTGCATGTAACCCAACACAAAAATGTGTAAAAGAAAGAAGAATAAAGAGGTACAGATGCCCCCATGCAAAGGAAGAAGGCCATGTATCAAATTTATTTAGCAACTCTAATATATTCCCCATAAAGTGTAATAGGAAAGGAAATCCTTCCCATGAAGCCCTTAGTTGCTTTGTTTCCTTTTATAACCCCATGGATCACACCGATGCAAATGGATCTAGACCCAATTTTGTAAATAAGGACATACAATACAAAAGAGAATAGGTGCCCCCAAACTATTCTTATATGATCAAAAATGAGGATGTATTGAAATAAACACTGATATGCTTAAAAATGTGTTAAAATTTTGAAAGAGGAAGGAGATCGATGCCCTAATATTCCTAAACTGAAATTGAAACCAAGTGTTGGTGTGAAGAAGAAATGAAAACTATCATGCCCCATATCTTGATATGAATTGAGTAATCTGGGAGTTGAAATTTGTAGAAAAACCTATATAAATAGGTGAAAGTGTAAAAATGCTGAAAAACTTGTTGAAATGGCCCCAGTCATAAACATATGGGGGGGTCGAGACCATCTTGTATGGTTTTGACCAAAGTGTGTGTTTTTGACCTGTGTTGTTTTTCCAAAATTCTAACTACATTTTTGGGTGCTTGTACCATGTATGTACCTACATCTACCCCTAGAATTATGTTTGTGTCTTAAAAATGTAGAATAAACTCATATAGATGCCCCCTCTTTTAAGGAAGGTTTGAAACCATGTTTGAGCATGTGGCTCAAAAACATAGATGTATACTACCTTGAAGGAGATGTCTAAGAAGCTATGTGGTGTGATGAAGAGGAGGCCACCTTGGAGAAATTGTACTGAAAAGGGAAATGTGTTTGCATGTGGTGGAAACCATGGTGTGAAACAAAAAAATACTATAAAAAAGAAAGGATAATAGTAACAAAAGAAACTTGTAGAAATAATGCATGTAGGAAAAAACAAACAACATCAATACACTCAATTTACAAACAATGACATACTGATAGCATAGAAAAGGATTTTTAGGCATGAAACATTAGACACATACGATGTCGCAAGAAAATCAAGGCTTGTAGGCCTACAAAAAGATAGGCATGATGCCACAAAAGAGCTATACCCATGATGTTTCAAGACAAACAAGGCACATAGGCCACAAGTAAAAAAACAATCAAGTTGTAAAACACACACAAACATACATGTATGATAAATGATGTAGTAACCAACATAGGTGAGATATATGAAACAAGAGATTTCAACGTTTTACAAGACACATGTGTTAGTCCTATTAATTTGAAAATAATATGACCATACATATGGTAGACTAATATTTACTTTGAACATCGAGTGTTTGCATATGGTAGATCGCTCTTTACTTTGAATATCAAAGTTGGAATTTGTACTCGCATATATGTGTCGAGCATTTTGTATTACAGGCATCTTAAATTTTTTATGACCAATGTATGTTCATTTATTGTGGGTGTGGATGATAATGGTCCAAAGGAATTTAAGACATTTTAAGATTTTACCCTTACTAGTAACCACTCATTGCATCTTCATGAATTCTTATTTTAAGTAGTTTTAAGTACTTGAAGGGTCTTGTGAATGTTGGCATGTTATGATTTAGGTGTTTTAATTGATGTAAAATCCCATTAACAATAAAGATGATGATGGAGTAGATTCAGATCATGCTCAGTATGATGGTGACATGGTGTTTCAGTTGTGTTCTTGGTTGCATGAATTGGTTAAGTGAGAATGGCTTGGTTTAGCAAGCCTTATCAGTGACCTAGCTAGCCTAGGTGATGGTGCATGATGGTTAGATATTCTTGGTGACTTGAGAAGAATTTTGGAAGCATGGAGATCATGTTTTGGGAGTGTTTAGGCACTCAACGAGTTTCAAATTGTAGACACGGGTTGAAGACCAAGATCCAGGTGATCATCTAGACCAGGTCTAGGTCTTTAGGAGGCATGATGATGAGATGCAGAGCTATGTGAACTCATGGATGTATGTAGGTAGTTGTTTCATGATGTACCAGGTATGTTATAGCCTTTTGGAGAAGTTTCATGGTGAGTTATGATGTTATTTCAGTTGACCCTAGCCTAGACTATGCAAAACCCTAAGGGTTAGCCATGAAAATGAGATGGGATGGAAATATGGAGAGATATTTATGACATGATGATGATTGTAGATTATGAAAAGAGGTGTCCTAGAGGTTTGAGAAATAAATTGAGTCATTCTGAAGAGAATTTTGCAAGATAAGTCAGTTTAGTGAAACATGGTCCAAGAAAGGGTGTTTTCTATCTTTCAGAGATATTTCTAAATTTATTTTATAAGGTTTCAAAAAAATAATGAGGTCATTTCATTGTCACATTTTTATGAACAAATGTTAAGAAGGTAAACAACTTTTTGTGTGCTTGAAACCCTAGCTCAAAAGCGGTAGGAGAGAAAATGCTCCTAAGTGCCCATAATTGATTTATAGAGTATGGATGATGATTGGATGATGTACACAACTCTTCTAGGTTTCCAGAGTGGTATGGTATTGGTTGTGGTGATGAGTAGACCCCACTCAAACAATCATGTTTATGAAGAAGTTCAGTTTGGGACAAGGTTGTCCAAAGGAGTTGCAAAATAAATTGACATTGTTTTTATTATGTGAGTTTTTATTTATGTCCATGATGATTTTAGGTCATGGTGATGCATAAAAATGGCAAAGTGTGCCCTATTTGTGAAGACTAGTCAAAGGGCAGTTTCAGGAAGTTTGCAGAGATGGGATTGGTTGAAGGCTTTCCACTTGTAGTTGGAAGGATTTAAAATATGATCTAGAAATATGATTCAGATATATTTCAATGGTATCAATTTTTCTCATAATGATACAATTTTATGGGTCATCTAGGTCAGTTTATGGAGAAGAAGGTTTTTTCATTTTCAAGACAGGATTGCTCAAGCTGAAAGAATGATTTGGTTGAAGCATGCAATGATTGATTTGATTATTTATATCACTGGAGAGTGAAGAGGGATTAATTTTGTTCCTATTTAATTAATTTTGAGGTATTTTAAGTGGAAGCAAGGGTGAAAACTAGTTGAGTTTGCAGCAGCGGGTTTTAGACAACATGATTTAAAGAAGAGGAAAGTAGTTGTGGTTTGAACACAAATGTTTCATGAGCTATAAATTTCTTGGATGTGATGAAAATTTCTGATGATTCTATATAGTGGTTACATGCCATATTTTAGTTGATATTGGGTGGTCTTGAGGCCTAAAGGTGAAGACATGGTGTTGGAAACAATTGTTTGGTGAAGGATATGAGCCTTTTGGCCCATGTTATGAAATATTTTATTAGTAAAAGTAAAATTGTGACCATTTATGATGTTTAAATTTTATATTACACATGTGTGGTGATTTTTAGAGATTTACTAATCATTTTTTTGGTTTGTGGTTTTAACTCATCATTGTGATGGGGTTTTGAGGTGTTTTGGTGCAAGATGAGAGGTTTTGGGCATGACCGACCTATATGGTTCATATGTGAATGTTTTGAATTTTTCTTGGTATAACCAAAGGAGGGAAACCAACTTAGTTTGAATTTGAATCATGAAGAGCATATAAAAGTGATGTTTTGGTGTTATTTAGAGCTAGTTGCTTGTGTGTGAAAAGTGTGACCTATGTGAGAGTGAATTGCAGATAAAAGGAATGTGTTGAGATATGAAATAGTGTATGAAAGGTTGAATAATTTTTTTAAGAGTGTGTGCAAGGGTTTGAAGTAAAGAGAAGTGAAGAAAGTGAAAGATAGAGAAAGTTTGAGAAGCTAGGGTTTGAACAAGGGTTTGAAGGTGAGCGAGTTGAATAGGTGATCTACATAAATTGTGGCAGCAACAAATACATCATATATCTTAATTGAAATTTGGTTGAGTGGGTTCTTGATCATCTTTCGGGGTTGTAGCCTCCTTGTGGATTTGGTGCTCTACTAAACTAGGGGTTAGTGCTCCTTGTGAAGTTGGTGCTTCACTAAATACTTTTATTTGAGTAATATAATCAGAAGTTTTAGTGGGTTTTATTCCCCTTCAGGGTTTACCACTTATATCTTGTGTTATGACGTTGCATTTCTTGTTCATGGTTAATTGAATGTTGTTGTATGTTGTTGTGCACACTCTAATGGATGATTAATTGATTAATAATTTATGTGAGTAATTTGAAATTTAAATTAAGTTTGTAATGAATGATTCACCCACCTCAGTCCATTGTTCACAGTTAAGTGTTGATAAAAAATTGTAACTTTTCCCACAATCTAAGTATATAAATGAATGAAATGAAATGAAATATTTTTAATTACATCTACAAGACCATCTAAGCTGTGAGAGCTAGTCCTTAACTGAGCAATGATGATTTCTTCCCTTCATTTAATTTCAATGCCTACATATGCTTTTAGTACTTAAAACATAACAAATGTCAATGGCTTATTTTTGTGGAAGATAATGTAGTTGAACTTAGACATGTTTAATTGTATTTAATGGTTATTACACTATAATTTTTGTAAAAGTGTAAATATATTTGTTTACTTTTTAAAATGTGAAGTATTTTTATTTAGGATTTTTATTTAAATATAGAATTTTACCATATTTAGTTACATTCAATAGATATTATACTAGTAGTTTCCTCAAAGTTGCTGAAACTAAATAATAGGGGAAGTGATATTTTAAAAAATGAAAAAAATTATATAAAAAACTTTTTTAAATATAAAGTATTATTAAATAACAAAAAAAATCATTACCATATGATTTTTTATGCATTATTCATGAGAAATATTTATTCATATATATTTATTGTGTCATTTTATAAATTTGTGATTTAAATGGAATGGGATATATTTATTGTGTTCATACACTTTTGTGCCACCATAATTATATAGAATTGCATCAAAATTTCCATCAATAATAAAAATGAAAATGGGGATGATTCACAAGTCGACACAAAATCGAAACCATTTTCAGCATTTCTAACACTATATGTAGTAGTGAAAGATGAATCGAGAGATTTTGTGTTCTCATTTAATATAAGAAGTTGACTAAACATTCTTGATATCAAAATTAGGGGGGTAGACAATGCATGTTTAAAAAAACCCTCCTCTATCACATTTGTGTATTCCCTTTTCATTGAATTTGAGGGTGGTTGTAGGCTCATAGACGAGAAGGTGGTGGCATTATGTTTTGAGTTACTCAATGGTAACACCAACACCATGGAGGAGGCTCTAGAATGGACCATATTGATTCTTGTGCATGAATCGAAATTCACTACATATACCATGTTTCTCAGTATTGAAATATTTTAGATTTTTATGTTATTAAAACATATAATAATGTAAGAAGTTTTTGTTGTATTAGTTCTTTGATTATTTTATTGATACACATAATAGTGTAATTGTAGTGATAAAAAATGTGTGCAAAAATGGCTCCCGAATATCGTTTTGTTCTCACCTAATGTAAGAAGTTAACCAAACATTCTCATTATCAAAATTCTAGGCGAATAATACATGTATGAAAAACCTCATTTACAATTTGAGGTTTGAATTAAAAATGTCAACTCCATAAAATTTCAAACCCTTATAAAAAATAGCTCCACGTGGTTTTAGGGTCCATGATTGAATGAAAACTAGTGCTTGAATATCTAAAATAATAATGAATCCAATTTTTGTCATTTATTGTTATAAGGACGAGTGATGATGTATAAGATCGATGGGTGTTGATCTTAAGGTAAACATATATTTCCATTTTTCCTTCATTTTATATGTACTTGACATATTCTCCATTTTCCATTTCTTCATGTAAGTAACCCCTCATTATGTCCACCATAAATGCTAAAAAGAAAAGCAATGCAAAATCAAAGAATCATATAACTCTTTCTTCTAAATCCTCTTATTTTTGTGTCTCACACAACATACTATCTAATGGTAGTGGTTTGCATTCATAAAAATATAACCAGGTGGGATGAAGGAGAAGAAAACCATATCTTTGACCAAGAAGCGAGAAAATAATAAGGGCAATGTCAGTCTCATTTTTAAACATTGATGGTGACATTGCGAGAAACGACAAAGTCGATGAAAGCATGATGATCGTGAAATCCTTTCATGATGTAGAAAATATGTAAACAACATTAGAAAATAACATTGAATGAATAAAACATTAGTGCAATTAATTTAATAAATTCCCTACAAAATTAATGAGAACACCCATACACCCGGTCCTCCCTCATCTTCTTTGACCACTTCCTCATCCGAAAAGCCCCATAAGGCTGAAATTTTAAAATAACAGTATGCAAATATAGACATGACAATGCTTCAAATTTAATGAGTGTTAAAAACCTTGAATGTTGAGGAGATTGTGTTAACTACAAATCCACAAGGAAAACTCTTACAACTGATATTTATTGTTGCCTAGGAAAGGATGGATAATGAGCTAAGATAATGGTCTATAAAGATGGCACAAAATGACATGATTGACCTTGTTTTGTGGTTATCAAATTTAAATACTACATCGTCTCAACAGGGGATGTTGAATCTCCTCCACGTGTCCCTACCTCTAAAGTGTCTTGTTGGCATGTAAATGTTGAATCTAGATCAGATGAAGATTAGTTTTGTGCCACACTATAGACGAGGTAAGAAGTTGTGTAGAAACGGATTGCCATTTTACTTCAATCAACTTCTTATGCAATATGTCACTTATGATTGAGCTTGATAAATGTGAAGTTTTTTGATCTAGGATGACATAAATGAGCTTGTACATCCATGGCTGAAAATAAAATGGAAAAGGGATGTTGAACACTCTAGTCAATAAGGTGATCATATCTCCAATTTCAACTTGAAACTCAATATGGGGCGAGTTCTTTGGGAAGATGATTGGCATGAGTCATCTTGGTGACCAACTATTTATTGTTCATAACTTAAGAGAATTGTAGGGGTCTTCGTCCTAGTATTGTTGTGTATATTCCTTTATCATTTCAATAGTTTCCTCGTATTCGAGGATCCATATAAGCTCTTGATGTGTTCGGGGGTGACTAGGAGCATGGACTCATTATCATTGTTAAAAGCACCTCTTTTTCTCGGTTTTATAGTGTCTCACACATGCAATGATGCGCTGAAGGCATTAAAGCGACACTGGGAAAGTTGTTGCTTGAGGAAGACTGCTACTGATACAAGCATTGAGAAAACACCATGTGACCCTCAGACCAAGTTTTGAAATTCGACCCATATTGACATGCCCGAGGTTTGTGTCAATTATGTGATCATAGTCTAAAATGAGTACGGGTGTGTCTGTCACACCTTGGATTTCAAATTTTAACTTTGATTTGTTGTATGTTTACATTTTGAAGCAAAAGTGGGAAAAAAAAAATCGTGGAAACAAGACTCATGGTGTCGGGTCATTGTCTCTGTGGTCACCACAAAAAGGAAAAATGAGGTTTTATTAAAATTATATTCTTTTACAATATAAAGTTTATCCCATTTTAAATCAAATGACGTTTACATTGATATGTCATATTTCTCAAGTTATGCTCCTCTGTCTCGCTCATGGAACGATTTTTCTTGGTTTTCCTCATTCGCTCAAAAGCTTTGTTTATTTGTTTAGCTTTTACTATTCTTGACTCGAGCTTCACCTTGTTGTCTGGGTATTACTGTCAACTTATCTTTCTCACATATTTTAGCTTTGCACATGACTTGTTACCTTCCATGACGAGCATCATTGTATTTGGCATCTGACTCAGGTTGTTTAGTATTTGCGTGTTTATCTCATGAATTGGATTCAAATACTCCTTCACATGAGTCTCTATGGTCATTATCCCATTCATACCGCTACATGATTTATTTGACTGAGTTTTTAAATTTCTTTAACATATATACTTCAGAGTTGAAATTCTTTTGCACTCCGCTGGTCATTATTCCATGTGTTCATGAGCTTGGATGTTTCGGATCTCCGTGTGAATGCTGTTGAAACTATTTTTGAGCTTCTTTGTTTTCCATGCTAATCTCTCATTAAGAAAAATAATATTTTTCTAATGGCACACACAACTTTTTCATAAGTGTTGTCACACCTCTTTATATTATCAGCTAGGAGACCTGTGCACTGACCCGAAGTTCTTTTATTTGTATTTAATTGCCTTATTTTCCATGCATTCAATGCATCATTGCTTTGGTCTCTTGACTGATTTCTTGTTTGTTATCCGCGTATACATTCCATGTAGGTTATATTCACAACTGAGCTTTTAATGTTCTTCCCATGTAGGTCATTTTGGACTATTTCCAAGTGTTTTGGGCTCCATGGTTCGGTTACCTGGTGTTAACCCACTCCTCATGCACTTCCAATTTACTTTACCATGTCTTGTCTCTCAATCTTTGCGTCTGAATGCCGAGTTATTCAAGCTTGTGTGTGTCTCCACGTTGAGCAGATTGTTTACATTCTTCCTTTCACACATTGGTTGTTTGTTTCCTAGCTTCGAAACGATGGGCTTGGACTGCTGCAGAACTCTAATTGCATTTCCCAAAAAAGGATGGACTCTACAACTTGCATTTGAATGTAATCATGTTTCATCTCTAAGAAAACATAAAACCCTGTATACCAATATGACAAATGCACATCTTCCAGGGCATTACATGTTGGCTTATCTACTACATGTGAATCTCCACCACTTTGTCTACTAATAAAAATCTTCATGTTCATCTTCAAGGATACCGTAGACTTCTAGAACTGTCGATACATAACCTAATGTCTATGTCAAAGAAGCCTCTTGTGTGCATTATCTCTTTGATCAAGCTCTTCTTCATGCGGGGCTCGAAAACTTGTTTGCTTGGTGGAGTGGTTTCGTTCATGTATTCTCTGTTGTGAAACTCCATGCATTTGGTTGTGCATGCTCATTATTCTTGGTTGAGATTCTTAATTCTTCTCCTATTTGGGTTTGTGGGAAGCTATAGTCACCATGTGGAGTGTTTTCTTTTGGATGTCCATTTTTATATTTTGTATTCTTCCATATCCATTTTGTATTTTAAGCATGATTCTCCACTATGAGTTGAAATCTTCAAGTCATGCCATTTAATATGGCATACAAATATGTGTTTCCCCAACACATGAAATGTGAAGAATAGAATGGAAAAAGAATATCAATTAGTTGTGTGCCTCTTCCAGCCATTTTTGTCAATTACGGGAAGTGTGAGAGTTAATGTGGAAGAGAGAGAGGAGGGAAGCAGGAAGAATTTTTCCATTTGCCAAATTTGGCTTTTGGAAAACTTCCCCATGGAGAGTCGGGAGAATTTCCCCACATGGGTTTCATGGGAAATTTTAATATTTATCCATCTGATAAGTGACGGATGGTGAAGTGGGAGTGAACTTCCACTTCACTATCGATTCTTATAAACTTAAATAATGTAAACAATTAATTAACGTTATTAATAATGTTAATAACTTCATTAATTTTAACAATCAAATGATGAATTAAATTAATATAATTAATAATAATAAATAGTGTAACGTTAATTAATAGTAAATTAACTAAACAATATTAATTAATAACATTAATTTAATTAATAAGGTTAGTTAATTAATGATATCAATTAAATTAATATCATTAAATAATTAATAATTAATTAAATAGCTAGAATCAATTTGTGAGGGATAAGCGATGAGAAATGATGACGGCGAGGATGTGACGGTGCAATTAAAATTATGATAGCGATGATAAAGCGATGTAAGGGGATGAAAAATAAGGATATTTTGAAATGATGTGGCAAAATAAGTTAAGTTAATGTGAGGATTTTTTTAAAAAAATTGGCGAGTTTGAAATTTCAACACAACATTTGGCTCTTATTGGGGACAAGGACTCGTGAGGACGCAAGAATGAACCCAGATAATTTTTAATATAAATTTAGTCCTAAACGAGATGTTATTATGTGGTTATTATCAAGGAAATGATTTCGAGAAAATACACAAACAAAACACGAGAAAATGGAGGAAACACACAACAAAAACCCTAATTCACTGTGGTACATGGTTAGGGACCACCAACTATTATGGTTATAGTGCTTGATATATTACCCGCTATAAGGAAATGGCAGATGAGTATGGGCTAGATAATATGTATTATATCTATAAAAGGGTCGTATCTTAAAGGGGTTGATCCATAATGAATCGAATTTACATGAATCTCTTTAGATTCTCCCCACTTATCCCATAACAGGACAAGGTCATTGATCTTGAAGTGTCTCTTTTGGCCTTCTTATCAAACAAATTTTTAACTCTCACTGATGTTGTGAATCTTGTCAATGACAAGACTCTTTTTTCTTCTTTTTTCTTAAGCACACAATCCTCTTCACATTTGCACTTCTTAAAAATTTCATCCTTAATTTCCTTTTCCAGTTGCAATGTTGGTAGTTCCAAAGATATGGGCATTTGAGCGTCTGTTCCATACAACAATTGAAATGGTGACATCCCAATAGCTCTCTTTGGCATGATGTAGTCAACCCACAATGCATTGTAGATATTTTTGAGCCAATTTCTCTTATTTTCATTCACCAACTTCCAGACAATAGTGATGATGTTCTTATTACTAGATTTTTCTTATCCATTTCCTTATAGATAATAATAAGAAGAATGTATTAATGAAATCTCATAGCCATAACAAAAATAATGATTTCAATAGAAGATAAATTTAATGCATTGTCATTGTTAAAATATTTTGAGGAACACCATAACGAACCAGGATATACTCTTTGATAAAATTGTAAATTACTTCTGAAGTGGTATTTTTGACAAGAATTACCTTGACCCACTTGGTGAAGTAATTTGTCACTATGAGTACATAAGTATGTCCAACAATGGAATTTGGATTCAAGGTTCCAATGAAATCGAGACCCCATTATTGAAAGGGTTGTTCTATTATGATCGAATTCAATGGGAGAGCTATAAGTTTAGGCCTTCAAACAAATTTTTGACAAGTCTCTCATTTGGAAACCCATTTCTATGCATCCTTAAATAAAGTTAGCTAGTAGTATTGTTCTCTCAAGATTTTATAGGTCAGAATAAGTACTAAAAATGTCCTCTGCATGCTTGATCATGAAAATCCTTTAGCATTATTTTTTATTATTCCTTATCAACACATCTAAGGAAAAACCCATCGATGATTTTCTTAAACAAAGTATCATCCTAGATTGTATACTTCGCAACTCTTAACTTAATGGGTCTTTTCTACTTAGCACTTGATGCAAAAGGATGGGCTCAAGACTAAGCAAGTGACCTTAAGAGGTAGAAAGGAGGATAGTTTCATGTTCTATGTGGTCTTACTGGACCAAGAATTCAAATTTAGGTGTTTTGATGGGGTTTGCCATTTTCCGCCAAAATGGAAATTTGAATTGTATTACGACTATGAAGGCCTAGAACATCATCATGAGAGGATTTAAGAAGTTGTAATGGCCTTGAAGGTCTCATGGAACCATCTATGTTCTTTCAAGTTGTAAAATCACCTTGACATGCTTGTAGAAGGTGAATATGTGTTTGTAAGAAAGTTGTAAGGGTAAGTTTGACTAGGTAAAGGAAGATTATAGAATAAATAGGGTCTCAGTAAAGCCATGTCATCATGAGAAGGAGTCCATGTATGAGATGTTAGGAAGGTTAGTGTGATATTTATCATTATTTCATGTTTAGATGGTTGTTGATTCTTCTTAGGATGTAGTTGAGTAAGAGTAGGGGTATGAGATAAAGCACCAAAAGTAGCATTTTTGGTCTATATATGTAATTCACTCATGTAATAGGAGGTATGAGGCCTACACAAGCATGGATAAACTGATGTTGAAGATTTGAAATAAAATTAAGGTGTATTATGAAAGTTTTGTGTGTTTCTCTAAGAGCATGAGGTTGAAGAGAAATGGAGCTTGATGGATGATTGTGATGCATGGAGAAGTTAAGGAACATTAATACAAGCATAAAAACTTATTTGAGGTCTTGAAGTGACTTTATGTGTTTTGTGTGCTTAAATTTTTCCTCGCTACCCCCGAACTAGGGCTTTCTAGATCTTTCAAAAGGTACGGTGAAATTTTCTAAAAACTTTAATTCATGTACAAATGTTGTTTGTGATGTTTAAGATAAAAAGGGGTAATTGATGGTTCGAGTAGTTGGAAAATGTTTGAATATACCTTCTTATATGATTTATAATCTTGAATCTACCATTGGAACCACCTTCACCTTAATTTTAGCTTCTTAAGAGACCTAATTAGGTCTATAAGAGTCTTTAAAGGTTGTATTCCATACACAAGAAACCCACATGTGCTCTTGATATATTGTGGGACACTCTCTAAGGTATACGAGTTAGTATTTAGCTTTACCATATTCAAAGGCTTTGTGAAGTTATCCCCAAATATTAGGCTTTTGAGGGCTACAAACTTTAGACCAAGCCTAGAGGTGACTATAAGGATAATAAACAAATCCTTTAGTTATGACCTCATATGACCATTAGAGAAAGTTATGAATGTAGATCTAAAAGTTTCGAAATGTGAATTGTTTAGTCCTTTGGGATAAATATATATGTTCATGATGTATGACCCCATGCCTTGAGAAGAAATTTTATGGAACAAGGCCATCCTAAGAAAGGTGATATTCTCTCATAAGACTAGAGATTGTATTCTTCCATTATGAGATTAGAGGATAAAAAGCAGGGCACCGAGTTCTTGATCATCGTGAGGAGATAACTATAGATGTTGGAAGGTAAAACAAGTAATTTGGATCAAGGTATTTGTTAAATTTTTCTTGTTTGGATTTTCAAAATTTACATTTGTAGAAACTTAATTTATTTAGCTAAGAAGGCACATCATTTTTTGGTATCAGAGCTATACCACTTGTGCACAAGTTAAGATCTAGATTTATGATGAAGTTTGGTGATGCAAAAGAAAAGTGTTATTAAGTGGATGCATGTGTCTAGAAGGTCTTAAGAGAATTAATGACCATTGAAGGCTTGAAAGAATTATTGATTGAAGGTGAAAAGGTAAAGATGGTGTAGTTGAGAGGAGGACAACCCTTGGGAGACAAGTTAGATGAGGTGGTGAGAGAGTAGTTTTTGAAATTGGAGGATTTAGAAGATGGACAGAGAAGCATGATGGCTGAGATAGGTGTCTTGAAAGAAAAAATATCCAAGAAAGAAGCAATGATTAGCTCTGTAGAGGTACAAGGATCTCAAGTTCAAGGCATGCAATCAGTTAATAAAGGTAAGCTTGTTCAAAATGCTTATTTTAAAGGAAAATGTTATAAATGTCATAAATATGCAGGCCATAGAGCTAGTGAGTGCATAGAAATGAATCATGAAGTGTTTCTTTATGAAAGAGAAATGAGAAATGCTTAATGGATGGAAGTTTAAGAAAGGTAAATCTCTTTTGATGAGAAAAATGTTGCCTAAAAAAAACAAGGAAATAAATTTATCACTCAAAGAAGGAATTTGTTTAAAACAAGGTGTAAAGCTCAATGGAAGTACTTGAAAATTTAGTGTCTACAGAGATGGTAGAGAAATTGAAATTAAAGAAATTTCCTCACCCCACACCATATAAGATGTCTTGGGTGCAACAAGGGCATCAATTGATGGTAAATGAACAATGTTAGGTTGAATTCAAGATAGGAAGCTACAAGGACAAGGTAACATGTGATATTGTACCTATGGATGTATGTCATGTCTTATTAGGAAGACCTTGGTAGTATGATAGGCAAACAACTCATAATGGGAAGAAGAATACATATGTATTTGTGAAAGATAGGATTGAACACACCTTGATACCCTTGAAGGGAGAACTCCAAGAAAATGGGAGTAGGAGTGTGATGATGGTAGTGAAGGAGTACTTGAACAATACAGGAGAAGTAAAGAAATGTAATTTCATAGGGACAGATTGAGCCTCGTGTTTTTATCTAAAAATGAGGTTGTATGCAGAGTATACAAGTATAACTTGATAAAGGAGGATGATCATTCCAATGATGGACAAACAACATTGAATGGCATAGTTATAGATCAAGACAAAGGACCATTTGTGAAAGAAGAGGTGATAGAGGCATTCCTAGCCTCTCTTGAAGAAAATGTAACAATTAAGTCAATTGGACAAGTTGATAGCCTAAATATTGGTAAAGATAAGCAAGACTTAGATAACAAAGCAGTGTGTTGAAAGAAGAGATGTGATTGCGGTGATAGAGGATGAAGAGAAGAACATGAAGTGTGAAGAAGAAGAAACCATGACACAAGGAAGAACTAGGAAAGCTCAATATTTTCAGTCTAACTATGCTTTTGGATGTATGATTGCAGGTTTGTTGTCATGAAAATGTGTAACAGGGAAATTAGAAGTTTCCAAGCACGACAACTATACCCCTATCGCGAAATTTTCATGTTTTATCATTCCTAGGCACCCCAGTCAAATTCATCACCGATCACCCCTATTTGATATCAATTTGGTCCCCTAGGTGATTTAGGAAATTATATTCATTCCACCTAGGTGATTTTAGGAGTTCTAAAAATACACTATCTTCAGCGGTATAGGGAAGGGTTATCGCTAGCCTTCCAGGGTCGGATTCAACTCCCTAGAGCGGAGCAGAGGAAAAATTCAACACGGAGATGAAATGAATACATTATAACATAATAGAACTGATTTTTGAATGTTTGGGAAGTTTTGCAAGCCTTGGAGCGATCGAGTAAAAATAGGGTTCAAGCCCGGGTGGTACACAAGCCTAAAACAACTATTGTGCTTGAGAAGAATATTCCAAGAGCTCAGATAGAGTTAGGAGAAAAAAATATCTCCGAAATAGGATTCCAAGACCTACATGATTATGAAATAATATTTTTCACAACACTTTGGCGCATCAGGTCTGCAGGTAGTTTTTCTCAGGCACACGTGGAGTACAAAATAAAAAATCCAATTTTTTAGGGACCAAATGGAATAATCAAGACATTATACCCTCACCATTGGATTCAGAAGGCCATTTCAAGTTAGGATAATATAAAAATTTTCCAAAAATTCCATCGGGAGCTCAAGTTTTCTTATTGCTACAAGTTCAGGACTTGGCCAAATTTTTGGGAGGACATGTGTCACTCCAGGAGCCCACGGGATTTTGTGTCCCTCACGTCCCCAAGGTCAGGGAAACCAAGGTTTGAAAATTTTTCCCAACCCCCTTGAATCCATCTCAGCCCTCATATGACCTCTTAGACCCTCATGTGACCTCTAGACTTGACAATTCAGCCCCCTGTGTGCTTTTTGGAACATTCATCCCCTGTCGTCGGATTGAGCGCCACATGTCAGCCCCAGGACCACCGTGGAATTTTATGTCCCTTATGCACCTATGGTGGGGGACATCAGACCTTGAAAAATGTTCCCAGCCCCATGGGAGTCATCTGGACACCCATGTGACCAATTTCTAGCCCCAAGTGCTTTAAATCAATTTTTCCTCCTTCATTCTCTATTGTTGGATCAAACGCCACATGTCATGCTCTTGACCACCATGTAATTTGATGCCCCTCACATCCCTGAGGTCAGGGAAATCAAGCATTGAAAAATTCACCCAAGCCCTACCTGTGTATATCTTTTTTGAAATTTTTCCAAGTGCCACTTTTTTCCGCTTCTAACTTCTAACAGTTGTATGTGCACTTCATTCCTCCATACTTCCTTTGCAACTTTTTCCATCACTCCACCATTGCAAGAACTCAAACCAGACCTGCTAAAAATTCACTCCCCTCCCACTCCATGAAATCATGTAGGTCCCAGAAGGAATCCTCATCAAACACGTATGAGAAGCACGAAGCACGAAGGAGAAAACAGAGAAAACTCCATAGCCATGAAATGAGAAGTTGAAGAAATCTCCCAAACGGATGCATGAAACAAAAATATATATTTTTCTACTCATTCCTATACCCAATGCCATCAAGAATACACCTTCAAACTCCCCCCATGTGCAACAGAGCATCCACAATGAAGAAATCTCCTTTCCGGCTCAACGAAGAAAGAAGTGGGATTTCGTCAAACCAGTTATCGGATCAAAGTAAGATTGCACGTGAAGCACCAGAAGAAAAAACCCACATCAAAAATATAATTTTCTTTGCAAATAGAGGAGAAAACCAGACCTGCAATTTTGAGGTCCATTAATGGCTATCATACCCAAAAGCACTATCAGTCCGAAAATTAAAACTTTAAAATCTCTTGGACTATTAAGTGGGTGGGCCTGAAATTTCAGAGGGAGGATATTGGGAAAAAAACATATCAAAAAAATTTGTTCCACGTCAATCCAACTCCCAGAGGCAAACTTTCTAAAAATAGTAGGTCTACTACATAGGAACTGCTATTTTGGGAAAGTCATCGATAGAAGAACCTACGAAGAAGACGAAGACATTGGAGGTGCACTACAGCTGAGAATCCACCAGAATGGACATTTTTGGCACTTACTAAAAATAGTAAGTGTGCCCTCGAGCACCTGCTAAAAATAGAAAGTTGATCCAGAAGGAACAAGGAATGCAGGGAGAAAGAGGAAAACTGAGCCGCAACATCCAATTGAAGATCGGGGACTTGATTTCTCATACTTACTAAAAATAGTAAGTTGATTTTTATAAGGGAGATATGAAGCCAAAGTGGATGGGTCAGAAGCCTTCTCAGGATTATGAAGTGGAGAACAGTCAGAGAATGGAGCCAAGTCCACTATAGCAACTCATCCTTTGGCATAATTCTTCTTCTTCTTCTTCCTCTTCTATCTCTCTCTCTTCACTCCTCATACGACACTCTCTCTTTCCAATATTCTAATTTCACGTTGGGGTTTGCACTTTTTAATATGACTTAAGTGACTTTAGAAATATAATGTAAATTAAGTCACCTTACTATTATAAAAGGGACTTAAATATTTAAAGTGGAATATGAATAGTCTTAAGTCATATTAAGGTATTCGAAAGGTCATGAGGTAGATGAAGAGTCATATTCTATTCTATAAATTATAAAGCCATTCCCATTTCAAAGGGTTGGCGATTGATCTTGTAAACTCAAGAGTGCATTCTACCTTGAGAGGACAAAGGAGATAGCCAAATTCTTCCATTCCCTCATTCTCAAATTTCCTCTATTTCTCCACTATGTACAACTTTGGTTTGAGCAATCAATACAAGAAGAAGGAGTTTCTAGCTTTCTTTGACTAAGGGGTTTCTTGATACTTTGTGGTCAATAAATTCTATTTGGTCTTGTTGTTATTTGCAGGGTTGTTTCTTCTCATGAATGCATGTGATGAAGTTTCTAACTAGTGTGTGTGCAGGAATCGATTTTCTACCTACAACATTAGTTCTCCTACCTCTTTTCTCACTCCCCTTTCCCGCTCTTCAAACAAAGTCTTCCCTAGCAAGAGATTGCTAGATTTTCCGTAGGGTCAGTGGAGTGCCCCTGTTGGATCCCGGTCGAAAGGCCACCATAAAAATCCACCTTTTCATGCACATGCACATACGGCAATGCACTGGATTAAGTAGAGGGACTCAGATTCCCAAAGCGTTGGCAAGAAATCCACAAGTTTTTCCACCTGAAAATTTTTCTCGCCAACAAGGTCTTAATGAGTGTTGTGTGAAAGAGAAAGAGACATCTCAGTCTCTTGTGAACAGTGACAAAGAGAGAGTAAAGGAATGGGAATTTGAAGCATTATTGAAGCAAATTGAAGAAGCACCAAAAGTTGAGTTTGTGTATACAAACATGGAGCAACTGTTAGAGGACATACAAACCTTAGATAATATCATATATGGAGACAAGGTAAGCAAATGAACTGGTATAAATCAAAATGTTTCACACACTTGTAGAGGTAAAAAAGAGTTCAATTTTAGTATTGAAGACTTTTCTTTCATTTATAAACTTAAGCAAGCTTATAGTGAAGCCATGTATGAAGGTGAGAAGGAATGGGTAATAAGCCAAGTTGAAAGGACTATCAAGTTTTATAACTTCATCTTTAACAATGTTCAAGAAGCAAGTAAGAATAAAAACAATGCAAGTATAGAGATCAGCAGGCAGTAAGAGGTCTATTCAAGGGTAAAATGGAAGAAGTGATTTTCAAGAACATAAACATGTCTTTGTGGTTACCAGCCATACAAGGAAGGAAAGTTAGGAATAAGTACAGGGAAAAGATGAAATCTTCAGGGTTAGAACATCCCATGTACATTTTTAAGCAACATAGGAAGGTCATGTGTCATTTTAAAGGAAGTGTGAAGATATACCAAGAAGGAAAGGAGCAACATAAAGAGTTGATGAAAGCAATGAGAAGAATATCTCAGTCCATATTAGAAGAAGAGTGGAACAATGGAGACTTCCAAGCTCTTATGAGGTTTGGTGAGACAATGTTGACAAAAGAACAAGGCTTAATTTATCTTCATTCCATGACAAGTATGAAAAGTGTCACATTCAAGAATGGGACAAATGATCAGCTTAAAGGTAAATTTTCATGTATTTTCTTGTTTAATCTCCATAAGAGGTATGAACAAAATTTTGGTGTCAAGATAGGAAAAAGAAAACAACCTCCAATATGTGGGTTGGTGTATTGACAAGGATAATGACCTTGAAGAAACTATGCAAAGAAAAATACATAGATACGTGGTTTGGAAGTATGAAGAAAGACCAAGAACAGGGAAGTAGTTTAGAGTTTGAGATGTGGTATGCAGCCAAATGGACAAAATGTAATTCAGTCATGAATAAAATGAATTTCTTCAGAGACATAGGACAATTATAGTCCAAAATACTTCTTGAAAATTTAAAAAGAAGAGTATCAAAATAGGGGTGTTAAGAAGCTATTTGATGAGTTCAAGGAGAGTTGACAAAACAAGTATCTAACCAGTGAAGAGATAAATGAATGCAAACTCTCAAGAGGTTCTTGGTAAAAACAATAAAGAATACATTGGTATCTTAAATGTAATAAAGGGTAAAGAAGAAGAAACTATAGTCAAACAACAAGCTTCTAGAGTGATACAAGATTAAAGGTTAGAGGAAATTCCATGGAGCCTCTTTCCTAACATTGAACCAACATTGATAAGTATAAAGGGAGTCCAAATAGGTATCAAGAAAGAAAAATAAGGTTCATATTCAAGTAAGAGTGGAGAAGAAGAAGTAATCCAAGTGGAATATGAGAATGAACAGTAGGGAACCACTATGACAATAAAGTTGATAATGACACAAGAGAATGGAACCATGTAGGGGTATGGCATAAAGAAGAAGGTGAAAAGTGATTTTATTTAATATATTTGTTGCATATGCAAGTGCAAATCTGGAAGAAGAATAAAAAAGATTTATCAAGAGAGATCATGGATTACTTAAAGAACAGAAGACGCAACCAATTCTTGTCATTTAAGAAGAGATCATGAAGTCCAGGACAACATTGAGATCATGAATTTTTAGACAAGGAAAGAAAAAGAAAGATGAATATATAAGAAAATGATAACAATATCAGGAACCAACAAGAAAAGACAAGAAATCGTGAGCAGGAGCCCATGAAATGTTTCAAGAGTGGTAACCTGATGCTGAAGCATGGGTTCAAGAAAAATAAGTGACCTTAAGAGGTGGAAAGGAGGATAGTTCCATGCTTTTAAGTGGTCTTTCAGAACAAGAATTCAAATTTAGGTGTTTTGATGGGGGTTTTCCATTTTCCCGCCAAAATGGAAATTTGAATTGTATAAGGGCTATTGAAGGCCTAGAACATCATCATGAGAGGATTCAATAAGTTGTAATGGCCTTGAAGGTCTTATGAAACCATCTATGTTCTTTCAAGTTGTAAAATCACCTTGACATGTTTTCAAAGGTGAATATGTGTTTGTAAGAAAGTTGTAAGGGTAAGTTTGACTAGGTAAAGGAAGAATATAGGATAAATAGGGTCTTTAAATCCATGTCATCATGAGGAGAAGTCCATGTACGAGTTGTTAGGAAGGTTAGTGTGATATTTATCATTATTTCATGTTTAGATGGTTGTTGAGTCTTCTTAGGATGTAGTTGAGTAAGAGAAGGGATATGAGATAAAGCACCAAAAGTAGCATTTTTGGTCTATATATGTATTTCAATTATGTAAGGAGGAGGTGTGATCTGCATAAGCATGAATAAATGGATGTTGAAGATTTGAAATTAAATTAAGGTGTATTATGCAATTTTGGTGCATTTCTCTACATGCAAGAGTTGACAATCATGCATAGGCGAGAGCATGAGGTTGACATTTAGAGAAATGGAGCTTGCTTGGATGATTGTGATGCATGGATAAGTCAAGGAACATTAATACAAGCATCAAAAAAATATTTGAGGTCTTGAAGTGATTGTATGTGTTTTGTGTGCTAAAATTTGTCTTCGCACTGCCCCTGAATTAGGGATTTTGGATCTTTAAAAGGTACGGTGAAATTTTCTAAAAAATAATTCCTTATGACCTTGAGGCTAACTATCACTGTCCAAAGTTTTAGAACCAAAATCCGTTGATAAGAGTGTATTGTGTCATATGCCTACAATCTAGGCTTAATGGCACTATTTTTCTTGTACATTAGTGTTTTGATGTTTAAGAGCAAAACAAGGGTAATGGATGGTTTGATTAGTTGGAAATTTTTTGAATATACCTCTTTATATGATTTATAAGCTTGAATCTACCATTGGATCCACCAGCACCTTGATTGTAGATTCTTAAGAGACCTAATTAGGTCTATAAGAGTATTTAAAGGTTGCATTTCGTACATAGTAAACCCACTTGCACTCTTGATATGTTGTGGGACACTCTAATAGGTATATGAGTTTGTATTTAGCTTTACCATATTAAGAGGAATTGTGAAGTTATCCCCAAATATCGGGCTTTTGATGGCTACAAGCTTTAGACCAAGCCTAGAGGTGACTATAAGGCTAATAAATAAATCCTTTAGTTATGACCTCATATGACCATTAGAGAAAGTTATGAATGGAGATCTACAAGTTTCGAAATGTGAATTGTTTAGTCCTTTGGGATATATATATATATGTTCATGATGTATGAGCCTATGCCTTGAGAAGAAATTTCATAGAACAAGGCCATCCAAAGAAAGGTTATATTCTCTCATAAGACTAGAGATTGTATTCTTACATTATGAGAATAGAAGATAAAAGAGCACGACATAATAAGTTCTTGATCATCACGAGGAGACAACTATAGATGTTGGAAGGTAAAACAAGTAATTTGGATCAAGGTATTTGTTAAAATTTTCTTGTTTGGCTTTCCAAAATCTACATTTTTAGAAACTTATTTTGTTGAGCTAAGAAGGCACATCAACACTTAAGTGTTCAGGGCATTCTCCATATGTTAGAAAAGAGGAAATGTTAGAGTACCATTCATCCACTTAACTAAAAAACTCCACCAATGGCAAGTCATCACGGCTTAAATTCTTTGCATCAGTTTCTTAATTCTATCAACAATGAGCTTACATAAACCTCTCCAAAGCATACTAATTTGGTTGGCTAGATCTCCTAATTTTACTCTTGGAATTTTTCAATCCATGTTCCCCTCTTGGATCCTAAATATTGTTGTGTCAAGGTTTATTTTATATCGTATTAGGAGCATGACTATATTTTGTGAGTTGAAATGTAATATATAAATTGCTTAACTAAGTGTACTACCACATTAGCATGTTTTCAATTGGATAATAATTCAACTCGTGATTTTGTAGTTTGCAGCTCAAGAAAGAAATAGGATATTTGATGCCTTCATCACTTTTTACACAAGAATGGCCGACATAGTGTTTTCGAAAGAATAACAATAGACAATAAAGTCAATTTTGAGATTAGGGCATACCAGAGTTGGTGCTTTTGTAATAGATTTTTTTTTCTTACAAGGATTATTTTCCTTCTTTTCTCCATTTCAATGACTTTTCCCTTTCATCATGTCAGTAATGTGCTTTGTTAGTTTGGTTAAATCAAGCAAAAACCTCCTAAAAATGTTCACTTTCCCAAAGATAGAATGAACACTAGTTTTACTAGTAGGAAGAGACAAATTCTTGATGGCTTGAACTCTTTCAGGGTCAATTTTTGTTCCTTAGACATTATGTGTCCCAACAACTTTCCCTTAGTAACTCCAAACACAAAGTTTTTCGGATTCAAGGAAATCCCATGAAGACGACATCGTTCAAACACTTGCTCTAGGTGTTTCAAGTGATCTTTGTATTTATTTGAAAAGATGGTTAGATCATAAAGGTAGACTATTATTATCTTGTTCTTAAGATTGGAAAATTTCACATCCATTTCCGTTTGAAATTTTTCTCCCACATTAATAAGACCAAATGATGTCCTCATATATGCAAATGTACCCCATGGGGTAGTAAATGCAGTTTTCTACCAATATTCTTTAGCTACATCAATTTCATTATATCTAGAGAATCCATCAAGCATAGACATCATCTCAGATCCCGTAACAACTTGTAACACTTGACCCAAGATTGGTAGGGTATACTTGTCTTTTAGTGATGCCTAATTCAAGTTAAAAAAATACACACAAATTATTATTTCTATGTTCTTCTTATGCACCAAAAAAATGTTCAATATCCATGTTGAATGATGAGTAGGAAAACCATTCTTGCATTTATCATTTTTAACTTCTTCAAAAATAGTCCTAGCTATTTTTGGATTATATTTCCTTTGTTTCTATTTAAAAGGAACAACATTGGGTTTGAGCATAATCATATGTTGCATCTCTTTCATTTGAAGGATTTCAAGTCTTCATATGAATAGGCAAGGATGACTATATATTTTCTTAGGAGTGCAACATGCCTTATTTGTTCTTCTGGCGAGAAACACTTACCAATATTCACCATGTGGGGTTATTATTGAGTGTAAATGTTCACATTTTCATAACATGCATAGTTCAAAATTCCCTTGTGCACCTTATTGTTAATGATCATATCATGTTTTTCAAAGTGTTCTTTAAGTGAAACAAGACCCTTAGGGATCTTATTCCCCTTTAGCTATATCATCTCGTCTCCTTGATATTCACACTTAATTACTTCTTCACAAGATGAAGAAGTATATTCTTGGTAAGCTAGATTGCTTCCTTAAAAATAGAGACTACTAAAATTATCCACCTTCTCCAAAAAGGCTATGATCTATTGAGCATCATTAAACACCCACCAATGTTTTGAGTTATCAGGTACACTTGGTAGAAAAATCATTTCGATAGTATATTTCTCTTTTCAAATCTTAGGATGAGAGATCATTAGGGAAGCTGAGGCCGCTAGAGAATATTCTTTTTCATTTTCTTTCTATGGGATATCTTCGATCGAAAAGGAATCAAAGCTTTAAATTAAGTCCCACACTTTATTTCTATAATGCTTTGGATGATCATTATTCACTTGAAATTGATTTCTAGCCTATTTCACAACCAATTATACATCACATTGTGCTTTCCAATTCTTGATTCCTTTTTCTTTAATATCTTGAATTCCAAGTATCGAGCTTCATATTCGGCAGTATTAATTTTTTTAAAAAAATGAAGCTTGTATGAAAATGGGAACATCTATTTACTTGGTGACATGAGAACTAATTTTGCACTGAGATCCTACTAAGAAACAACTTCCATTGAATTCAAGTGTCCATACATCATTAGGATTTCATTCCATCACTTTCGAGGCTTCATCTTTACTTATATATGTAATAGTTTCCAATACATGTATCTTCATATAGGATTTATGCATGAGGATCATTGGATTTTGTGACCATACACTTGGATGTAATGAAATTACTTAGATAGATTTGAATGTCAACAACACTAAAACAACAAAGAATACCAAAATATAGAGAAATGATCATAAGATGCAAGTAGAATAACTTATCCACTTTGAGGGCAACCTCCAAGCCATACAAGAAGATTCAAGTGTAGGATATGATGATCATATCCTACTCTCTAACTCCTATATACACCCTACTATACTATCCAAAGCCTTAAGAATGGCCCATTAAGCATATGAAAGCATAAATGAATATTATATGACATGATAAGAGATTATGTTAGCCTACAAGTCGAGATATTCATATCCTTATATATGAACTACGGTTAAAGGCATAACATTGGATTTGGATTCAAGTTCTAAATTTTTCATCTCTCTAATAGCGGGAATCATTGCATGCAACCAATCCATCTAGATTTCAACTCCAAGATATTTGTAAAACTTCTTGCTTAGCAACATTCCATATGATGTAGGAATATCCGCTACCAAGATAGTTAATTTCACTCTATTTTGTGGGTAAGAAGCTAAGGATACTTAAGTGTCTTTAATTTTCCCAATCAAGGGCACTTGCTTTGTCTTCATTGAGTAATATGTTCCAGAGGATGTTTTTACATAAGTCCAAGAGCATATGTTGCCTTATTCAACATGATTTTATCAGGTGCTCTAAAATCAATGATGCATTTACTCAACCCGTGCCCCTTGATAAAAAGAGAGACAAAAATTATTCTACTTGTTTGATTTAAAAGTGTTGGCATTCATGAGATTCTAATATTTTGAAATTATGGGATGTTATAATCATAGGAATCGGGGGTGAATTAGTGGGCATTAAAACATTCTTTCACATTCACTTTATCCATTCATTAACCATTCATCAACTTAACCATTAAACATGAAACATGCATTCAAGAACCATAACCAAACATGAGAAAATAAGAACACATCAACACATGAAAAATAAATGTAAGTGGGAAACCCTCAAGGGGAAGAAAACACACTGAATTTTTTTAATATATCCATGTTTCAAATTTAGTTGAGCACCAACCCAACAAAGAACACCAACCCCTAGGTTTAGTGAGGCACCAACCCCACAAGGAACACCAAACCTTTATTTTAGTAGAGCACCAATCCTACAAGGAGGCATAAAACCTGCTAGATGAATTAGAAACAAAAAATCGACTTGATTTGTTTTTCCATCTCTAAAATGTTTCACACACAACTAATGATGACACAATGAAGCTCTATCTTCTTCTATCTCTCTCAAAACTACTCTCTATTCTTCCTTGTTCTTAGTCTTCTTCTTCAAGTTTATTAAGTCATCTAACATAGCTCAGACATACCGATATATCTATATAACATAATCACATATTCATTACACTCTCTTGCAAGTGACAAAGAACTCTTACACCTCCACATGTTGCCCTCTAGCTCGCACTTTTCTCCTCTCTCACAACTAGCTCAAATGATCCACACAACTTGATTTTATACTTGAATTATGATCCTAATACATCTAGGTTGTCCATCATATGGAAAAATACATTATAACACCATAAAAACATCACATAATAGACCATATAGGTCGGAAACATCATTTAGAACCATCTAGACCTCCATTAGGACTTAAGAATCCCTAAAGCACCAAAAAAACCAACTCACCAAAAAAATGAATGTTCTAGAGAAACATATACCTTCAAAAAAACTCATAAACTAGTTAGCCATTAAAAAAACTCCAAAGCAACCATAAAACACCCAGCATCATCATCTCATGCCATGAAACCCTCTTGAGAACAAGCACAACCAAGTTGCCCCAAAACTAGTCTTTAGAAAACAAGCTCAAAACCACATCAAATGACCTCATCCATGAAATTGTAATATACCAATGGAAATCACATGACCTCAGGATCATTACCAAGTGCACAAGATTCAATAAATCATATTGTAACACCTCCGAAAATCCTCTACAAATAGGACACTTGAAAGCGCCCAAAACCAATCATGCAAAATGGACTTCAACAAACCTTCTAAGGGATAAAAATTGTTTTGAAACCACTCTATACATTAATTATAGCTCCCATAATTCTTCAAAAACCAATTTAGTCACTTGGTCCAATGCAAAACTTGAGAGAAAACACAACTTTTCTAGAAACTTTCCTTTTTGAGTAGGGTCCACACATAGTTAAAACCTCTTACACCTATATAAATATAGATGAGTCCTATATAACCTCAAATCATCATACTAGATCAAAAATTCATTTTGGGCATGTACCATCAAGTTCTTATCCATCACTCTAGACCTAGGGTTTTAGGAGGGTTTAAAACCAATTTTCCTTCTTAACGATTGTTCATAAATCTTTGACAATAAAATGACCTCATTCCACTTGTAAAACCTTCTTAATAGACCTCTTAAACTTTCCCTAAGATCTTGGGTCCCCATGCAAAGCACACACGTGCCAATGAACATCAAACTGACCAAATTCGACCTTGGTTTCTCACTTCAAAACTCGGTAGAGGTAAAAATGCCATAATTTGCAAAATATTCAACATTAAGACCTAAAATTTGGACCACACCTTCATATTAACATGCCAATACATATCCAATGCTCACCTTTTGTCAAATATACTCATAAATACTAACTCTTCCTCATTATGGCATGCTTTCTTAAGGACTAGGTATATGAACAAATACAAAAACTCACTTTCCATGTAATATGATCAACTCAATGTCCAAACTTCACCAACATGCTAGAAACAATTTTCCATAGTTATAGCATATCTCACATTTGCATACAAAGCTCGAAATAGATCAACTCACCTCATTTGGTCACATATGGCTTGAGAGTAGGTCTAATGAAGACCTTTACAACATTTCCAACACATGCACATACACTCTAAGACACTTATGAGTGTCCATACACCACATAGACATGATCCCTATTCTTTCACCAAGCTCAACCAACTCATACATACATGTAATTCATCATACCATACCATACGTGTTGATTAGGCCTCAAGAACAAACACCTTGAATATGCTTGTTTCACCAAATCAATTCTTCATCACTTTGACACCTTTGACAACCTAAAAGAACCTTCATCACACTCCATGATATCACAACAACATCACCAAATCAACTCATCACCTCTACAAGCCATGAAATTGACTCAAGAACCCATGGACCAACACCTAAACCAAACAACTCATCTTGACCAATCAAGATAATATCAATCAACCTTCATGTTTATTTCCTATATTGACATCAATGACACTTCATACAACACCGACAACATACTTTGACATCAATGACAACACAATGCCAACATAGGAATTTTCAAGATTCCCTTAGAAGTGCTTTGAGATCTATCTTTGATAAACTTGATCAGTCTTTTGAGTTGATCAAGTATTTAGTTTGAGACATCTGAATCCTTGATTTTTGATGTGATCAATAATATAAAACTTAGGTATGTCAGTTTAACTTTAAAATTCAAGAGGATGTCCCTTTTCAATTAGGGAGGGATTGCTCTAAAGAAACCGTACTAATCATTTGGAGTGGAGTAGTAGAATTGGGAGGAGAAGTAGATGTTTCACTGTTTTTTTACATGCATTTTTTCTTAAAATTTATTTGGTAGAGGAACACCTTTCTTTGAAATGAATTTTACAATAGGCACCTTCGTAAATTCCTTATTTTGAGTCTCTTTGGGAGTTTCTTTATTTTTAACCTTATCTTCTACTTTTATGGGAGCCTTTCCTTCTGCCTTTATATGATTTTTCTCTTTGTTTTATGATCTTGTGAAAACCACATAAGAATGATTATTCATTTCTTCAACTATCTCATCATATTATTCATCATACATGTACTCAAAATATCATATAGTATTTTCACCTTCAATTTCTTCATCTTCAAATGTTGAAATACCTAAGTATTCTTCTTCATCAACTTTTATTACTTCAATATCTTCATCATTACTCTCCTCAATAATCTTGTACTTAGAATTTGTTGTAGGTGTTGCCTTGATTTGCAATATCCGTTGAGAAGTTGGGAGCTAATTTCTATTTGGAACAAAGTTTCTCCTTGTTACATCCTTATAATGAAGTGCCAATTTATTTTCTACGGTTTGTTTCTTTAATGCAACCACATCATTTACCAAATTTGGTATCAAATCCTCATAAGTGATTTGACCAACATCTCAAATTTTGTTTTACTATATATTTTATTTAATTTCCCTACCATGATGAGATCATCTTATATTTCAATAGCTTGAGTTTGTGCAAGATCCAAGTTCGTAACTCTGGATCTTCTTAAGAGGAAACCAACTTCTAGTAGTTGTGCATTGATGAAGAAACACTTATGATTATCTTTTGTAGGCGTATCTCATTGGGGAATTTTGTGCAAAAATTTATTGAATTTAGCAATGAAGTACCACATAAGTTCATATGGTTCTTTCTTCATTTGAGATAGTTGTGTCAAAAGTGCACTTGCATCTTCTATAGGTTTGAATCTTTCTTCAAATTTACGTTTCATAGTATCTCGGTTATTGATAGTACTGCTCCTAAATGATAGAACCGGTCAACAACACCTTTGTGTAGATTCCCGCAAACAAGCGAATAACAACATCTTCATGTCCAATTCCAAGGACCCCATATGTGGAAAGAAATATTGTTATGTGATCATCAAGAGATGTTTTACCATCACCATTGAATTTTGGGAAATTCTTCCTAGATCCTTTAAGAAGTTCATGAAGTTTTCCAAGTTCCAATAGACCAATGACATGATTCCTAAGGTACAACAAAAATCTTAGTAAATATAGCTTGCGGTGGAAGAATTGTGTTAGAAAGAACAAGAGATTGAATTATCGAAACATCTTATTTTGGCTTATTTTTGGGACTTGAAGTGAGACTCATAGAATATCATGAACCTTTCTTCTTTTTAGGAGTAATTTTGAAATTAATTTTTTGCTGAAAATAAAATATTGAATCACTTACTCCTTTTATTGTATCACCTCTCGTAAATCTTTGTCAGCTAGTTTGAAAGAAATGAGCAATTTTAGTGTTGTCTAGATTGAGGGATTTATGGAGAAGTACTACCAGAACAACTTTTACTATAACTTTTCCTAGTGTTCTTATGGATACAAGTTTGGAAGCTCTTCTTGCAAGTTCAACATGATACACTTTGGTATCAATAACTATTTCAACTTTCATATACCGCTCACAAAATGTATGCTTACCCCATGCAACAACTTGAAGGTTTGTTGCAATATCTTCTTGAGTTACTTCTTCAAAGGAAAGATTGCGTTGATAGAATGGAACTTGGATTAATGAAATAGTCATGAATTGAGGACCAAAGAAGTAACAAAGGTAATGTGTGTAACTCTTTGTGCTTCAATCCTTTGTCATTGTCGTTTAATTTTAGCGGCTTGTGTTATTCTCACCGTGTTAGTATGATATTCTTCCTCATCCAAGATTCTTGTTGCATGCAATGTAGAAATGATTATTATTCTAACGGTTTCTCCAAATGAAACTCCTTATATCGGTAGAGATGTCCTCTTAAATATCTTGAATAAAATGTATATTTTTTGCAAGATAGGAGGATATCCAGTGAGAGTCATTTGCTCAAATGATAAATTTGTGAAGAGAAGTCGAATGAATTTAAAGGGAATTACTATCACCAAGATCCAACACTAGTGTGTGTTTCGTATCCCAGTGAAGTTGTAAAAAATATTGGCATGAAATTTTACAAGTATTCAAAATATGACAACAATGTAAAGGGTACCGAGTCTCTCCTTAATGATGGGACATGTTTCCCTTATTAAAACCAAAAAGGTATAGACAATTACACGTTCAAAATAATATTTAAGGGTGGGTTTGGGTTTTGGGAAGAAAGAAAATAGATAAGAGAAGTGGAAGGAAGGAAATGAGAGAGGAAGTGGATGAAGAAGTGAGAATAGGGGAGCATGTAAGATTAAGAAAACACAAATCATAAGCTTGAATGCACTTTAAAAACTAACATAATAAGTGACAATTGAATCAAAGATGTGGAATTCATAGAGAGAAAGAGCCTTCACATTTATTAAACATAAGAGTAATAAATGCTAAAGAAAGAAACAAACACAAGACACAAAGTTATCCATAAATGTTTCTTTATTTCTCTTTACACAAGAACACAATTTCTCATTACCTCTCTACAAAAGTATTTTATCCTTTCTCCAAAAGTCCTTTACAAATGATCTCTAACTTATTTTTATAGCCCAAAAGTTAGTTACAAAGTAGTTAGAGCGGGGTAAATTTTTAGAATTTCCTAATAAAAACTCGTAGATGTTACTAGGCAAATATGTGAAAATGACTTTCAAAATGATGGAAAATTTGAAGGAAACATGTTTTGAACGGTTTGGAAAATCATTTAATAATGGTGTTAGCTAGTAGTAATTTTTGGTCGATAGTATATGTTGTACGGTGACATTATATGTTGTCAGCCAACAACATATCTAATTTTTCAAAAATCATTTTATGATAATAGCAATTAAAAAGACTATCTTTGACAAGAAATATGTCCTCATAAAATATGTTGCAAACAAAAAAATTTAAAAAATTATTTTTGTGAAAAACATATAGATTTAACTAGTTTTGTATGGGAGTTTTTGTTGAAATTTTTTGTTGTTAGCAGATTAAAATGATCTTCTTGATGAGAAATTTGTCCTCATAAAATATGGCATAAGAAAAAAGTCCCATACTCGCTTTTTTTTCGACATCACTAAAAAAATGCTACTAGTGGTAGCATTGTTTTCATGTTATCGATCGATAGCATTTTTCATCCTATCGGCAAGTATTTTTTATGCTACCGACCATTAACATATAATGTGCTACTAGCCGATAATATATATATGTTACTAGCCGAAGTCGGGTAGCATACTATATGTTATCGTCCCTGTAACATATAGCTATGTTTGATCGGTAACATACTCGTATCCTACCGACCAGTAGCAGCATATATTTATGTTACTTCTAATGGTTGTTTCATGTTGGAGGGTGCAATATGTAGTCGATCTTAATCATCAATACCCATAGGCTTACGAGCATGGGTGAAGGAATTACGAAGAAAATTTGATGTATACTTGATATATGAAATTGTAGATTTGTAATCAATATACATATGAAAGCAAATTTTACAAATTTCAATTTTGCGCTAATGGTGGTTTGAATTTAAAAAGTCATCTATTGGTGTAAATGATGGGTGAACTGACCCCTAAAATTAACTTGTACCTAGAAACTTTAGGCGAAATAACAAGATGTTGACCCCAAAAATTTGCCAAAACCAAATTCCTATTGAGTTGTGGAGCTGAATTGCTTCACAAATAACATGTTTTACAACTTGTTGGTTTACACAGGAATCAAATTGGTGGCTAACCAACGTTGGTCACACCGGGAACAACCGACATCGATTACTTGTGTGTTTATGTTTTTATTTAAGACACGGGATTATATCTAACCTTTGATTAAAAAGTGATCTAAGGGTTGTAATTGTATTGCTAAAGTTCCCTAAGTTTGTATATGCTTATATAAGCTAGAAAGCTAGAGTTAGAACATGAGATTAATCATAATTGAGAGAATATTTTCTTGAGAGAAAAAGAGAAGCTTGTGAGAGAAAATTATTGTACATCCAAAGGAGGTGTGGAAGATTGCAGATCTTCATTGTATTTCCTCTGTAAAGCAAAGATTAATAGATTGGTTGTTTCTTGGTGGACGTAGCCCACACTGGGTGAACCATGTTATATCTTGTGTATTGTTCTTCTGGTTTATTTTCGTATTTATTGCTTGTATGCTTAATTCTGATTATAGATCTATACAACAAGAGTGTGCTAACCCCAACAACTGGTATCAGATATTTTTTGTTTGAGGGTTTTGTGTGTTGACATGATTTACTCACAGAGGGATTTCTAATTTAGTGGGAGCACATAAATGATAGAAGATAATAAATAAAAAAGTTGAGAAATTTGATGGTCGTAATTATCAATTATGGAAGATGCGGGTGAAAGATTATTTGTATAAGAAATATTTATATTTACTGTTGGATGCGAGTGCGAAGCCTACAAAGATGACTGATGAAGAATGGAAGATTCTTGACAGAAAGGCTCTAGGATCTATAAGATTGAGCCTGACAACATCTGTAGCTTCAAATATTACTGAAGCAATAACTACGGTAGATTTGATGAAATCTTTAACTAATTTATATGAAAAACCAAGTGCTTCAAATAAATTTTATTTGATGAAGAAATTATTTAATTCTAAAATGCAAGAAGGTGGATTTGTATCAAGCCATTTAAATGATTTTTGTTCCATTGTAAATCAATTAAAATCGGTTAATATTCCATTTGATGATGAAGTGAAAGCACTTTTATTCTTATGTTCTTTGAAGATTTGGAAAAACTTGGTAATGTTTCTTAGTAATACAACGTCTACTTCTAATAATTTGAAGTTTGATGATGTGATTAGTATAATCTTGAATGAAGAAATACGTAGGAAAAGTACAGGAGATTCATCATCTAGAAATGATTTGAATGTAGAAAGTAGGGGAAGGCATAAGGAGAGATTCAAGAATAAGAATAATGGGAAATCAAAGTCTAAGAATGGCATATCTAAATCCAGAGGTAGAGGAATAACCTACTGGAATTGTTGAAAGAAAGGACATGTAAAGAAGGATTGTTGGTTCAAGAAAAACAAAGAGAATATACCAGACAAAGGTAAAGAGAAAATTTTTGCAATAGAGGCATAATGCAAGAATCCCTTATTCTCTTGGATTATAAAATATAATCACGGGTTTTGGATTCAGGAGCTTCTTTCCATGTTATCCCCCTAATAAGGGTTATTTTAAAAATTATGTCTAGGGTAATCTTGGGCATGTTTATCGAGGAGATGATGAACCATGCAATATTACTAGTAAAGGAGAAGTTCATCTTAAATTGTAGAATGGAAATACATGGACATTGAAATATGTGAGGCATATGCCAATCTTCGTGGATAAATCTAATTTCTACAGACAACTAGGTGAATCTGTTGCATGGTTATATTCACAAGACTCTTGGAAAGATACCAAGGATCTCTTGTTATGGTAAGAGGCAAGAAGGTAGGAACATTATATTTGTCTACTTGTATTACTAATTCATTTTTTGTTCTATCTACTTCAGATTCATATGCAAGCATGTGGCACAATTGGCTAGGCCATATGAGTAAAAATGAATGCGAGATCTTAAAGACAAAGGGTAAGTTATCGGATTTGAAAATGTAGATCTTGATTTCTCTGAGCATTGTATATTTGGAAAGCAAAAGAGAGTGAGATTTCTCAAAGTTAGGGTAAAAAAAGAAGAAGAGAAATTAGAGCTTGTGCAATCGGATGTGTGGGGACTAGCCAGGTAGCTTCTCATGGAGGATCCTAATACTATGTGACTTTCATTGATGATGCCACAAGAAAGGCATGGGTTTATCGCAAATATGATGTTTTTGAGACTTTTAAAAGATGGAAAGCTCTTGTATAAAATGAAACAAATTCAAAGTTAAAATGCATTAGATCGACAATGGTGGTGATTACTCCAAAGAAGGATTTCAATGATTATTATTCAAAGTGAATGGAATACGCAGAGAAATAATGGATTCTAGATCACCATAGGAGAATGTTGTTGCTGAAAGAATGAACAGGAATATCATGGAATATGCAAGAAGCATGAGGATACTTGTTGGATTACCCTTGCAGCTTTGGGTAGAAAGTAGATACATCGGTTTATTTGATCAACCGCATGGGCCTTCGAGTACATTGGATGGTGGAATACCATAAGAAGCTTGGAATGGAAAAGATGTAGATCTTTCTTTTCTTAGAGTATTTGGTTTAGAAGCTTTTGTGCATGTTGATAAAGAAAATAGGGAGAAGTTGGATGCTAAATCCAAGAGATGCAATTTTATTGGTAATGGCTTTGGTGATTGCAGATTCCGTTTTTAGGATTTTGATGATTTTAAGATTTTTAGAGTCGTGACATTGAATGGAATGAAAATATAATGTACAAGGATCAAATTTTGATACCCAAGGATGGACCGATGGAAGAGTTTGCGGAAGAAAAGGCATTCTTAGATTTAAAACAGTCATCTATAGGTACAAGCGTCGATGAGGGCAACCCGGTCGATGCAGACACAAGAATGGAGTCGGCAACTGTAACCAACGTCGGCTCTACAAAAGAGCCATACCAACATCAATTTCCTAGACCGATGTCATCGGCTACGGGTGACTAGCGTCGGTCCATCGTCGAGAGGTTGATAAAAATTTACAAAATGAGCCTCCAAGTACCCCAAATTTCGTGTAAGAAGGTCGAATGGGTAAGTAGACCTCTAGAAATATTTACACCTTCCTTATTTTATCTATTATTGACTGATAATGGTGAACCAAGAAGTTTTGAAGAAGCAATGTTGGATGAAACCCATAAGAAGTGGGAATATGGCATGGATGAGGAGATGGACTCCTTGAAACATAATCAGATGTGGGATTTGGTTAAGTTGTCAGTAGGTAAAAAATATTGCAGAAAAAATGGGTTTACAGGATCAAGGAAGAAGAGGGTGGACAGAAAAGATACAAGGCAAGGCTTGTGGTAAAATGATTTGCACAAAAATCAGGTATTGAATTTGGTGAGATATTTTCTCTTGTAGTAAAAATGACTTCCATACGTATTATTTTGAGTTTAGTTGCAATAGAATATTTGCACTTAGAACAACTTGATGTTAAGACGACTTTCCTTCACGGTGATTTGGAGGAAGAGATATATATGCAGTAGTCATTTGGGTATGAAGTCAAGGGTAAGGAGAAACTTGTGTGCAGGTTGAAAAAGAGCTTGTATGGGCTCAAGCAAGCCCCAAGGAAATGGTATATGAGGTTTGACAATTTTATGCATGAGCATGGTTATATGAGATGTGAATCTGACCATTGTGTTTATTTCAAGAAGCTTGAAAATGGAAGCTATATTATTTTGTTATTGTATGTAGATGATATGCTTATTGCAAGATCTAGTATATAGGACATTGTTGAGCTTAAAGAAAAGTTAGCTCATACATTTGCAATGAAGGATTTTGGAGCTGCAAAGAAAATCCTTGGCATGTAAATTCTTAGAGATAGGAAGAACAAGAAATTATATTTGTCTCAGAACATTATATCAATAAGTGTTGGAAAGGTTTAATATGTAGAATTCAAAACATGTAAGTAAACATATGGCTAGAAATTTCAAATTGAGAAAAGATTAGTTTCCTATATCACATGAGGAGGTCGAGTACATGACACAAGTTCTATATGCTTCAGCAGTTGGAAGTCTTATGTATGTTATGGTTTTCAGACTGCACTTAAATTGCATAGTAAAGTGGGAGTTGTGAGCAGAATTATGGCCAATCCAGGTAAAGAGAATTAGAAAGAAGTCTAATGGATACTCGAGATATTTAAGAGGGACATCGATAATGTAGTTATGCTATGGAGGGTCGATACTTCTTTATGTGGCTATGTTGATTCGTATATGTCTAGAGATTTGGATGGTAGGAGGAGCACCATTGGATATGTATTCACATAATAGGTGGCACGATAGTTAGCTAGATTTCGAGATTCTTTGAAGGTTATGGACTTGTTTACTACAGAGGTTGAATATGTTCACAACTACGAGAGGATATAAAAGAAATGATATGGATGAGAAATTTCATGGAAGAGTTGGGAAAGGAGCAAGAGGATTGCAAATTGCACAGTGATAGTCAAAGTGTGACTCATCTAGAAAATAACTTAGTGTTTTATTCAAGAACGAATCACATTCGAGTTGAGATATCACTTCATACAAACAGATGGATAGGTGAAACTAGAGAAAATTCACACAAATAATAACCCCCCTGCATATATGCTAATGAAGCCATTAGGAAAGGAGAAGTTGAAGCTTCACTCCACTTTTGTTGGTCTTTGAGTTTGAGACTTTTAGAGGAAGAAATAGGCCAAGGAAATGATCCAAGGATGGATTTACATGGTACAATGCAAAAATTTATCTCCAAGTGTGAGATTGTTGAGTTGTGGAGCTGAATTGCTTCACAAATAGCATGTTTTACAACTTGTAAGTTTACACAATAACCAACATCGGTCGGCTGACCGACATCGGTCACCTAGGATCAACCGACATCGGTTACCTGTGTGTTTATGTTTTTATTTAAGACGTGAGATTAGATCTAACATTTAATTAAAAGGTGATATAAGGGTTGTAATTGTATTGTTAAAGTTCCCTAAGTTTGTATATGCTTATATAAGCTAGAAAGCTAGGGTTAGAACATGAGATTAATCATAATTGAGAGAAGATTTTCTTGGAGAGAGAAAAGAGAAGCTTGTGAGAGAAAATTATTATACATCCAAAGGAGGTGTGGAAGATTGCAAATCTTCATTGTATTTCCTCTGTAAAGCTAAGATCAATAGATTAATTGTTTCTTGGTGGACGTAGCCCACACTGGGTGAACCACATTATATCTTGTGTATTGTTCTTCTAGTTTATTTATGTATTTATTGCTTGTATGCTTAATTCTGATTATAGATTTGTACAACAAGAGTGTGCTAACCCCCAACAATTTCAAAATCTAGAATATTCATGAATTAACAAAGATTCACCACTAAACTTTTCCCGAGTAGGGTTTTTATGACATCATATTAGGACATAATTAAGTCACTTTAATTAATTAACTTTATTTTAATAAAGTAAAGTCACTTTATTAAAATATTTTTATGACTTGAATGACTTAATAAAAGTATTACAAATATTTCAAATAAGTGGGTACATGTGGACCCCACCAAAAAGTGACATGGAAAACACATAGACTATAACATTGACACATAGATTCTAACATGACACCTAAGATTAGTGTCTTATCCATTAGGCCAAAAGTTCACCTATCTCGATCATGTGATAAATGAACTCATTGATCACTAATGACAACCTCATCACAACATTGAAACATTATTTTGAAAATCCTAGGTCCAAGTGTCTTGCCATTTTGAATTTCCTTATTTTATCCAATGATTCCATCATTCTCAATTCATCAAGGAAGCAATGAGGAGAAACAAAAGTATCACACACGACTTGCATTTCTAAAATCCTACCAGGAACTACATGAAATTCCAACATTCTCTCTTCCATGTTGGTGAATAAACTTCAAATTTTGATGATTTTGTCTAGAGAATTGATATTGAAATTTGCTAAGGAAGAATACCAATTCTTGACTAAATTGGTCATTTGCTCTATGAGAGATTACACAAATATCCTTTGATTGTTATCTTCGATGAAATTCCAAGGAATATCCTCAATGGATTTCTAGATTGCGCACATGATTAATTCTCATTTGTTTTTACATCATCAAATTGTACTTTGACATCATCGAGCACCATTTTTGAATTTAGAAAAATTCAACCATTCAATGTGAAGCCCACGGTGTTTGAAATCTAGGATTCCTTCAGTGACAAGAGATGAGAAGTCTATTTGTGCAAGTTCTCAGATGTTGGGAGAAATCTTGTCAAGAGTGGTCATCATGATCTCGAGAGACTCTTCGAAATGCAGGATTGAATCTAGATAAGTATGAACCTTATCATAAATTCTTATAGCTTCATCAATGATCCACAAACCTGTGCATTTTAGAAAATTCTTAATATATGATTTTGTTGCATGACCTATATTTTTTATTTAATTGGATAACACAAGTGTCTCTTATTATGGTACTATCACTACCACCGCATTGGGGACTTGAATAGTAGAAGAAATTAGGTTGATGAGATGTTGTATGCATGTTTTTAATTACTCGATTTTCTTCCTTGAGTTGGATTGTCTAAGATTTGTACTTTTCCATCCTACACGAACTATATCAATCAAATAACGAGCATGAACAACATCACTTTCCATAGTTGACTTGCCTAAAATAAAAAATAATCATTCCCCTCTTATCTTTATTAACAATTGGTGTTGTTATGTCGACATACCAAAATCCATGCTCATTGATTGATTTTTTAGAGATGACCACAGGATTCTTAGGAGTGAAAGAATATATCATTGATGAAATATATTCAATGTCAATTATGATGGGTTTGATGATTCTTTTCCTCTTCTTGATTTCTCCATGTAGCCAAGAGGGTACTTCTTCAATCAACTCACCACATAGAATTATTGCATTGGGTGGGAGTTGTTTTTGTGTTAGTGGCGGATACACAAATTCATGTGAGGGCTATATGGAGTTTTCATGTTTGGGATGAGGAGTTGCCACAACATCTTCATGATGTATGGGAGGAGGTTGTGAAATATATCTAGGATGTGAAGGCTTAGGTGAATTGGAGATTTGAATTACTGGAACTTGTACCTGATCCGATACCATGGACTATATTAGAGTGGTGTTCTTGATCAACCCTTGATAATTTAAATTGGTGTGAGTTGATGAATGTTGGATTCATTGTGAGATCCTAGAAATATATTCAATCCACTCATTGGATTATTTCCTTTGTTCAAGTTCAGTAGTCATAGAAGGTAGACCATGAGTTGACTTTGGTTTCCATTGCCTTTTACTTGCTTGAGTATGGGATGAAGCTTGTGTGATGGGGTGAGAGGATGATTGAGTGATTTTGAAATTTTCTTCTCACTTTGGTCGGTTGGCCTATGATCTTCTTGTGTGTTTCTTTCATTTGTGGTGTACTTGGCCAATTACCTTTCATACCAAGTGATATTTCTCTTGATCACTTATTTTTGTCACGAAATCACACAATTTCTACTTACATCATACATCTAAGTATTTCATTATATACATGATTCCTAAGCAAGAATACTAGACATTAACAACACTTATTTTACTCTTTCATTGCTTTTATCTTTCCCACACTCTTGTTATTTTTTTTTTGAAATAACCACTTTACTATTGGATACTTAGACAACATGTGACCTAGATATATATTGATCATTAAATCTTTTGAGTATCCTAGACACTATCGCCCATTAGGGACGAAGCGCCCAGGGCGCTACTTTGTCCCCCTCCGGGTGTTTTTATTCCTTTCCCTTTTTTTCTTGATTTTGAATTGCCACATCATTTATTATCTTTTATAGAGTCTCTTTTATCACTTTAGGTCAGATTTTCGGTTGTTAAAGATAAAATTCAAACAAGGGAATCATATATATATATATATATATCATATATATATATATATATATACACACACACACACACACACACACACACACACACACACACATCCTACTTACCATTATTAAGAGGTAGGACACTTTGGAGATAATACTTACTATCTACTACTTGGGAAAAGAACAAAATTCAAAGAATTCATTTGGGATGCATCATTCAAGTCATAGGAAGGGTACAAGTGTGATAAAATAACCCTATAACGAAGTGGATTCAAAAAACAACAAAAGGGAGAAACTAATTTGAGACCCTAAAAATACTAGAAGAAAATATGTTGTAAGGACACTAGTGCCCAAATCGGACACTAGCGCCCATGGTGATATTTTCCTACCTGTGGACACTCCTGTTTAAAGAAGTATCGGGTCTCGTTTTCTAGAAAAATTTCACACAATCCAGATCTATCTGTTCAGATCAACTTCCAACCCAGAATCAACCCAAATATCCCAATTCAAGCTAAGTAATTCTCATTTTCCTATCTTACATACTTGTTTTTAATTTGCATGCTAGATCTTTTTATCATTGCTTTATATTATTTTGATCTCGAGTCCTCTAATAAAGATTTAAATTTCTTTAAATCACTTGTTGAATTCTATCTCTCCTAGACCCATTGATTTTAGGAAGAGGTGATGAAGCAATCAAATCATATACATAATAAATCATGTCCAAACCACTACTAGTAACTTATCACGGGACATATTTCATCTCAATGTTATTATTTGAATCGAGTCATTGGGGAGTAGTCACGACATTGGACCTCAAATTTATCTACACAACGTACTCAATGTCTTCGACCTCTAGATGATGTTTGTATTTCATGCCAAGAAATCTCTCCACGAATCTAGAAATGATTGTGGAATGATGGACATTTGTACACACCAATGGAGATAGGGAAACATACACTAGATTTGTGTTTCTCACCTAGGAAGTGGTTTATTGATGTAAGTTGTCAAGAAAGTTCCATGAGGGCCCACCTATCACTTACATACTTTGGCAACTTGTACAACACTCCATTATATCCATAGACACAGATGTATGAAAATGTGGGAAATTGAATGAACCATGTGCCCCATTTTGAAATCACCTCTTTGGCCTGATGTGAAAACATTTCTTATGGTTTATTCTCAAGAATTATGATGATATGGAAGAGGAAAACATATTGAACTGTCGAAATTGATGCATGCTTTCTTTGAACTTAAGTTGCGGGTAGTTTTGAAAAGTATTGTTTTGACCCAGTGTCATTGTGCCTCTAGTTTCAGACCAACGAAGATTCTTCTTTGTGTCACACCATAGATGAGGTAAGAATTCATGTAGAAACAACATGTCATTTTTACTTCAATCAATTGCTTATGTAATATGTCACTTATGATTGTATCCCATTCAATGTGAAGTTTTTGATCTAGGATGATGCAAATGAACTTGTAAATCTAAGAAATAACGTGTAGAAGGGATGCCAAAGCTATACTCATTAAGGTGATCATGTCTCCAATTTCAACTTGGAACTCAATGTGGGAAAACTATTTGAGAATCCGATTGGCATGAGTCCTCTTGGTAACCATTCAGGTTCTTGTCCATGACTTTAGAGGATCATAGTGGGTCTTCATTATAATATTGCTATGTAGATTCCTTTGTGATTTTAGTAGTTTCCTTGTATTCATGGATCCAAAGAAGATAATCAATGTATTTAAAGGTGACTAAGAGGATGGGATCAATATTTTTGTTAAAAACACCTCTTTTCCCATGGTCATAGTGTTCCACACATGCAATGGAGAGCTCGAGGAATTGACATTGGGGAAGTTGTTGCACGAGGTAGATCGATGTGGTATAAGCATTGAGAAAACATCGTGTGGTGAGTTCTGTCACAAAATTGACCCATATTGACATGCTTGAGGTTCGTGCCAATTATGTGATCATAGTCTAAAATGAGTACGGACGTGTGCATTACATCTTGGAATTCATATTTTAATGTTGATTTGTTAGATGTTGACATTTTAAAGAAAAACGGGGAAAAATGAATAGTGGAAACAAGACTCGTGGTGTTGGGTAACCATTTTTGGGTACACCGCCAAAAGAAAAAATGAGGTTTTATCAAATTTAATGCTTTTACAATATAGTTTTATCCCATTTTTTAATCATATGACGTTTACATCGATATGTCATCTTGCTCAAGTTAGGCTCCTATTTCTCACTCATGAACACTTTTTCTTGGTTTGCCTCGTTCACTCAAGAGCTTGTTCATTTGATCAAATTCTACTATTCTTGACTTGAGATTCACCTTTCTATCCAGTATTACCATCAACTTAGATTTATTTCTTTTTTAGGCTTTGTGCATGACTTGTTACCTTCCATGGCGAGGTTCATTGTATTTGGCATCTTACTTAGGTTGTTTAGTATTCACGTGTTTAGTATACATGTATTCTCTCTTTGTGAAACTCCACACATTTTGTTGTGCGGAGCTCTTTATCTTGGTTGAGATTCTTAATTCTTCTCTTATGTAGGTTTGTAGGAAGTTATAGTCACCACGTGGAGTTTTTCTTTGCTCGTGCTCTTTCCTTGTGTCAACAACCACTTTATACTTTGTATTCTTCCATAACCGATTGGTATTTTAGATGCAATTGTCTACCATGAGTTGAAATCTTAAAGTTATGCCATTTAAGATGACGTAAATACGTGATTCCTTAACATGTGAAACATGAAGAATAGGATGGTAAAAGAATATCAATTATTTTCATGCCTCTTCTAACTGCATTTCTATCAATTCATGATTGGGAGAGAGAGAGAGAGAGAGAGAGAGAGAGAGAGAGAGAGAGAGAGAGAGAGAGAGAGAGAGAGAGAGGTGGGAAGTGGGAAGAATTTTTCCATTTGCCAATTTTGGCTTTTGACAAACTTCTTTGTCAAGAATCGGGAGAATTTCCCCTCCATGGGTTTTGTTGGAGCTCAAAATTACACCCTACCCTGAGTTATAGATGACTTAGGATTTTGAGGCAACATGGGATTGTCTCCAAGATGTGGGACTTTCACTGTGAGACATACCTCTAGAGAAGGTTGATCCTCTACCTAATCTTAATGCTAATGCAGAAATAAAATCCTAAACTAAACATTCTGAGGGACCGAGGTTAGAAGGAGATGCATGAAAGGGAAATCCTAAGATAAGAGGACGGTGATAGCACTAGAAAAGGGGGTGAGAGACACTCTATGAGTGAAAATGGGGAAACATGTATAGAGAGAGGGCGTGATGACGAAGTGCCACAACTCAAAACGACATTAACTTGCCACTTTCACATGAAACACAATCTAAATAGAGCTGCAAATGAAAGAAATATGCACAACACATTACAACGGTAAAAGGAAGGCAAGGATGCAAATAAAACAAGCTAGGGCAGATAAAACGTGCCACAAAATATATTTTATATTGCTTAAAATATGCACAATCCATTACAACTAAAACAGAAGGCAAGAAGACATTTACAGAGGCCAAAATGAAGGTTTGCCACTCACAGCTTCTCGGGAAATCATTTTGACATGGTTCCTTCGCATTTTAAAATGTCCATCCCTTTCACAATGAAATATTTTACAATATATAATGAAAATGAGAGAGAAAGAAGGAAGACAAGAGGGAAAAGAGAGGCAGGCGCGGCTTTTAACTTTCAACCACTAATAGTCTGCATTGAATTCTCTTGCAAAGCACATGGGCACTTTGCAAGGCCATTACTATGTCTATTCCATCCTATAGAAGAAAATGAAGCCATGCTTCATCAATTATGGTGGTTGGGCTACCTAATTTGATCATTTGTGTGCCCAGGACCGCTCTTGTTTCCCTCTAAATATGTGTTTGCCATTTTGACCCACCAAATGCCATCAAAGCTCAACCATGATTACATCAAATTGAAGGGCTTGAGGAGGCCTTTCCAACAATATAAAGTTTGTATCGATTTGGAGCTCGGGTCAAAAGATATGGCCTTATGAAGATTTACTTGTTGGGAAGCACATTAACTCGACACGTGGTAACCTCTAATTAGCACATTAACTCTACCAATGTGTTCACCTTTGCTTTGTCTTTTGCCATGTATCTACCTCCCATTGGGTCACGGATCGGGATTTGCTTCCCTGCTTTTGAAGGGCTTGAGGAGACCTTTCCAACAATATAAAGTTTGTCTGATTTGGAGCTCGGGTCAAAAGATATGGCCTTATGAAGATTTACTTGTTGGGAAGCACATTAACTCGACACGTGGTAACCTCTAATTAGCACATTAACTCTACCGATGTGTTCACTTTGCTTTGTCTTTTGCCATGTATCTACCTCCCATTGGGTCACGGATCGGGATTTGCTTCCCTGCTTTTCCTTTTCCTTCCTTGTCTTTTATGAGTGGGTTCGCCTTATTAAAAAATACATGCCAATAAGATCATGCCACACCTTTTCACGGTGTCGGGACCGTTGGTTTTCCTCCTTTGACCATTTGTAAAACATTGACCAATGAGTAAGCTCCATGCCTTTCGCGATGTCAAACCCTTATTAGATCTTGACTGACAACTACGAAGTGTGAGCTAATAAGAAAGCTCCACGCACTTCGCAGTGTCAAATTTTCTTTTTCATCGGTTTTGTTAGACTGCGAAAGGTGAGCCAATGAGAAGGCGCCACGTAGCTTTGGGTTGTTAGTCTTGTCAAAGTTTGCCCCTACGTCACTGACTTTTAACGTGGGCGGACTTAGAAACTTTGGTCTTCAAACAAAATTGCCACGCAACCCTTGTTGACCTAGTTGACTTTCACCTTCGCCACGAGACCGAAATGTTATGGAATGCGGTTCATTCCGTGGCTTGAGATCCGTCGGAGTTCATCTGTTCAAAGTGTGACGGAATGCCGCTTTCTACGTGCCTACCTCTGCCGTTGGATCTGCGCCACCTTTCGTTGCCTTCACCCACATCGTGTCCTTTGACTTGCCTTTTGATCTTGCCGGGCCCGACATAATTATCTAACACAATTTAATCCAGGGACTTGAGGTCTGCAGAGCCCAAATGCTTTGAGGAGAGCCGGAATCCCACCACGTGCCCCATGTTAGATACTTGGCGTTGAATTTGACGGCCAAATGAATGTCACACGACCTTTTGGTTTATCTTTGTCTTGCAGATTTTCCATTTTTTGCACAACACTATAACTTCAACCCTTTGTATTGCGGCTTTTAGAAAAATAACTCGTTAATGAATTAGTCTTAGTCTCCCATGGGTTTTCAAATGCCAACGACCAATGCTTTTGAGAGGTGGAAATTAACGGCCGTTTGAACATCCTAGACTGTAAAATGACTAACTCCATTTTTAATAAGTTGTCCAAATTAACCCAAGGAGGGTAAATTTGGGATACTGAGTTTCATGTGGGGAAGTTTTAATATCCATTGCTTATAAACTTACTTAATTAACGTTATTAATAAGATTAATGTCCTTAGTTTCATCAATGAAATGATGAATTTAATTAATAAAACTAATAACATTAATTAATTACACAATATTAATTAATAACGTTAATTTAATTAATAATGTTAGTTAATTAATAATATCAATTAAATTAATATTATTACTTAATAATTAAATTAAAATCATTAATTAAATAGCTAGAATTAATTTTTGAGGAGAAGCAAGATACACAAGGCAAGAAATGACAATGCGGGGATGTGACGGTGCAATTAAAATCATGACGAAGATGACAAAGCGATGGAAAACAAGGATATTTTGAAATGAAGCGAGAAAATAAGTTACGTTAATGCGATTATTTTTTTAATTTTTTTGAAGATTTGGCGAGTTTAAAATTTTCGAGACAATATGTCCCATGACACGTGTAAGCAAAATCCTCTAAAATTGCCATATGTTTTAATTACCCAAAAAACAAAAGGACTTAAAAAGCTATGATTGACATTGAGAGTATTGATCAAGAAGGCCTTATCTTTTAAGATATCTCCAAAGTACATTGTTTCACCAATCTCTGCACCCCCTTTCTCCTATAAATGATTGATAAAAAGTGGGACCAAATATTTATAAAAAGTAGGACGTGGTTCACATGTATCTTGTTGTAAGAAAGAAGACTTTCATATATGTTCTCCCCAAATTTTGAGGAGACCATCACAAATAAATGGTCCCTCGATTTAGGAAGGGCTCATCTCCAATCCCTAAAACTAGGAAAGAGAGGGCAGGGCTTCGTTCCTTCGGTCCTTAGTCCTAAGTCCTTTTGGTACTTAGTCCCAAATCTCTTCTGTCCTTCTTCCTATTAACAATAAGTGATACTACAATTATTTGTTTGTTGTTACACCCAATAGGGTCTCCCCAACAAGGGGGAGGGTTATAATCCTTTGTCCTTTGTATCAAATTGTACATTGATCACAATACTAGTATTGTGATAATTTGGTTAAAGTAAATACAAAATAATCTAAACAAATATGAACGCCTAGGCAGGCAGGCATAGGCATTACAAAACAATAATGGTTGAGTGTTGCTCTTCCAATATTTTAAGATAAAGAGGGTTGGAAATTTGATGGAGACAAGAGCCCACACACAAACCGAGGAAGGGAAAGGGCATGGTGGTGGCCTAGGAGTAACTTAACACTAAGTAAGTAACACCACCTAAGTATCTCCTCTCCTACTAGTCAGCGAGGCAGCCTAAGTAGTCCTGAAATGGGCCCCCACTCCCACCCTAACATACACACTGGTTACCCTCTGTCCACTGAGAGGCAACAGCAAAGAAAGAGAGCATTTATGGTTCATGTGCACAGTCCTGCTGGCAGATATTGAAGTTTGTAATCCCTGCCCCTGCCACATTAAATGTGTGAGAGAGATTACTTAGCAAGAGAATTAAGTTGCTTACCTGAAATATATGGTGTCCTATATCTCCAGAATCAATTGGAATGTCCAACAAAAAAGCCTGATACACTACAAGGACAGACAGACAGACAGCCTGCCTCTCAACCACACTTGTCAACACCTTGTTTTCTCCTAATTCTTAATTAATTAAGCACCGCATCCTATGGGTTGAGTTAGGTTCTCTTGAATAACACCCACAGTTGAATCAAATCTATAATTATAATTATTTGGGAATCCTATCCTACGCTACTTATCCTGTGATCTATACATTGCCCATTTGAATGTACTGCCCCCGGTGATTGTTTTCCATGAACATAAAACTTGCCATGCCTGTGGGCTGTCCATATGCCAGTGATTTGATTTGGCTCTTTCATCGTTGATTCTCTGTAGTATTAGAAGAAACCCCTACTGCTTCTGGTTCTGCCCAGTTACAGAATCCACCCCTCTTATCAAAGAACTTCTTCTCCCACACTGCAGTAGTCAGGTAATTTGTTTCAGGAGGATCTGAAGTCACTCAGCAGGGAAAAACCCATCTGTTCTTGCTCTCTCTCTCTCTCACAGTCCCCAAGAGAAGAGGCGGCTCTTTATACTAATTACCATAAAAATAGTATTATTTGGCCATTCAAGGCCGAGACAAGTGGGGCATGTTTGTTTAATATACTTTAGGGTTTATGTCCACAAGAGGCAAAACAACATAATAGTTATTCATGGAATGAAGTGGTATAAAAGGGTTTGAGGGATAAAAGGAAGGCGAAGAAGCAGAAGAAGAATACTAGTACTAGCCTGACTGCTAATGAGATACCAGCATCTTGGGCCCCTATACATGGATCACTTCTTCCCATGTTAGAAAATGCAAAAATAAATGGTGTGAAGTGGGTCTGATCAGTCTCACGCTTGAATTTTGTTGTTCCCATGTTGTGGAATGCAATACCAGCAATAGGTCTGAAGTGGGTTTGAGCAAAATCAAGACTTGTTGAATTTAGAGAGATCAGTATATGCATGGGAGGAGAGACAATGATCCATCGCAACAGTGGAACGCAAATGCAAATGCAGGTGCAGATGCAGATGCAGATGCAGATGCATGGAGCCAGGCCTCCTTTTACCCCATCACAGTGGCAGGAGCTGGAGCACCAGGCATTGATCTTCAAGTATATGATGGCTGGAATCCCTGTGCCTGCCGATCTTCTCATTCCTATCAGGAAGAGCTTGGAGGCTATCTCTGCAGGCCTATTTCATCCCCACCATCATCCTCCAGATAGTAAGATTTGCTGTTTCTCTTCGTACATATTATAACAAACATGTCTTTGTTTTGGGCAATTTATATGCTTTCTAATAGCCAGCATAGTTGGTCATGGATGGGTTTTCTTGGGCTGCTTATGTATCTTCTGAGGGGTCAATTTACTTTCCTGTTATAAAGGTCAGTGTGTTTCTCAATGGGAGACGGAGGAGACTTTCAACATCCTTTGGCCTTATTGTTGTGCAGGACCTATCAAGACATATCTATATCTAGTTGTTCTAGATGGTTGTGTCTATGGTTGTGTCCATCAACACATGTTATTTTAGCTTTAGGTGATTGTTTCCATGGGTGTTCATCAAAGATACGTAGATGTTGATTAGTTTTAGAAGGTAGTTTCTATTGGTCTCCATCAAAGCTTATCTATGGATACTGGTTTTAGATGTCTCTATGGGTGTCTATCAAAACAGTGTTTGTTTTAGATGATTGTTTCTATCATGGTGCCCAGTTTTAAAGAAAATTCTTGTGTACCTGCAAATATCTGTGTAGTTGTGCATGATAAAACCCACAACCCACTTATGTTTTAGATGTGTTATGGTTGATCAACATCTCGTAATCTACACCACTGCATTTCATATAAACGTATTAGAATGTAAAGCGGTTTTACAGAAACTGAATACCAGTAACACAGAAAGGTTTCAGACAGAACCATGATCAATAGCTTTGTGTCATTAGAAGTACTTTCAAAGATTCTAAATGGGTGGACTGCATTTTTTCAAGTATTTTCAATATCAGTAGAGAAAGATAAGGATAAAGATAAAGGTAAAAATTTTGTGGGGTTGTTGAACATGGTGGGCATTAATGATGCAGTGCCTTGGAGCAGTACATTTCAGTTGGGGTACGGAAAAAACTGTGACCCAGAGCCTGGAAGATGCAGGAGAACAGATGGCAAAAAGTGGCGTTGCTCAAAGGATGCGTTTCCTGATTCAAAGTACTGTGAACGCCACATGCACAGAGGCAGAAATCGTTCAAGAAAGCCTGTGGAAACACCTCACGCTTCTTCCCATTCGTCTTCTCTAACTCTCTCAACAACAACCCGCAATACCACCACCACCAACAACAGTAACACCAGCAGCAGCAACAACAACAACAGCATGTCCTCCATGGCCAACAACTCACACACTTTCACCTCGTCAGCTCCTTATTCTTCTTCTGCATCAAGACTCGGCGGCGCAGGAATAGTTGTCCAGCCTAATGCCAACATCAATCACTTCAACCTGGATTCGCCCTCCTTTGCCAAAGACTACAGGTAATATGATACAGTATCGCAATGTCAAAATTTTTGTGAAACTATTTTGTAGGCCAAATTGGTCTGTATTGTTTACATGGGTGTGCCAAATTAAGTTATGAATTTGATTGCAGGTACATGAAAGGGGACATAGACGAGCATATATTCTTCTCCAGTGAAGTTTCAGGAACAGCTTCCAGAGGTTTGGGGATCGATTCTCAATCCCTGCTGAGTTCATCTTCTTCAATGGAAAATGGCTGGCGTTCCATGCAGCAGCAGCAGCAACAGCACGCTTCAGCCAAAGTGAATGCATTATTCAATAATTTTCCCAAACAGCAACCACAACCGCAACAGCAACAGCAACATTCTTTCTTAAACAGCAGTTTTGGGGGCACAGTCAAGATGGAAGCACAAGAGCATGATGAAGACAATTCACAAGAACAGGATCATGGACATGGACATGAACATGAACATGAACAGCCTCTGCGACATTTTTTTGACGATTGGCCTGCTCGATCAAGGGATTCTTCTTCTGGGCTTTCATGGTGTGATTTAGAGGAGGAGAGATGCAATACCAGTACTAATACTAATAATAGGACTAGTACTACTAGTTCCTCCACTACCCAGCTTTCCATTTCCATTCCAATCACCTCCTCAGATTTCTCAGCATCTAAAAGTAAGTAAGAAATCACTAGGTTTTCCCATCTCCCAAACGGTTTAATTTTTTTCTTTTCTTTAAATATTAGTTGCTATCTATGTTCTTGAGCTTTGCGAAAAAAAAAAAAAAAAAACATTCAGTCTGCTATTTCCTATTTCCTCCTCCATGCCTATAATGTTGTGCACTGACTGTAGTACAATTATATATATACTATATCAACATCCAATGGGGGCAAGAAGATCCAGTGGTGAAATATTGTATATCGGTTTCTGAACATTGGCACAAATAATGTTGTTGTTTTTTTAACTATATGTATTTAAGAGAGATTTTTGAATTCTGTGTGGTTGTCTGCAATATAATATCTGTGGTTTGTATAACAGAAAAGAAAACATCAATCATGAATCAAGCTGGAATCACATGTTTCCAAGCATTAAAAACATGAAAATCTGTAAATATCAGAACTTAGGATTAAGATTATATGGCTTTATTTTAGAGACTGCCCATTTTTTTCTGGGCAGTGACCAACCATATGAAGCTTTTTCATTTGTCATTGTGAGTTATATAATCTGATTTTGTTGCTTCACTGGTTTTTATATGATTTTTGTTCCAATTTATGCATCAGTTGGGTCAAATCTATTACAGTTTGCAAGCAGGGACCTTAAAACATGTAAGATGGCGAAATGTTTAGTGGGTCGAGGTCTCAGTTAGTTTTTTTTTGGTAGCACGAATATAGAAAAGAATAGATTAATGGTAGATATGGAATATGCTTTTATGGTTTTCTTTATATTTATTTTCTTTGGGAAGATCACTGAGTTCTGATGTCGGGAACACATTTATGGGCAATCTCTGTTATAATTTTTTTAATTTCCTTTTCATTTGGGAACCATCCTGAGTGGCTTATCTGGCTCACTTGTGATTGGGAGAGCAGTTGGAGTATTTGGTGGTGACAGAGTTAATGTTATGAAAATGAATATGGGCAAATAGGATGAAATGGGCTATTCATTGGGGTTAATGCTATTAAAATGAACTGTAAGTGTAATGCCATGAAAATGAATATGGGCAAAATATGGTGAAATAGCACTATCAAGATTGTTATGAAAATGAATGTGGATATATATGGATGTAAATAAATATGGGTCAATAGGATAGAATAACATTATGAATATGTATATATGGATGTAAATAAATATGAGTGAATAGGATAGAATAACATCATATAGGACACATGAAATGGTTGAAGATAAGAGATGTTGCAAATTATTTATTATTGAAAAAATAATATAACTTAATTTAGATAAAATATAAATATAATAGATCACAATTTGAAAGATTAAAAAAGGAAATAATTATGATATATAGAGATTGTTCTTATTTATTAGGAGAATTACAGATGTATAGTTTTGTTTAAAGAAAACAAGATTAAGATGCATTTATTTTTTGAGAGATGATTTAACATAGAGTTGGTCTCCTTGAGAATCATCTAACAAAATGTTAATTTGTGTCTAATTTTAAACTAATTTTTTTGAATTTATTGAAAAAAATAATATTTTTAAAGATTTGAACAGCTTAAAGTTCTTGTAGTACAATCTTTTCTTTCAATGCTCTAATTATATGGGTACTACTTGAAATACAAAATTTTAAATGATTTTAATAATTTTTATAATTGCACAAACAGTTATAAGAGACCATAACAATCCTAAAAAAGTCTCGCATGTTTTAATATCATCTATTTATCTAATCAGAAAGGACTTTAATATCATCTGTATACACATGTATACACATGCTAGATCAACAGCAAGGGTTAAAACACTTCCTCTTTATAATATATCAGAGTGCAAATTATCATAGTATTAAACTTTAAAGCATTTTGATTCTCATTGTTTGTTCATTTTCTTGTATCATATTTTAAAAAAATTGTGAGAGCTTTGGATGTAAAGGCAAAGGTAAATTTATTTAATAATTTATACTTAAATATTCAAGTTTTATTTAAATTTTCAACTGATATACTTGTAATAGCATTACAAGGTAAATTTATTATATAATTACATTTCAAAGAAATTAGTAAATACAATCAAATGTTTAAGATTAATGACAATGGCTTCTAATGCTCTTTATCTTTGCATACTTTAATATAACTTAAAGTGAATATATATTTAAGAACACTTGCTTGCCCTTTATGTCCATTAACTCAAAAATATCCAGACCTTTATTTGGTGAGTCTTTATTTAGTGTACTGCATGAAATTATAGCTAATATTGCACTCGTCATTCCATTTAGTTTATTCCATATTGAAATAAAATGAAATGTTTTAATCACGCTTATAGGTTGAGCAGTATATGGGACCCTGAGCAATAGCGAGAGAGTCTTGTGCAAACACATCCCCTTGACACAAGGCTGTCCAATTATTCTTGAATAAAAAAACATCACACACACACATATATATATATATATATATATATATATATATATATATATAAAGGCAGTTAGGTTGTCTTTGTGATTCAGATGTCATTATAGTCCTTGTACTCCATGATGATTGCCGCTTCTCTAGCTTATCAATATACAGTTCAAACAAAATGGGGGATAACATGTATATGTATTTGGATACAAATGGCACTTTCAAAGCATTTTAACATTTCTTCCCCTTTTCCGATTTTTGGCTACGAACGTCTCATAAACCCTATGCACTATTACTCTACCTATTTGGAACCCCAAGTTCCCTATTATGCTCCAAACTTTATTTTTCATAACCATGTCAAATGCTTCTTTGAAGCCAACAAAGAAATATAAAGTTTCTTCCCCTCAAGTATCCCATACTTCCTCAATCAAATTCCTAAGAGTGATGTTGTGGTTGACAGTGGAATGTTTTAGTTTGAACTGACTTGTCCTTTTGCTATTTTCTCCTCTTACTCTCCTTGACTACTGATTATGTACTCTACCATGCTCCTAACTAGCTTCCAAAAAGAGGATCGATTGTGATAGTTGGATAGTTTGATGGATTAATCATGAAGTGTTTTAATAATAACAAAAAAAAAAAGAAACACCATGTCCTAAGTATGTAGGAGAAATGAGTCTATATATTCTTATATTTATCAAGATTATATTTGATATTTGATTAGTCATTTGAACTTGAAATCTATTTGAGTTATGAAATTGGGTAAATTTATATTTGAGAATCAAAAGCAAAAGGCATGCTAATGTAGTCATCCTAAAATGATTCCATGACCTTTGTTTTATGTTAATTAATGTTTTTTTGTATTATATATAGACACCTAATTTTGGTTTGAGGCTAGTTAAATGCTATGGTGTTAGTGTATTTATGTGTTTATTGATGATTGGTCTAGGTTAGATTCTTGTTGGAGTATGTTTCTTGTTTTCTTCAATCCTTGGTTCCTTGCGGTTTTTGACCTTTAATTATATTGTGTTCCTTGATTTCTTGCAATGTTTAGCTCTCTTTATGTCTTCGTTTTCTCTCATGTTTTTATCTTGGTTATGGTCAATAACTTTTTCGTACATTAAAAAATTGTTTGACCATTTCCGTACCATTATGGAAATGGTCATAACCTTTGTGGGCCCTTCTCCCACTTATTTTAAATTAGTTGAGATGTATGGATTTCTTGGCAAGTATGTGTCAACTTGTGCCTTTGATAGGATCCTAATTTGAATGCAAGAAGTCTATAAATACACATGTACAATAGTGAATGTATACTCTCAAGGAACAATTAATGAATGAGAGGATAATTACTTTTACACAAAGTAATATTGAAATTATCAAAGCATGTTGGAAGTGTATAGAGGTTAAAAAGCCAACTTGTTTTAAAGATTGTTGTATATTGTGCAAAACCTAATGTATGTGCATATTATAGACAAGACAAAAAATTAAAATATAAGATATGTAATGTTCTCTACACACAAATAGAGAATGCAAAGAGGCTCTTTTGACAAGAAATGGAAGAAGAAAGGATTGGTAAACCAACTATCACCCGGAAATGTATAAAACAATGTATTGCACATGAAGTTGATCTTGTAAACAGAGAAAATTACCATAAATGAAAGATAAACAAACCATGCAAACCTCTTAGCAACCTTCTGTGCAAACCTCGAATAAGGGCCTCTTGTGAAACCTTGCAGAATGAATGTTAGAAGTGTTTTGTGGGTGCTCTTGAGTGCTCTCCAAGCTTTGAAGGCAAATGCTACATACACAGTTCAACAGAGTTTTTGTATGTCAGATTCAAGAGGGTTTGGAAGGAAGGTAAGCTTGTAATTTATAGAAACAAAAGTTAGTTGGAATTGGTTACATGAATAAATGAACATGCTAAAAATAACATTATGGGTAGTTGCAATAGTAGTTTGAGGCCAATAATGAAATTAATTATAAAAAGCCGCATCGGAAAGATGGTTGTACTGCTGCATTTTAAGCGTCCCCACCTTTCGAGGATTCTAGAAGTGCAGTTAACTAGGGTAGTCAAAGTGGAGTCAAAGTGGAGTTTTATCAAGTGGCAGATGACTAGGATGTGCACACACTTAATTAATTAATTAATAAATAATAATTAATTTAGCCAAAGGGGTACAAATGGTACATGAGATTAATTTAATTAATCCAAACGGTATAATGTGTATTAATTAATCAATTTAATTAATTAATTGCAAATGTGTGAATAACAGGTGTATTAGTATAATACGGGAACAAGAGGAAACATTAATGAAAATTTGGGGTGTCTACATTTTGCCCTTATTTAAAGTGATAGTGTAGAGTAATAACACTTTAAAGATAGTAGACACATGCGAGATCGATGAGCGGAAAAGTCGTGAAGCATTGAGATACCCCAACAAACAAAACAATAGAGGAATGCCCCCTCAAGGGGATGGATGACGCAGTAAGGCGGCGAACAACCGCTTGATAAGAAGAAAGCAAGGGATTAAAACAAGGATGGGAAAGGATTGTGTTCGTAGCATAAGCGTTATTTGGAGAGTATTTTTAGAGCAACCTAATTTTTGTTGTTGCACAATAGAGTTGTCACCATGATTATGAAAGAATCAAGATGGCTAACCCAGATGCGCGTAAACAAACACACACAACAAAGAAAAGATAAAAGGAAAACAAACCCAACATACAAAGTAGGTGCCGATATCAGTTTATAAAGGAACCAAGATGTAATCACACTATTTGTAAGTGGTCCAAAAAGAGTAAACATCCACAATGCAACACAAAGTCAAAAAGAAGACAATCAACCATGCCCCTAATGCGTGCCACAATGATGATTAAGTAGATACAAATGCTCCCAAATAGGAATATGATCAGACTGGAAGAGTGGAGTTAAAGTGAATCCTTATGACACTCTTGCTGAATCCGTTGTGCAAATGATCGAAGTTGAAATTGCCCTAGGTGAAGTTATATCACGAAGGAAAAACAATTGTGTGACTTGCCCCAAGCAGAGTTAACATATCATGCAAAGGGAAGAAAGTGATAATTGTAAAATTGGCACGAGCACTAAAGTAATAGATAAAAGTATGACGTTTATCAAGATTGTATTGAAATGTTGAATGATTTACTTCAAGGGTTTTCCAATTGTATGATTTCTATGAGAAGTGAATGTTTGTTCGAATTTTTGTGATTTTTTTTCTATTTTTTTGGATTTTTGAAATATTTGAATTTTGAAAGTTTGGAAATATAAATGCAAACAAAAATGAATACATTCCATGGCTTAAATAAACCAGGAGGAAAACACAACATGTGCAAATGACAAAAAGATATAAAATAAGCAATAAAAGAAACCCAATATGAACAGGAAGGAACCACACCAAAGTTATATGTGAACTAGGATGTGAATAAATTTCCTGCAATTGGTCCATGAGCACATTCCAGATACACATAGTACTGGTTATTCGAACTATCAAACATAAGAAACTAAGCTAAGAATAGACAATACAAAATTCCATATGTACAAATGTTAAACAAACAAACAAGCTAGTGAACAAAAACACACCAATGTAAAAATCTAATAAAGAAGCGAATATATACAGATGTCAAGTTGCCCCCAAGAGAAAGCCAAAGCCAAGTGATGTCCCTATGCAAAGTTACATTGCAAAGAGTGGCTTGATTGATTGGAAAAGATGATTGGGAACAATCAAGTGAAGAAAATGGTGAACGAAATGGTGATTGTATGTTTTTTTGTATTGTCTAAACAATTTTATATTGTTTTTGGGATTTTGAACAATTTTATATTATTTTTGTAGTTTTTTTGAGACATTTTTTTGAATGTTTTGGTTTTTTTGAATTTTAAACCACATGCCAAAGAAGAGGGAAAGGAAATTCCCAAGTCAAAACCGACATGCTAAATGGAAGGTGAACAATGGTGGTAGAAAATGGGCACGATAACCTACAAGGAGAACATGCAACACACGACGAGACGAAAAGTTACAAGCACGAAACAAAGTGAAATGACAAAACAAGTGGATGCACTGACATGCCCCTAGTACAAGGGTTGCTCTTCGGAGACTCAAAAGTAGAACTTCTTTGTATGAATGGCATTTATAGGCTCCTTCAACTCTTTGCCATCCTCGATAGATAGTTTGTATGCACTAGATCCAAGTTTAGCAGTTATAACATAAGGACCTAACCAATTAGGCTCAAATTTGCCCTATTTTTCTTGTGGTTTTGTTGTGTTCTTTTGATTTTCCTTTAGGACCAAATCATCGATTTCAAATTGTCAAGGTTTGATCTTGCAATTATAATTACGGTGCAATCTATTCGGTATACTGCATATGGTCTAAGGCGTGAAGCCATCTCTCATCCAAGTAATTCTAGCTCTACAAGGCGTGCAACACGGTAATCCTCTTCATGAATGAGATGTTGGAGGGATACACGAAGTGAAGGAAGCTCAACTTGATAGGTAATATGGCTTTGAGCCATATACTAGGGAAAAAGGAGTAGCTCCTGTAGGTGTACGGAAGGAAGTGCGGTAGGCCCAGAGGGTAGGATATAACTGCATATGCCAATTACGCCCCTGTGTTTATTGACAATCTTTTCTAGAATAGACTTGATAGTCTTGTTTGATGCTTCAGATTGGCCATTGCATTGTGGATAATAGGGTGTAGCCCATTTTAGGCGGATATTATATTTCTTAGCTAGGGCCTTGAGATCCTTATTTTTGAAAGAACCACCATTGTCAGTGACAATAGCAGTGGGGATGCCAAAATGACTAGATAATATGGTTGAAGATGAATTTAGAAATATTGCACCTAGTAACGTTAGTAAGAGGCATAGCCTCAACCCACTTGGTGAAATACTCAGTGGTGGTTATAATAAAAGTGTGGCCATTAGAAGATTACCATAAACAAAGAAAATTACCATAAATGAAAGATAAACAAACCATGCAAACATGTCGCAAGAACCTTACATGCAAACCTTGAATAAAGGCCTCTTGTGAAACCTTGCAGATTGAATGTCAGAAGTGTTTTATGGGTGCTCTTGAGTTCTCTCCAGGATTTGAAGGAAAATGCTACGAGACACGATTCATGAGTTTTTGTATGTCGATTCAAGAGGGATTGGAAGGAAGGCAAGCTTGTAATTTATAGAAAGAAGGTAGTTGGAATTGGTTACACAGATAAATGAACATGCTAAAAATAACATTATGGGCGATTCTATGTAATAGTGTCGGGGCAATAATGAAATTAATTACAAAAAGCTACATCCGGAAAGGTGGTTATACGTGCATTTTAATCGCCCCCACCTTTCTAGGATTCTAGAAGTGCAGTTAACTAGGGTAGTTAAAGTGGAGTTTGATCAAGTGGCAGATGACTAGGATGTGCACACACTTAATTAATTAATTATTTAATTAATAAATAATAATTAATTTAGCCAAAGGGGTACAAAGGGTACATGGGATTAATTTAATTAATCTAAAGGGGTACAATGTGTATTAATTAATTAATTGCAAATGAGTGAATAACAGGGCGTATTCACATAATACTGGGAACAAGTGGAAACATGAATATAAATTTGGGGTGTCTACAGATCTTAATTCCACTTTGCATTCAAGTCTAAGTTTTTGTTTGAGTAATATAAATTCATTCTATCATTGCATCTTTTTGTCTCTTGTTTATATATTTCCTTAAGTGGTTTTTGATATGTAGTTATTGTTTTAATGTATGTTAAGCTATGTTTTTATCAATTATCCATTGTTATGAAAATAGTAAATGTGATAGGTTGTGTTTCTCCTAGATTGCAACCTATGGCATGTCTCGATGAGTGATGTTGGGGACCCTCTGCTAACAATGGTTTTGTTTAGGACCTGAAAATGTTAAGATGGCTACCAAGACAACAAGATGTGAAAAGATGGATAAATGAGAAGATGAGCCATTTTGCAAAAGATGGAGAGGCCATGACAAGAATTCTGCAAAAAGAACAACTAATCATATGGTTATCTTGACTAGAATATTATTGTTTTAGGTACAAAGCGTATGGATGAGAAGTTAGAAAGATGACGTAAATTGGATACTAAATGGCATGAGTTGTAGACTCATCGCATGCAAACTATCGATGAAGGGTACATAATTGAAATCATTGTGCAATTTTTTTGTTTCTTTGATTATGCAAAATAAGATTTCATTTCTAGATTGCAAGTTAACTTTGTAAAATAACTCCTTTATTGGTAAATATTCTAGTTGTGGAAAATGCCATGGTGCGAATTCCGCATTACATGGAGTAGTTGGGTAGGCGTCAAAGGGATGTAGTCTTAAAAGAAGAGGGATGAAGGGAAAGGTCCAGAATTAAAGCAGACCTTTGAAAAGTCTAATAAGGATCATAGAGAAGACAATAAAAGAATATAAGAATTACAAAGAGAAGTGGGACAACACAATATGTGAGGAAGTTTAGGTGATATAATGTGGAAGGCGAAACCGATTAAAAGTAGGAGTAGAGTAGGTAGAGTGACCTAGGAAGAAGAAAAGGAACTTCCTAAAGAATTATAAAAGAGAGAAAAATAAAACCAAAGTGATTGAGAGGGTGTGTAAGAAGGTGCTAACCCTAATAACAGTGATGATCGAGAGGGTGTATAAGGAGACATTGACCCGATCGTGGAATTGGGAAAAAGATAGAGGTGACCAAGGAAATGAAAGAGGAAGTGGATGATAGAGGATCAAAGATAGTTATGAGTAGATTTATGTGTCAATTGGAACTTAACCCATAGAAGCCAACTTAAAGACCATGGTATGCGTAGACTAAGGAGAAACAAATTGCAATGAAGAAATCATATAAGATCCACACATACCAATAGAAGATGACAATACCCCTCTTATAGGAAATATGTCACTTGAGCCAGATAGGGAATCAATAACTTGGAATTGTTTGAACAATTGGTTAGTAGAATGGAAATTTTCAAGAATTATGGGAGAAGTTGAGCCAACCATATGCAACACAAGAAACATTATCTATAATTTTTTGTGGACTTAGGCGTGGACGAAATTACAAAGGAAATAGACCTTTCCTTGAGTAGACATCCTTTGTGCATACATTCTCTAAGTGGGAGTAAGGAAAGAAGTGAAGAATGTAGTAACAACTATGTGAATCCTCACTACATAGTAATTTTTCCAGAATATATGAAATCCAGTAGTGAATCTTCAAATTACGAATAAGTTAAGCATAAATCCAACGGTGTAAGTGCATGTACATGTGTTAGCAATAACCAAATCGGTGCACAAATAAGTCCACGCTTGAGTATTGGTTCAACACAAATTGTCGTGTAGAATAATCCAAGAGTTGACCAAGGGCTGATAAGAAACATGACCCATATTCCCAATCTATACAAGAAATTACAACCTTATTATGGGTCCACCGATCCAACACATTATTTTCTAACCTATGAAATATGATGGGGTATAAAGGAGTGACCTGATGTGAGAATACCAAAAAGTGTGTGATCATGGAAACATTACATTACAAGGATTTAGAATTCATATATTCTATGAACTTGAGTGGGAAGACATTAAAATAAGTGCATGATGCTTTTATGATGTAGGTGCATCATATTTGTAGGTGATTAGAAGTGTCTGATGAGTTTGAATGGATTTAAGATAGTTTTGAGGCATATGAAGTGTGTAAACATTGCTTTTAGCCTTTGGAGAGGCTTTTATCTCCAAAAACTATTATTTGAATATTTGAATTTACTATGTTTGTATATGCAAATAATGCACTCAAATTAGTATTCTAAATGTCTACTAGTTTTCTTAAATAGTCGTGCACAAGTGTAAGAGTCTTCCCATGTGGCATTATGATATATCTAAGTTGTTTTGTAGTGAGCCAAATCATGTAAGTTGGAAATTTCCTCCCAACATCAAGTAAGACATTTTTGCATAATTAGTAACATGAAGGATCTTTAGGATGCGATTATTTTTATTTGTAATCATGTGATAGGAGGGAAATAAGGAGAAGAAGGTAGAATAATCAGTGGAGGATTGATTTGTTGTTTTTCCATCTTGTTTTTCTCCAAGAAGCAATGTACAATCAAGAAATCAATAAAGAAAGTGTGTGAATTGGTACAATTTTGAGACTCTTTCCTATTGAAGTTGCATAATTTATATATACTAACGTATGGAAGATTGTAATTTTGATGATTGTTGATATTATTGTATTTGCATATGATATTGCCATGTTTCTAAGCAGTTTTCTTCATTTTTCCGATCAAAAGCTTATTATTGAGAGCATATCATGTGTCTAAAGACCTTGTATTTCAAAGAAGAGACATGCATTTAGTCCTCATGAAGCTTATTAAATAGGCTAAGGAGTCAAGAAAGGTATGTATAGTAAGAAATCTGAATTTTTTTCCTATCGGGCTTATAGAAACCCCGATTCAGGGTTTTAGATAAAATCCGCCATATCTCGAGTCATAAAAAGTTTCAAGACTTGAAATTTGGACCAAATACTCAGCAGGTGTTCCTATTTAAGATCTCAGAGGTTAAATGGTGTTTCATATTATTGAAGCAATATAAACGTGTCCGTTTAGTTTGGAGCAAGGTATATCCGTCCCAGGCCTAATTAGCCAATATTCAATTGTGAATGGGTGTGATCCTTAATGAGTTGGGTTCTGAAACTCGGTAGTCTTACTAAGATAGAAAAAGGGTACTTCAAGATCTCATTAGAATTTATAAAAAGTGAATTCTAACAAAATGAGGACAAAAATCCGTAAGGACATACACGATTGGACCGTGAAAGGACATAATTACAACGATGTTAAGGGAAACATTTTAAACTAGACTCCACCTTCTTATTTGATCAAATGGTCATGCTAATAAGGTTGATACAAGTAATTAGAATATGATAAATCTCTATTATCTCAAGTTTTCATATTCTCGGTATAGAAATGGATTTATATTTCATTTTTGATTTGAGAGAATTGAGTTTCATAATGCATCCTCTATTCTAAATAAAGTGAATTGAGTTGGCGAATAGAAGTACATGGAATCAATTTTTGGTATCAAATAAGAATAAATAATGATATATCAATTAAAGGAGTTAATACGATCAAAATAATCAAAGGAGTTTAGGGATTCAAAATGGCTATGAGAGTAAGAGGAGGAGGAAGAAGACAACCTACTCAGGCTATGCTAATGGAAGAGATAAGAGAGCTCAGGGAAAGACTACATGAGGTTGAATTAACTCAAAGGAGAGGATTTGAGACTAGATATGTTAGTGGAGAGAAGAATAACCTAAAGTTGGACTATAAGAATTTGTAGTAGAGGAAGAAACCACAAAAGATAGATTTTCTCAAGCCATTGTGAAAGCCACTTCTAAACCAAAATTAGAAGTTCCTATGTATGAAGGAGATTAAATGTTGAAGAGATGATATATTGGATCAATTCCATGGAAAAATACTTTGAGTATGAGAATGTAGATGATGATAAAAAGGTAAAATTTTCTATTACTATGATGAAAGGTCATGTGTCTCTTTGGTATGCGATACATGGGTCTTTAGGAATGGAGACATCACATTCTAGGTATGCGACCTTCTAAAAATGTGGTCTTATGCGCAGATATACCCTCGCCGCAGCTTTTCCTGCTATTGGAAAAGTCATGGGATTTGTCATTTAAACTTTGTGGGAGACATACCTCTCCACATACGTGTGCTTTTGGGGTAAACGAGTTGTTCTGCGTAGCTCCATGTGGTCTTGATCCACCTCACTAAGGTCAAACCTTAGTATTTTGGCCTCTATAAACCGGTTTACTCCTGCTTGGAAATATAATGTTGTGAAAGAGAAGGGGAGTTTACACCAGGGGCTCATAGTTTCATCTACAGCCTAAATCTGCCAATGCAGAAATGTTGGTATATTGTAAATTCAATTTCTCCATCAACGAGCATTGACAACTTCTCTAGGATCATCGACTTTGCCCTGAACACATCCCTTAAGCGGTTATACCATTTCTCTAGGCATGCCTTGTGAGCAGTCATCATGTTGTCACAAGTGTACTTTGCAAATATTTTTGCGGGTGAGGGTATTCCTCCGGATATTCCCAAACAAACTTATCTACCACATCTGGCACTTTGATCTCTGAAAACACAATTGTCAAGAGGACATTGCCAAAGAGTATCTTGTCTCCTTCCTATCGTGCTGTTGATAATTTCATCTGCGATGAAGGTAGAAAAGTTGTAGATGGTGCCTTCTAATATTTTCTTGCACACATTTAACCATGCCTTATTTACCTGTGTCCACCTTTCTTGGTCATTCAACTTTGTTACCAGGCACGTGGCCATTCTAATGACAGGGTCTGGGATTTCTACGATATCAAAGTACCATGACCCCTTCTTATAATCATATAAGGTGACAGATTGCTTTTATGAATTCCTTGTCGCTCAGGTCATCATCTATACTCTCTCCTTCACAGATGAGGCCTGTGAATTTTGAAATCATCGAGGAGTTATGCACATCTTGTGCCCCTGCAAAGTAAAAGTGGTCCTCGTGTACACACGATATTAACCATTGATAGAGGCACTCATGTTTTCCAAAATAAGGCAACTCATAGAGTTGCAATAATCCCGCCTTCTCTAACTTTAATTTTACCTCGTTGCTATAGATAGGTAAACCCTCTGGTGTCCTCTTGTTTTTGGGCACACTAACTCTAATGCCATTTCCTTTTCTGTCATGTTTGTGCGATGGTTGTAATCACTCACCATCATTTTTCTTAAGTGGGACTCCCATTCTTTCCTAAGAAAAACCCCATCTGGGTACTACATCTTTGTGTACCATTCTTCATTCATGCTTATGGGGGTTTCTGGTTGTTTTCCTTGCCCTTGCCCTTCCCTTGCCCTTCGACTTCTTAGGTGATATAGTTGGTTTCTTAGGTGCCATGGTTTAGGTTATCTTAGCACTTTAACTTCTCTTACTTGCTCTGCTTTTCTACCTTCTCCAAGCTCAGACCTCAAACTTGTGAGAAAACCCTTTTCAGCCCGTGCCCTAGCTACCAAACCCTAACTGGAATAACCTCTTTCACAGATGATGCTTCTCCACAATTTTTTTCTCTATGCCCATGAACTTCTTTCCTTCTAGTTTGTAGATCAAATCTAGTCACTCACGCCTTAATTTATTCACACAGATCAACTCTGGAAACCCTAGTCCACAAGAGCTTTCTTTTTCATATTCGTAATGTCAAAAATGAAGTGCCCAACCTCCTATTTATAGCTTTCCGTTCTTTTTAGCATTAAATGTTACTTCACCTACCACCGTACTTCAACACTTATTGTGGATTTTTCCACTAAGCCGCACTCTAGCACCCCCACTCACATGCCCAACCTTGCACGGAAAATCCTACAACCTTATGGCGCACAAGCAATCTATCTGACTGAAGGCTCTTACATGCGTGTTACCAATGCAGAAGGTACTTCTGTCCTTTTCCCTATTTTTTCCCTCACCTACCTCATGTTGTTCTTGCGCTCTTCCTTTTTTTGTATGTGGTTTCTTCAAGGATTTATTGACACCAACCATTTACGTTCATCTCTTCTTTACGTGCCTATCACCCTTACGCACCTTTAGTTCTTTAACCGAGCCATTCAATTGGGCTTTCCAATGTAATCCTTCTTGGCACTTCACATCTTGCACTTTCTTTTACATTATTCCACCCCACACTAAAATGATGTGCGGTCCTCTGCACATTCACAACCTTTAAAAATTAATGAGGTTACATTGGTGCCCAAGGTGCAACACAAAATAACAATGAGAAAGGGAAACATAAGAAAGAAAAAATGCATTAAAGGAAATCCTAAACTATTTGGAAATACTGCCTTATTACAAACACCAAGAAGACTTATTTATAGTAGGGCTTCAACCTACTCCCATTGAAGTGTCCTAGAAATCTCATCCCATCCAGCACTATAACTGGCACACGCCTAAATCAAGGATGTACGAGATGATGTAGGGACCCAACCAATGGACTTTTAACTTCCCAAGATGGTGCAAAAACTTGGAATCATAAAGCAAAACCATCTGCCCAACTTCAAACTTCTTGTTCTTAATGTGATGATCATGCCATGCCTTTTGTTTTTCTTTTTCATTCCTTCGGATCCACATGGCAAGTAATCATCTTTCGTCCAATTGCATTAACTTGTCAATTCTTTCTTCCAGTCGCTTGTTCATCTGCTAAACCTCTTGCATGCGCTTTACGCAACGATGGTAACATGAATTCAACTGGTAGGACAACCTCCATGTGAAACACTAATTGAAACAATGTGGCCTTATTAAACCTCTTATAGGTTGTCCTAAATTCCCAAAGAACCGCTGATACTTTTTCATCCCAATCTTGTCTACCAATTTCACAAATTTTGGTTAGGGTATGACCTAGTATTTTTTTAAATGCCTCCAGCAGTTCCATTTGCTTATGGATGGTAAGGGGTAGACTTGTGATGAGCCACCATGAATTCGCCAAAAAAATCCTTACTTGTCTCATTTAAGAAATGTGTACCCCTGTCACTAGTCAAAATCAAATGGCACCCATACCTCTTAATAATGTTTTTCCACGAAACCTTGCTTCAACAAAGTAGCTTTGATACAATCCTTAGTAGGTGCTGCTTCTACCCACCTTGTCAAGTAATTTTTGCAAGTGATTATATAACATGACCCGATCTATGCGCGGATGGTGCAATAGGGCCTACGAAGTCTATAGCCCACTTTTTGAATGGCTCGGTGTTGGGAATAGGGTACAAAGGCATTTCATCTCTTTGCCCTAGTTTGCCAATGCGCTGACAATGATCACACGCCTTGCAATACTCTTTGTAGTCTTGATATAGGGTCTCCCACCATAATCCAACCGTTAATATCTTGTATGCAATGGTGTCACCCTGCATAGTGCCCCTGCACTACCTTTTCACGCCTCTTCTATGATGGCTAAGCACTCATGTTATAGCAAAACTGGCGCAAAATCTCATCATGTCCTAATTTGTATAAATCCCCATTAATTAACATGTAGGGTGCGCGCGTATAGCTAACTACTTTTTATCCAATGCCTTCATTCCTACGATGCTACACTTGTCTTGAGAAATATTGTAATATCTTCTAAAGTCGAGGGTGCGTACTGCATTTAAGCCTGACCTAAATAGTTATGCATCGACATGGTATCCTCAATGTTTTGTGCATCCTCCCTTGAATCAATTCTAGACAAATAATCAGTCTGAAATTACTTTTTCTGGTTTGAAAACTACCGTGAACTCAAATTCTTAGAACAATAGTACCCATTGACATATGCACCTTCATAGAACAAGATTGTTCACTAAATATTTCAATGCCATATGGTCAATGTAAAATATAAAAGGAGTTTCCAACAAATACATGCGAAATTGTGAAGTACGTAGATCATTAGCAATGCCTCGCACTCGATTGTAGTATAATGCATTTCGTTGGTGTCAACTTCCTGCTTGAAAATTATAAAGGATGATCAACAATCCCTTCACCAGGATGTGCAAGTACTGCTCCAATGGTGGTTCCTGAGGCATCCACATGAACATGGAAGGGCTTATCCCAAGAGGGGAATTGTAGTATGGGCACGGTGACAAGCCTATCCTTTAAAGTGTCAAATGCCTTCTGCTGTGCCTCTCCCTAAAGGAAGGCACTCTTGTGTCTAAGTAACCCTTCTAAAGGCACGGTGATCTTGGCGTATCCCTTGATGAACTTCCTATAGTAACCCGTGTGTCTAAGGAACCCGTGCACTGCACTTTGACTAGTAGGCTCCCCCAATCCCACAATTACTGCAACTTTGGCGGGATCTACTAGTAAGCCCTCCCTACATATGATGTGCCCCAATAATGTTCTAAATGGGGTAGCAAAGACACATTTCTTAATGTTGAGGGATATCCTCAACTACCGACACCTTTCAAACATTAACCTTAAGTTGTCACAATGGTCCTTCACTAACCCATATATTGTCTAATCATCTAGGTAAACTTGAAGAAATTTATGGATGAAGTCCTAAAAAGCTTGCACCACAATGCGTGAGAACACAACAGCACATTCTTCAACCCAAAAGGCATGACCGTATAGGAAAAAATTCCCCACTCAGTGGCAAAATTTGTCTTCCTTTGCAATCCTTACCTGGTGATAGCCTAAGAATCCATCTGTGAAAGAGTAGACCTTGTGCCTTGTCACTCCCTCTAAGATTTCTTCAATAAATGGGGTTGGGAAAGGATCGATGAAACATACTGAATTCAGGTCCATGTAATCAACACATTCATTTCCTCCTGTCCTTCTTGATACTAATCACCATTAGACTTATCCATTCCAACTCTTCCACAACCTCAATGATACCTGATGCTATCATTTTGTCTATTTCCTCCTTGACCTTTACGCGAAAATTGGGATTCATCCAGTATGGCCTCTTCCTGATTGGGTGCACACCTTCCTTCATATTTATCCTCATCTCCCCCAAGGAATGGTGGATGCCTTTAAGCTCATGGTACTCGCGTGGGAACAAATCTTGGAATTTGTGTAACAGATCAATGATTTTAGAGACTTATTTCTTTGACCAATAGTCTCCAATGATTTTCTCCTTGAGTTCGCTTCTAAGCCGATGCTAATATTTCTTGTCTTTAAAGGTTCATAGTAGGCGCGCGCCGTTCATCAACACTATCTATGACTTCGTGCGTCCCTACAGAATGGTTAACATCCAAGCTTTTCGCCTCTTCCCCATCAATGACATACACCATCTTCCCTTTTTATTTTTCCATACATGCACACTCAAGTTGTATACCTTTGTTTCTTCTTCCTCAAAGCGTGCCTCTAGGCCAGGTTCACCTAGCAATTCTTGTATTCTGTCTTCTACCATAGCACTATCCCTTGTTGTAAGGTGCTTGACAACCCTGTAACACCTTTTATGCGATCACTTTGTACTTCGATACTCGAATTTTTGAATGAGATCAGCCACCAATTCTTGCTAATTACCAGTTTGACGATGCGTCTCGAGTGGATATACCATGCGCACACACAACCTTGCAGGGTGAAATACAACTTGTGAACCCATAATGAAGGTGATAATGCTTCTGCGCTTCCCATCTAGGCTATCTCACATGCTTGGATATGGAAGGAAGCAGTCTCCTTACCATGGTAGTCTTTTATAGTTTGTGGGCATGTTGCTCCTGCAAAACCTTTCAAAGAAGGCAATTCTCACCTCTTGCCATTCTAAGAGGTTATCCTGATGTGTTGCCCACTAAATCACAATAGTCCCGAGTAGGTTGTAATTGAGAATTTCTCTTCTTTCCTTCTCATTTCTCCATTGGGCCTCCATTTCTCACAAGAAATATCCTGGATTAGCCCCTCCCGAGTAATTTGGTAGTTTTCTTCCTCCTAGGCACTGGACCACATGCACATTTGTTACCTTAGTTACCGATCCTCTTAAATGCTGTCCGATCAACTCATAGGTCCCATGTGCCCAATTTTCACATGCCATGCTTGTGGTATCACTCACAGATTGGGCATCCTCAAATTAGATAACTCCTTCTGTAGGGTGAATTATCTCAGGATCTCTGATGGAGTGCACATAGATTTGGTCAAGGACTTCTTCTCCCAATGGCTCTGTGTAGGGTGCCGACTTCCCATCTATCAAAGGGATGACCACCCGTTCTTCCTTGTTTTGAAACTAATATATCCTTTGTTAAACCTTATGTCAACATTATTCTTGTAACACCATGGGTGCCCAAGCAACGCTTGGGAAGTTGTTCGCCTCGGCAAGCGCAAGACCTCAAAGTCCCCAGTAAACTTGGACCCTTGAATGGTGATAGCTGCATCTTTTAAGACACCGATGGGCATCGCCTTCATCTTGTTCGCCATATACAACACATTCGAAGATGGTCTGTAATGCGGGCCTTCCCATCTGATGCCAAGCATCTAAGGTAAGAAAATTCACTTCTACTCCCATGTCGATGAGGATATTTCTCGAAGCCATCCATCAACAACTGCAGATCGAGTAATTTATTTTTCATATTCAAGGCTATGTGGAGAAAGGTTTGCATATAAAACCTATCTCTCATGCTTCGCTCGACACGTGGTACTTTCTCCTCAGCCATTCTCCCAAAGAAGGGAATAATATTCTCTTGCCTCAACATTTTACATACTTCTTTGACCTCTTCCAGTCACTTCTTGGAACCTCGTTATCCTTCAACTCTCCTACCTACCTCGATTGCTCCTTAAGACACTGTATCTCCCCTTGTAAAATCTAAATTATGTCCATAGTCTCCTAGTATACTTCTTTCTGATGGGTAGGATCTGGTACTTTCCATGTGGCACCTCCTCTCTGGAAACTAATGTCCTTGGTCTGGGCATCTCCTTAGTGCATGCGGCCTTTACACATGTTGTCACCAGTATAGGTTCTAGCTCTAACTCACATGCCACTCTTGGAATCCATTGTGAATTGGCCCTTTTTACGCTCACCATAGCAGCACCCTTATCTTTCCAGTGCTACTGGTTCATATGCTCATAGAGTTCTAGATACTCTTCATACTTGTGCTTCTTCCTGCACCACGAACATTGTAATAGATCAGGACACTTGCGTTTATAATTCTCTGTAGATCCACAATTATAACATGTTCCCCACATGAACTCACTTCTTCCTCCTTCACAGTTTCATGACCCTGAAATCCTCTGCAAGAACTTCTTCCACACGCACATCCATCTGCGCACTCATCATAACAACAATCATCACCCTTAGAAACTAATGGCAAGGCTGGTGGTGCACACCATGATCAATGGCCTCATGGATCTAGTAAATAAGCCTACAATCCTTAGTATCACGGGTTGTAGAGGTGCAGATATTACAGTATCAAGATACATTCTTCCGAATTGCGCATTGTAACAAGGGACATCTACTCGCATCATGGTCCACATGAAAATCTCACATTCTACTGCTACGATGCGTATTGTCTTCCGGGGGAAAAAATCCTTGACATGCCCCTCTACTTCACAATCCATACACCATATTCCACTGCGAGTCTCATGGGATGAGTTCGCAGATAACTTTTCGGCTTACTTAGCCATAACAACGATTTGAGCTTCCAAAATCGGGCTAACACAAAGATATCAATGCTTCCAAGCAACTTCAACGCGTGCAGAGCAACTTCTAGCGTCTCATACGGGTCTGTGAAAGTCATATGAGATAATGCTATTCTAAATGGTGTTATCAATCCTCCAACAAACCATTGAGCATGCTATAAAGGGTGAATTTCATATGATAATTTTGATAGGAGAGTCTTAAACCACATGTCATACTCCCGCACACTCTCTGCCATTCTATACTGAATCTCCTTTAGGGTGTTGATGCTCTTTTGTTCAAACTCAGGGATGTGGAATTCTACTAGGAAGGTGTTTTTCAATGTGATGTAATCTACCACCATCTAATGGGGGTCATACTTCCTATACCAGCTATGTGCGTGCCCTTGCAAATTGATTGGCCTTCTGTTCCAGGGCTGTGATCCCCTTCATGCACCGTAACAACTCACACTTCTGAACATGTTCCACATCATCTTCTATGCCATGGTAGTCTGAAAAGTGTAAAGAAATTTCAAAGATTACCGAGGAGGGGGTTGAGGTCCTTGTCCTCCTGATCTAGATCTTTGGTTCCCCCCTGTGTTTACTCCACCACTGGATCCACCTAGTCATGTGCCCCTAGATCCACCAGTTCCACCTCCAGATCCTCCTGCGGCTAAAAATGGGCATGAAGTGGTCAACCTAGTGTCCCCAATGTCCCGCTAAAGTGTGTGCCAATGGTCTATGGGATCATTCCACTGCTAGAGGTATGCCCCGCACTGTTTCACAATGCGTTGCCCAAGCCTTGTGTATTTGCACCTTGTCCAAAAATTCCTCCAAACAATGGAACAGTGTGCAACCATAGAAGTTCCAAATGAGAAATTATATCTCCTGGGCACAGATCGGTCACTTCCATCGATACCAACTGGGTTAACAATACTTCTCCCTTGATCTAGAAAACCAAGTGCAAAGGTTTGGTCACTAGGTGGGTTCAGATGCGCACCAACAACTCTTCTTTCTCCAAGTGATGAAATTTCATCGAGGAAGTGAAGGGGTCTCTCTCTGCGCTTGCCAAGATGGGGTAACAAAGACTGCTCAGGTTCCACATCCTCTGTGTGAACCTCAACTCCTTCCTGTAACTTCTTCCTCCATAGGTCCATCACACTTGCAACTTTGTGTTTTCTAGCAATCTCCCTTTCATGTGCTCCACTATACTTGGGTCGTCTCTCCTCCCTTTCTTTCTCACTCGCAATGTCTGCCATCTTCCTCCACCTTAGCTTCCTCACCCAACACTCATAGAAGTTTAGTCGGCCATCGGAAGTGCCTCTAAACTCAAGGTAACGATCAATATCTTCATCACCAAAAGAATAACACGTAGAAATGATCCTCTAGGCTCCTATAAAAACTCAAACTTAGCAACTTCCGGAAAAGAATATGTAGAAATAGCGTATTCCAAAGTGTAGCTAGCCAGTACTCCTTTCCACCAATGATCCACAACATGAGTCCACATCAGATCTGCATCTTGTAGCCTTTGGTACTCTTCTTGGGTCCACGCATGTGATCTATAATACCAACTTGATCTGGATGCATATGTTGAGATCCATTCATACAGCTCTACTGGAAAGTAATCAGAAGAAAGTTTCATACAACTCATGGTAGAGGTTCTCTTCTACCCATCTGTGTGCATCAAACTTAGGCCCAAAGTGTTGAATCTCTGAGAAAATTCTTCCTCCATGCTCTTGAACCATGATTCAATACTTTCTAGAGTTAGGTGTTCTATCATCACTCATTGCACAAATCATGATGTATGCTATTTCCCACTACAACTTCGAAAAGAGGTCCTAGCAATGGAACCAAGATGTAGTCATTTTTACACCCACCAAAGGACAAGGGAATCCCATGCGCGCGGGGTATCACCTAGCGGGTCGTTGGGTGCTCACCCGAGGCACACGTAGGTGCCGAGTCTCTCTTTATGTGAGTTAAGTGGGAAACATCATCTATGATAGGAGCTTAAAAAGAGTGAGTGGAAATGAGACATACATTTATCATAGAACTTAGAATGACTTCTAGAAAAATGCAGTCATCCTAGACCGAATGGTACTTAATAGATTATAGAAAGGAACCAAAATAGAAAGGAAATGCATAAGGATTTATATTTATTCCATAAACATTCATGAATCAGAACTGTAAGCTATAAACATGGACCAGAATCACTAACAACCATATTCAATCAAGTTTGGTAACCTCATTATATTCATTGGATCCATTACAGACTACCACAACTATGCAGAATGAAGTCATACATCATAGTTGGATTCATACCCATTAGTTCTCAAGAGAAAATTTACAATCCCAACCCCTTATTACATCCTTTTCCTATATATCCCTACCCAACTTATGGAGCTCTCACAATATTCCTGCATGGCTTCGCTTCCTTTTACTTCTCCCTCTTTTTCTCTGGCGGGTGCTTGTATTTATAGCCCTTCTCAACATCATCAAGCCTTCACGAGAGTTGTAGATCCATTTCCAAGTGTCCAAGGTGGTCCTTCATGGGAGCATGCTTCTTTAGTACTTGAGCTCTCCACTCCTTGTAATGATGGTCTTCTGGAAACTTCCATCGTAGGGTATATTCCTTCTTAGGCCAACTTGTCACCAGGCTGGCACCTTATCCATTCCGCATGTGCAGTCAAGTCACGTTTTCTCATGTTCTTCCTAATGTGTCAAATATGGCTAAGTCTTGAAACCTTTGTTTCTGTCTTGTGTGCACGCCACTTGCTATGTTAAACCCTCCTAGAATCCCCGTCCTATGTGCCCTTTCTTAACTAGGCCTTGCGCGCCCACGTGCCTTCTTATACTTGGCCAATATTTTAGGGGCCTAACATTAATGAAAAAAATACCAAAAACATGTTTGTGAAGATGGTCATTAAGTGTTAGATCATGAAGTGAAACAAGTTGATGAAAGGAAAAAAGAAAAAGTGAGTATACTTTCCAAGATTGGTCTAAGACATGTGTGAAAATGGATAAATAGTGAATAAGATTTTTAGAGGATAACTCAAATGAAAATGAGTAAGAATGATAATTTAGGAATGGATGAAGAATTCTTAGAGTACAAAAATAGGTGGCTATAGAGATACTATTGGACTTGAGACAAAAGGGCGCTTTACAATGATAGTGAGTTGGAGAGAAAATACCTACTATGGTGTTTCAAAGTAATGGTAAGGGGTACGCCAAAGCCATGAAAAATGAGAAACAAAGTCACAAAAATAACCAAGAGAGGCAATGTAAAACTATGCTAGAAGAAGAAGAGAATAAAATAGAAAATGAAGAAAATATGATTCTCATAATTCATGAGAATAGACCTCTAAACTGTACAAAATCAATTGATTTCTTTGATATGGTTTCTCCATATGCAGATATGACAAACCAAGATAAGAAGGAAAATGAAGAAATGGAGGCAAATGATAATGAAGTCTATATGATTCATCATGAAGACAAAAAGCATAAACAAAATGCACAAGAGTCAAGAATGCCTCAAAGGCATAGTGAAATGATTCCTTTCTTTAATGTGTTTGTTTCATGTGTAGGTATGGTTAAGAAGGATGAAGAGAAACTAGAGATCACATGTATGAAGATGAAGAAAGAAGAACTTGATATAAATGAATCCCACTCCCAATGGAACAAGTACACACTGGAGAGTAAGGAATGCTTCTATATATTAATCTATATTGTAAAAAGCCTTGGGATCTAGGAGGAAGAATGTAAAGGAAATATATGCGTATCTATAATATTAACAAGAATGAGAACAATAATTAAGAGTTCACGAACATGAGTGCATGGTGAATTATTTGTACCTTGGTGTTTTGATGCAAGTGCATCATCTTTGCAGGTGCTTGGAAGTGTCTTGATGAGTTTGGAAGGATTTAAGCTAGTTTTGAGTCATAGGAAGTGTGCAAAAACATTTTTAGCCATTGGAGAGGCTTTTCCTCTAAAAATCTTATTTGAATATTTGATTTTGATATGTTTGTACATGAAAATAATTCACTAAAATTAGTGTTCTAGATGTATAATATGTGTCTTAGATAGCTATGCAAAAGTGTAAGAGTCTTCCCCATGTAGCATATGCTATATCTAAGATGTTTTGTAGTTGAGCTAAATCATGGAAGAAGGAAATTTACTCCCAAAATCAAGACACATTTTTCATAATTAGAAACATGGAGATATTTAGGAGGTGATTATTGTTATTTATAATCATGTAATAGGAGGTAAAAAGGAGAAGAAGGAAGAATAGTCGAGTAGAGGATTGATTCACAATTTTTCCATACTATTTTTCTCCAAGAAACACCGTCATACAAATCAAGAAATAAATAAAGAAAGTGTGTGAATTGGTAAAATTTTGATTCTCTTTTCTATTGTAGTAGCATAATTGATATCTAATAAGGTATGGAAGACTGCAATTTTGATGATAGTTGACATTATTGTATTTGCATATGAGTTTACCCTGTTTTTAGGTGGTTTTCTTCATATTTTTGACAAAAAGATTATTGTTGAGAACATATCAAACATCTAAAAACCTTGTATTTCAAATAAGGGACTTACATTTAGTCCTCTTGAAGCTTATTCAAAAGGTAAAGGAGTGAAGAAAGGTTTGTATGGTAAGAAAACCAAAATTTCTTCCTATCGGGCTTATAGAAACCCCGATTTAGGGTTTTAGATGAAATATGCCATATCTCGGTCATAATGAAGTTTCAAGACTTGAAATTTGGAAAAATAATATACAAGTGTTCCTCTTTAAGATATCAAAGGTTTCATGGTGTTTCTTATTCATTGAAGCAATATACACGTGATAGTCCAATTTGGAGTAGGGTATATCTCACGCCTGACCTAATTAACCGCTATTCAATTATTGATTAAGTGTGATCGAAAAGATTTGGGTTCTAAAACTTATTAGTCTTAATAAGCTCAAGGGTACTTGAAATTCCAATAAAAAATTAGAGAAAGTGAATTCTAAGAAAACTAGGACCAAAAATGCCTAAGGAAAGACCTAATTACACCTTTGTGAGAGGACAAAGTTATAGTGATGTTAAGGGAAATATTTTGAACTCGACTCCACCTTCTTGTTTTATCTAATGGTCATGATAATAAAGTTGATACATGTAATTATAATATGATAT